>AP025061.1:28984314-29070584 GCA_036186865.1 Eustoma russellianum | reverse complement strand
CATGTTGGCGCACACAAATTACTCCATATTTAGGCCAAAATGTGAAGATTCCAATTTTAATTTTGTCACATGTTAATGGTACCACTTTAAACCAGCCAAGTGCTGAGATTTGAAGTATATATTATATATATTATGTATAACATAATATATATAACATGTGCAAAAGTTGGAATTTAAATTAGAGAAAAATCGGGTAATCGATAAATATCGAAAATTCGGTTTTCTACGCACATAACATGGAACGTTTTTCTTGAACATCATGTGACACATATCTAGACACTTTTTACATATGATATACATCTTAAAGTGTTCTAGAAAATTAAATTAAGGGCTGATTGGAATATAACATGTGTGTATTATTAAATGTGCACTATTTTACAAAGTTAGCAAAAATAAATTTCAGCACATGTACATACACATTCCAACGTTACATACAGCTGAGATGGAGCACATGTGGAGCCTTGTTGGCATATTGATTGGTCAAGGATCAATCATACAATGTTGATGAATCAAAGAGAGAAGCTACAAAAGGTAAGTATTCAACATATACCTCTCTTATGTCACATGCTGAAAATTTCAGCATACTACACATATGGTGGCCGATTTTTTTGTCATTAAGGGTGACATATTTTGTCATCTTTCATTAGAGGATTAATTGAAGATGTTATGGAAATGATTTGAATATTATGTAAGGTAATTAAGTGTGATATTCTACATATCACACATGCTGAAATTTTTCAGCATGTGTGAAGTTGTGCTGGCCGAATTCTTCATCCATTTTGTGTCCAAGTTCATTCATCAATTGATAGCAAGACTTACCATATATGGTTGAATCATTTTTATGATAAAAATTCAAACAAAAAATGGTAAATAATCTGAATTTTATTTCATAATGCACATGCTGAAAAATTCAGCATGGCAAGGTGATAATGGCCGATTTTTTGCTTTGAAAAAGGAGAGATTTCTTGTCTTGCAATTTATGATGGAATTTGTGATTTATGGTATGAATTGATGGTTGATTTTTTGGCACATTTTAAGTGATTATTTCAGATTTTCCAAGTCATCAAATGATGACAACATTGAGCCAATAAAGAGGTGCCAAGTAAGCGAGGACTAAATGATGATCCAATAGAATGATGCCAAGTAAGCAAAGAATTGTCATCATGATGTCTTACACTCTCTCAAGCACTTAAAAAGAAATTTTCAAGAGGGGAGAAAGGCTATAGGGGACGGCTGGACATGATAAAATGGAGAGAAGAAGAGCAAACAAAAACAAGAACAAGAATTGCATTCCAAAGTGATCAAATTGCCAAGCTCTTCTTCTCCTACATCTTCTTTCTTTCTCTTTTCTTGTAAAGCCTATTGTATTCATATTCTTTCAATCTTGAATAGGCTTGAGATAAACCACCATTCATACATCTTTGTAAAAGATTGATCAAGGTGTGATCAATTTTCATTCTAGCAAGGTGGTGGTGTTCGTGTGAATTGTACTCGTCATACAAGGTTTGTAAAGGGTTGGAGTTAGGTGTAACTCTATCAACCCTGCGGTAAGGTGTACTGCGTGTGTGTGATTAGTGTGAACCAAGGAAGGTGTTCCTTGAAGACTGGAGTAGGTTGTTTATAACCGAACCAGTATAAAATTCTTGGTGTCATTTACTTTCAGCACTGATTTTCTGTTTCAGCACTGTTTACTGTTTTTAGTCACGTTCGTAAAAGTAGTAAACGAATTTCAAAAATTACGAAACTTTCAGAAAACATAGTCACACGTTCTAGGGTTCTTTTGGCGCAAGTTTCAACCCTTTTGGACAAGTATAAGTCATTCAAACGTCCAAAGTTCTGAGACTAGTGCAGTCTGATTTTCAGGCTTGCAAAGGTTGAGACTTTGATCGTATTTGACTAACTTCCAAAAAGAATTTTTCAAAACTGTTTCAACCCATTTAAATATAACATATAAGGGGTTAGTGGTTAAATTTTCAAAGAATTTGGAGTTGTGCACAAATTGGAATAAATTTTTCAAATCAGTGTATCGGTTCTGGCAGATTTGCGCAATCTGACCACCAACGAATTTTCAAGGAGTTAGAGGTTGAATTTAAATCTGAAATTTTTAGGAGATACTCATAACATCTGAGTCTAAGTTCTCTCCAAATTTCAGAATTTTTGAAGGCCTACAACCTAGTTTTCAAAACGTTTTAAAACTGGTCCTGAAAACAGAAACTGTTTTCAGAACTTGAATTGTTCAAGTTTAAAGAAATTTTAAAAACCACATTTTCCGCACCCACTATTCAACCCCCCCCCCCTTCTAGTGGTGCCTTGCAGATCCTACAATTGGTATCAGAGCGCAGGAACACTCACTTCAAAGAATCCAACGATTCCGTGAGATGGCAACCACAACCGTGCAAGAAGGAATGTCAAACATAAGGCCTCCTCTTTTTGACGGTGAGTCCTTCATTCAATGGAAGGTAAGAATGAAACTTTTCTTTATGGCAATAGACATTGATCTTTGGTCCATTATAGAAGATGGTCCTTTTGTTCCATCTAAGTTGTCCACTGTAGACGAAGTCACATTAGAAGTCGTTAAAACTAGACAAGAATATACAAGTGATGATAAAAAAAAACTTAGCATGAATGCTAAAGCCATGCAACTATTATTAAACGGCCTAAGTAAAAGTGAGGCTAGTTACGTGTCAAATTGTTCTAGTGCTCAAGAAATGTGGCATATTCTTGAAATGAAACATGAAGGGACTAGCCAAGTAAAGGAGTCCAAAATTAATATGCTTATGTCCACACTTGAGTCCTTTAAATTATTGCCAAATGAGTCTATTGTTGAGATGGATTTACGCTTGACTAACATTTACAATTTTCTTGAGTCTCTTGGCAAAGCCTTCACTATGCATGAAAAGGTACAAAAGGTTTTGCGGAGCCTTCCATCCGAGTGGGACCCTAAAGTAACGGCCATAGAAGAAAGCAAGGAGACCAAATCAATTAAAATGGAAGAACTAATTGGATCACTTAAGGTATATGAAAACAAACTTGCTTTAAGACATTCTGAGTCTATTTCTAATAATGATAGGGCCATAGCATTTAAATCAAATGAATACGTCGTAGATGATAGTGACACAGATTCCGATGACGAGGACTTAATCACAATGGCTAAAAGATTAAGAAAAATATTGAGAAAATCGATTAAAGATAAGTCTACCTCATCTAAGGATCATAAAAATAAAAATAAGGAAATAAAGTGCTATGAATGCGGCAAACTTGGACATCTATCATATGACTGCCCTAATAAAGAAAAACGAACAAATAAATACCCTGACAAGGATTGGAACAAGAATAGACTCGTCTCAGAACCTAAGCAAAGGAGAAGAGCATTCAAAGCCTCCACTTGGAGTGACACATCCGACTCTGAGACTGATGATACGGAAGAACACAAGGCACAAGTATGCTTTACATCTAAAGCATCAAATGAGGTATCTTCCGACTCTGATTCCGATTCTGAATGTTCATATGATGATTTATTTAGTCAATATTTAGAATAGCATAAGTTTTCAAAGACTCTTGCAAAAGAAAAGAAGCGATTAATTGAAGACAAGAAATTGTTAGAATCTTCTAACGAAAATCTTGTCGCTCAATTAAACGATTCTAAAGAAGAGTCATCTCGCATCATCAATGCATTAAAATCTGAAATTTCATTATTAACATCCGAGAACGTTGAATTGAAATCCGAGATTTCAAAATTAAAATCAAGGAATGCCGATGTAGAGAAAAAGGTGAAACAGTTTGATATTGGATCCAACATGCTGCATCGCATTATATTATCACAAAAGCATGACAATGACAAAACGGGTTTGGGATACGTTGATACTAATGAAGTATCAACCAAACCAACTAAGTTTGTGGTGTCTAAGAAAGTAGACATTTCAAAGCCCCAAGTGGCGTCTAAGATGACGCAAAAACCGTCACATCCCTTATCACGTCCCACTACATCTTCATATCACGTGAAACACAACTTTGTACCATATAGACATGAAAAGAAAAGAGTATTGCATACACGACATTCATTCCATCCACGCACTACGCATACAAACACAAGGACATATCAAAAACGTCCTACACATAATGCGTATAAAGGAGTTCTTGGCCAAAGGCCAGATAAAGGTGCACCTAAAGTATATTATGTTGCGTTCTCATCATCTTTCTCACCTTTTGGAAGACCTAGAAAGGTCACCCAAATGTGGGTACCAAAAGGGACATTTTCAAAGGGTTGAATAAATAACCCTTACAAACGCACGTATATGAAAAGCATGATTTTTTTTGGAATCTTTTGATTTACTTTCCAAAATAAAGGGGGAGAGAGAAGCATGATTTAAGGGGGAGAGAGATTTAAGGGGGGAGAGAGACTGATTGATCACTGATTGATCTTAATTGCATGAATCAAGGGGGAGCCGGATTTGAAATCGGATTTGAAATTCGAAATTCAAATTTCAAATCTGTGCATAGTTCAAGGGGGAGAGATAGCACTTAAATCATGTACACAAGTTATTTTGAAAATCATCAAAAGGGGGAGATTGTAGAAATAAGAGGGTTTGAGTGATTTCAAAATAAGAAATTTGAATGCATATATATATATATATATATATATATATATATAAACGTTGAATGCATATATATATATATATATATATATATAAACGTGCATAAGTACATGTATGCATGATAACTTGCCATTACTTGCCTTATTTAGCTTATATATTATGTTGCCGTACTAACGAGCCATGAAGCATTAAAGCTTACATCATATGGCGAACATTTGTTGAGTTTATACTATTTTCAGGTGCCACCATTAATGAACTAAATTAGTTCATTAAGTGAAGTACTTAGTTTAATAAACTAAGTAGTTCATTAAAGGAAGATTCATTTGGAAAAGGCACAAAGGTAACAAGGCTAAGGAAGGAAAGTTTTCTCCTCCTCTCCTCATTAATATATACACACGCCTATACATATATAAATGTATATATTTTCAGATTTTTTGAAAAAGGCACATACACATGTATTCCAACGTACTACCGACACGTTATATATTCTACGTACGTACGTTAACGTCACACCACTATACTTAACTCATATTTATGAGTATATTCAGGTCTTATATCATATGATATAAGATATGGTGATGACAAATTAAATACGACACGATAAAAGGTTATAAACCGAAATTTGTCGTATTGGGCGAATACCGAAACTTCGCCAACGTGTCACGTACTTGCCATAAATAAATGGCTAGCCCATATACATCAAAAATTGATGATAATTTCGTGATATACATGATTTATTCAGCCAAAAATACTTTCCATGTTGGCGCACACAAATTACTCCATATTTAGGCCAAAATGTGAAGATTCCAATTTTAATTTTGTCACATGTTAATGGTACCACTTTAAACCAGCCAAGTGCTGAGATTTGAAGTATATATTATATATATTATGTATAACATAATATATATAACATGTGCAAAAGTTGGAATTTAAATTAGAGAAAAATCGGGTAATCGATAAATATCGAAAATTCGGTTTTCTACGCACATAACATGGAACGTTTTTCTTGAACATCATGTGACATGTATCTAGACACTTTTTACATATGATATACATCTTAAAGTGTTCTAGAAAATTAAATTAAGGGCTTATTGGAATATAACATGTGTGTATTATTAAATGTGCACTATTTTACAAAGTTAGCAAAAATAAATTTCAGCACATGTACATACACATTCCAACGTTACATACAGCTGAGATGGAGCACATGTGGAGCCTTGTTGGCATATTGATTGGTCAAGGATCAACCATACAATGTTGATGAATCAAAGAGAGAAGCTACAAAAGGTAAGTATTCAACATATACCTCTCTTATGTCACATGCTGAAAATTTCAGCATACTACACATATGGTGGCCGATTTTTTTGTCATTAAGGGTGACATATTTTGTCATCTTTTATTAGAGGATTAATTGAAGATGTTATGGAAATGATTTGAATATTATGTAAGGTAATTAAGTGTGATATTCTACATATCACACATGCTGAAATTTTTCAGCATGTGTGAAGTTGTGCTGGCCGAATTCTTCACCCATTTTGTGTCCAAGTTCATTCATCAATTGATAGCAAGACTTACCATATATGGTTGATTCATTTTTATGATAAAAATTCAAAGAAAAATGGTAAATAATCTGAATTTTATTTCATAATGCACATGCTGAAAAATTCAGCATGGCAAGGTGATAATGGCCGATTTTTTGCTTTGAAAAAGGAGAGATTTCTTGTCTTGCAATTTATGATGGAATTTGTGATTTATGGTATGAATTGATGGTTGATTTTTTGGCACATTTTAAGTGATTATTTCAGATTTTCCAAGTCATCAAATGATGACAACATTGAGCCAATAAAGAGGTGCCAAGTAAGCGAGGACTAAATGATGATCCAATAGAATGATGCCAAGTAAGCAAAGAATTGTCATCATGATGTCTTACACTCTCTCAAGCACTTAAAAAGAAATTTTCAAGAGGGGAGAAAGGCTATAGGGGACGGCTGGACATGATAAAATGGAGAGAAGAAGAGCAAACAAAAACAAGAACAAGAATTGCATTCCAAAGTGATCAAATTGCCAAGCTCTTCTTCTCCTACATCTTCTTTCTTTCTCTTTTCTTGTAAAGCCTATTGTATTCATATTCTTTCAATCTTGAATAGGCTTGAGATAAACCACCATTCATACATCTTTGTAAAAGATTGATCAAGGTGTGATCAATTTTCATTCTAGCAAGGTGGTGGTGTTCGTATGAATTGTACTCGTCATACAAGGTTTGTAAAGGGTTGGAGTTAGGTGTAACTCTATCAACCCTGCGGTAAGGTGTACTGCGTGTGTGTGATTAGTGTGAACCAAGGAAGGTGTTCCTTGAAGACTGGAGTAGGTTGTTTATAACCGAACCAGTATAAAATTCTTGGTGTCATTTACTTTCAGCACTGATTTTCTGTTTCAGCACTGTTTACTGTGTTTAATCACGTTCGTAAAAATAGTAAACAAATTTCAAAAATTACGAAACTTTCAGAAAACATAGTCACACGTCCTAGGGTTCTTTTGGCGCAATTTTCAACCCTTTTGGACAAGTATAAGTCATTCAAACGTCCAAAGTTCTGAGACTAGTGCAGTCTGATTTTCAGGCTTGCAAAGGTTGAGACTTTGATCGTATTTGACTAACTTCCCAAATAAATTTTTCAAAACTGTTTCAACCCATTTAAATATAACATATAAGGGGTTAGTGGTTAAATTTTCAAAGAATTTGGAGTTGTGCACAAATTGGAATAAATTTTTCAAATCAGTGTATCGGTTCTGGCAGATTTGCGCAATCTGACCACCAACGAATTTTCAAGAGGTTAGAGGTTGAATTTAAATCTGAAATTTTTAGGAGATACTCATAACATCTGAGTCTAAGTTCTCTCCAAATTTCAGAATTTTTGAAGGCCTACAACCTAGTTTTCAAAACGTTTTAAAACTGGTCCTGAAAACAGAAACTGTTTTCAGAACTTGAATTGTTCAAGTTTAAAGAAATTTTAAAAACCACATTTTCCGCACCCACTATTCAACCCCCCCCCCCCCTTCTAGTGGTGCCTTGCAGATCCTACACAGAATACGGCATCCATGTCCTCAGCAGAAGCAGAGTATAGAGCAATGGCCTCAACTGTGTGTGAAGTGCAATGGTTGCTTTTCTTGGCCAAGGATTTGATACTTACTGAACAAGAACCAGTGGAATTGTTTTGTGATAGTAAGAGTGCACTATACATTGCTGAGAATCCTGTGTTTCATGAAAGGACGAAACACATAGAGATAGACTGTCACATAGTGAGGGACAAGGTGCAATAGGATGTGATTAAATTGATACCAGTTAGAACACAGTTCCAGTTGACGGACATATTCACTAAGGCATTGGATAGTAAGAGATTAGGTGAGTTGATCAGGATGCTAGGAACGTACAATGTGTATATGGCAAGCTGAGCTTGAGGGGGGCTGTTACAAATCAAGTACCGCAATGGTTGAAGGAATAAGGATGCAGTTGATGATCCAGGGAGTGATCCGTGACAGATTGAAGCAGGATCGTTGGATTGAGATCTTAATCTACGACAGCTGTTGGTTGGAAGTGAAGAAAGCACGTGGGACAGGCTGATCCAAGAAGATTGCGGAGGAGTACAGCTGCAAGATGAAGTACAGAAAAGGAAGAAGAAAGAAGTACCGCGAGAAAGTTTGAATAATATGAAATGACAGCTTTGCCCTTTTTAATTGTAATAGTACAATATTAGTTGGAAGGGTAATTATGTAATTTTGACATGGCAGTTATTTTTCTTCTTCTTCCTTGTACATATTCTGGCACGTTCGACGTTTTCCCATATCTAGAAATCAAAGGCTCACATTTTCAATTCCTCCTTCTCTTCTGCACATTTTTACTTTTTGATTCATGCTTTGTGTTCTTGATTCTTCATATCAAGATTCTTTGATGAAGTTTGCTTGATGTTCTTCTGGTATTGTTTGAATTAGTTGATTGTTGAATGTTTCACATAAACAAGCAATGACCAGTGTATACCTACCTACCAACTTGTAGCAGTGCCAAGTAGAATTACCAAAAGTTCAAGATATTTAAAGAGCTAATGGAATAGCATACAACCCTATATACTTTCTCAATAGTTCAAATCGCAACATGTGAACGAGCTGGGTGAAAATATTTGCAAGCTGATTTTCAATCGAGACATATTATATAAAAATGTTTTATCCCCGATTAGGTTTTTTATGAAGTGATATCTTATGTAAATATGTTCAGTTTTAGAATATTGACCATGATTTTTAGAAATACTGATGGAACTGATGTTACCGTAAGAGATGGTTACTTGTTATGTCATATAGCCATAATCACACAACATTCTTCAGCAATGGTTATCGCTCATTCTTCACCCATGATTAATTACTTTCATTATTTTCTTGAACATTACCCATTAGTCAAACGGTTAACATCAATTATTCAGACTAAAACATATAAAAAATGAGCATTAATTTGATGAGGACTACATACTTGAATCAAAGTATCAAAGAATTCAAAACTTGATACCTTTTAATTTATTTATTCAATAATTAACAATCACGATAATAAAAAACTAATCACTAACTGAATTAAAATTTAGCAACATACTCGTGAAGGAATCATAGGAAGGATGTGAGTTTAAGTTACTCATGTACTATAACTCCGGTTTCTAACAAAACTTTGACATAAGAAATATCACCATTCACCAGCTGTACTATGTATATATATACATATACAATGATAGATTTTTGCTCTCACCCTCACATATAACTTTTGCATAATCTTTCCAGGGATCAAGAACTAGAAGACCAAAATCTCAATGGCTGGAGCATGGGCAGCAGAACCATTGTCGCTGTGGCCGAAGTCATATGTTCTATATGCTTAGAGCATATCGGGGACGGCAGCTCCAAAGCTATAGTTAGGCAGAAATATGGTCATGTCTTTCATTTGTGTAAGTCTGCTCGTATTCGACACAGACGGAATACTTTAAGACAATGACTAATGTTGTTGTTATTGTTAGCTTTGTCTTTTCTTGGTTCACAGGCCTTATGGAGTTTATTAATCAATAATAAAATTTGTCAGAACCATCTTGAGTAGCATGTTTACACATATATATATACCTATTATACACACACAGACATATACACACGCCCACGTATATATGTATGTGTATACATATATGCATATATATACATGTTTGTAAGTCACATGGCTGCCTATAATCGAATCGTTGGTTTGGTTTTAAAAAATAAATACACAAAAAAAAAAAAAAATAGAGTGAAACACGGTGTGACAATATTATCCCGTCGTATCCTCACCCGTTTCCATACAGTCGGAGCATCCAAAGCACACAGTGATAGTATCAATGATGCGTAGATACACTTACTGTGTGTAGCCTACCTGAGATTTTCACATCTACGGAGGCGTCGGAGGGAAGAGACGACAAACTGAAAATGGTGGGAGCATTGAGATTACGAGCGGCCCCGTTGGCGTCGATGAGTTCGATCGACAACGGCGGGTTAAACTATAAGCCGTGCTTGAACTTACGGTTCAATAGTAATCGCCGGATTTTCACCGCCTTGTGTATAGGGCAATCTCCGCCGTCGGATTCATCGGTCCTCACAACCAGTGTCGGAACTGCTTCGACTTCGCCAGTTCATCTTTCGCAGTGGACCTTCACTCACCGTCACATTCAAATTCTTAATTTCGCCGCCTGTGCGGTAAACCCCTTTCCCTCCGTATGCTTTGCTATTGATAATCCGCTCTTCCTTTTATTTTCTGATTTTGATCAATTGCATGTTTTCGAAAGACAGGGGAATTAGCTTAAGTGAATTTGCACAGCATTGGAAATAGAAATTTGCTATTTGGAATGAAAATTGGAGCCCCTATTTCGTTTAGAGTAGAAGAAATTACACCAAATTCCTTAACTTCCTAATCAAATCAGGGGTCTAATTCCAAGTTCAACCTTCAACCTCAAAAAGGAAGAATTTGCTGCTGTTTTCTTTCCTTTGGCCCTGCCTTTTTATTTCTCTTTTATCACTATCTCACAACTAAACTGTTTTTTCCCCGCTTCTAAACTGAACTTGCTAGTCTATTTGTTTCTTTTTGTGAAAACGATAGAAACCGAAAGTAAGAAAAGAATGTGAACTTCCTAGTGTTTGCTCTAGGTTTCTGATTTTCTTTGCATTTTAGGGTTCTATCTACTCCGGTATTTGTTTTGTGATAAGACTGCCCAAGGATTATATCACTTTTCCCATTTCTATTATTTGTTTGTGTGTTTGTTTGTTTTTAAGGATGAACATTGATGGGCTACTTGTTTAAAATATTTCCCAGGCAGCTGTTTCTGCAACATGGCTGTTTTGCTCAGCAATTCCAACTCTACTGGTCCGTAAGCTATACTTTTGCTTTCCTCTTTTGTTCCCAGTTTTTGGTAATGTTTGATCTTTGGACAACATATGCAACAGCTGTATGGAGTTTTGAGTTAAATGCTGAGTAGGTGTGAGTGTGGATCGAAACAGCGCCAGTGATCAGAACCACTGATGCTGTTGAGGTTATGCTAAATATTTAATGCTGTGAGAAGGTTTATTTGATGTTTTATTTGTTTGTGGGAGGAATTTGGTCTTGCTTTAGAAGGTTAATTGTCAACTGGATGCCAATGAGGTGGAGAAGGCTATGTTTTTCGAAAAACTTCTGTTTGATTCTTTTATTTTAGATTCCTGTGTAGAGTCAATAAATGCCAAATGTAATTGTCATTATCTTCTTAATTGAACAACCCTGGGTTCTATTCCCGCTGCCCAGCTCATTACTTCATCAGGAAGGAACAAGAAGGATGCTGTTATGGGCTTGATTTTGAAAAGGAAAAACTTTTGTGGTTCATGTTCTTATCTACTTTTTGGAAATGAAGGGGCAACATACGAGCTAGGACATTAAGACAAATGCTGCTCCTTGTCAGGCTTTTAAAACAGCTGCTGAGTCATTGGAGAAGCTGATGGATGTCACAAGGGAGGAGCTTCCTGGTACTATGGCTGCGATCCGATTATCTGGAATGGAGATTAGCGACCTAACAATGGAGCTAAGTGATCTAGGGTAAGAACTATATAGGAATGAAGTTAAATACTGGAGTTGATTCAGAGACTGATTTGCCTTATTGGTCGTTTGACTATTGCAGTCAACAATTTACACAAGGTGTTCGGAACTCCACTCAGGCTGTTCGTTTGGCCGAGGAAAGATTGCGGAAGTTGACTACTATGAATCAATCAGGTTAGATTATTTTGAATCACTGTTACTTCTAGAATTTGTTCTTCAATAATAGTATAGGATCACCTTTACTTTATTAGCACCTATGCAGGACATAACGCAAACGGTGAACAGAGCAAGAGAACCAGTGGTAGCTAGAACAGCAAAGGGTATCAGACTCGGGATCGTGCAAGGCCGTGCTAGTTTGCAAATGCTCTTCACTCTCACCAGATTTCTTAAAATAGCTTTCGGCTACTTCAGAGCTCGAGCTAAGGCCAAGAAATGAAGGCACAAGCTGGGTTGAAAAGATATAAAGAGCCCTTGAATCATTTCAGCGGCGAATTAACTGCCTGATGTCCGATTCCTGATTCTAATTCCTTGTTCATGACTCCCTCTCTGAGTTCTGCAAGTTTTTTCATCAGGCTTGAGGTTGCTGTATG
Organism: Eustoma russellianum; assembly: GCA_036186865.1. NCBI lineage: Eukaryota > Viridiplantae > Streptophyta > Magnoliopsida > Gentianales > Gentianaceae > Eustoma > Eustoma russellianum. The sequence continues at coordinate 29,058,288 of AP025061.1, read as the reverse complement.
AAAGAAGCAAGGAGCTTTCATGTCCTGGGCTGCTTTCCTTGCTTTTTCTGTGCTTGTTTTAGCTTTCCCAGTGTCTGATCCAACCAGAGCCTAAGCCTTTCAATCTCCTCGTGGCCATGGCGTTATTGCAGGGCTTATTGTACTTAACCCTAAATTACAACACAGGATCCTCTATCCTGTGTATGACTTCTTAATTCATTTTACCTGTTCGTGTCGTGTGTGTGTTCATTTCCAAGTCAAATATGCATAAAAAAGTCGTGACTTGTCACGGTTTAGTGTGCCTAACCAATAAGCTATTCTGCGACTTGCTTGTAAAACGTGAATTGCAAATGTAATTCACAATGGAATGGCGTTGTTAAAGTGGACTCGGGTTTGAGTTTCCTGAGTGTTTTCTAGAAACTACAAGAAAAGAAAAGAAATGTTGGTTTTTCGTGAAAGTCAACACACCATGCACTAATTCACGATGGAATGACGTGTAACTAGACTTCTTAGCAGCCCGTCCAAGCTTCTTAGTTCTGTTGGATTCACGATGCCAACTTTGTTGTATACTTAGAGTTGAAATATGAAATGTTTTAATGAAGTTAAAAGATGTTTTAAAGAGTTAAAAATGTATTTCATAATTAGGAAACTAGCCAACCGCGGCTGGAGGCAGAGCCAAGGAGAAGCCAAGGAATAGTCAATTTAGGTTGTATTTGTTAATACACCAAGCTTGAGGGGGAGTATCGAGAAATTCTACCGATATATTTGTCAATCTTGGTCGTATAAATACACCAAGCTTGAGGGAAAGTATTGAAGGATAGCCTGTAAAAGTAAAAGAAGAGTAAAATGCCAGTCTTAGGTGTCAAGCCGAGGTGAGGAGTAAGCATAAATAAAAGAAGTGTCGAGTTGAGGTGCCAAGCCGAGGTGATGAGTACAGAAGTGAAGTCCTCGAGCTAAGGTGATGAATTGTCGACTTGGAATATGCAGTGCCGAGGAGACATGATAAAGTGCAGAGATGGAGTATGCAATGTCGAGCTGAATTATGCAGTGCCAAGGTGAGGAAGTGTTCGAGGCAAGGTGATTTAGTGCCGAGCTAGAATGAGTAGTGCTAAGTGATAAAGTGGTTGTAGTGTCGAGGTGATAAAGTGGTTGAGCTAAAGGACGGAATGCCAAGCCGAGGTGACGAAGTGAAGACACTAAAGATATAAACAACAATAATGGGATGCCGAGCTGAGGAGACGATGTGAAGGCACTAAGACAATGGACATGTGGATGAACTGAGTTGTGCTGAGCACAATAGCAGCCGAGCAGAACAATGATTAAGACTTAGCGGCAGCAAAGAAGTAGGTATGCCGAGCTAAGACAACTTAGAAGAATACAAGGATCTTGGAGGCAGCATTGAAGAGATGTACCAAGCTATGCTGAGCTAAAACAACTTAGAAAAATACAATGATCTTGGAGGCACCATTGAACAGATGTATCGAACTGGACAGAGCACTAACAGTCAAGCATAACATAGCCTAGAAAATACGGAAAAAAAGGGGACACGTGTATTTATACGAATGCATTGTATATATTTACATTTCATACATCCACTAGCTGAGTGGATTAGAGAAACTGCCTTTTGTAAATATAATATTGCCGTTAGAGAACCGTTGGTGGCTGGAGGTTTCTTACCTATTTTACATTTGACATTAAAGAAGCCTGAATAATATTTTACAGTTCAACCTCCACTGCTTTAATCTTTCTATTATCTGCCATTTCGTATTTTAAATACATGTGATTTTGAAATTTTAACATTGAGGACCACGCATCAATGCACTAGCTCTAGTTCAGCTGTATGTTATTCCCCTACCAGTCTTATAGCATCGGTCATGAATTTAAAAAGGATGATGAGAGGTAAAAGCATAAACAGACATTTCCAAGTTGGAGGAGTGCCATATTCATCTCACGTTTAGGCTCATCTCCCTCCCTCTAACTCTATATATGTATATACATATTCATATATATACTTACACACTCATGTACACGTCCATAATACATGCATATAATACGTGCACATAGACATACATACATATGTAAATATATTATTTCTGCGAGTAATACCCTTTGGGAGTTTTAATTTATTGAGAATAAAGGGGAAATGATAAGGAATACGTATTTATAATAGAGGTTGGTCTAACGACTCCGATTATCTTCAAATAGTGCCCAGTTGGAACATTTCCTTGATTTGTTTAAGAACATTACCAGTTCATGCGAATACAGTGTGCAATTTAACAGAAGAAATAGAGACAATTAGTTTAATATGTCAGAGCGATTTTTCTGTTATAAAGTAATCATGTTTCCTGATATACACATAACCTATCATTTCCATCTATAATACTATTAATTCAAATTATGAATCAGAAATCAGGAGGAAACCATAAAAGTTGCATGACAATAATAAGATTTCATATTCTCACAAAGAAAATACTCAATTCAGGGCCATTGTTCCCATCTGGGCTCATCATATACAAAGTCTCAGAGTCCTTGGATCCAACCACTCGTTCAAAATGTGCCCTCATGTATGCAATCTCCCCGTCTGGTCCGTCGGCGTCCGATTTTCCCGGCAACACTCCGGCGCCCATGGACACAGCCTTTAGGACCTCCATGACATGCAAATCCTCTTCTGTGGCATCCCTTTTCACCCCGTACCCAATCTTTTTCCCATTGCAATACATTGTCCATAATGGCTCTTCCAACACTTTAGTTTTGTCATTTTGAGGCCTTTTCTCACATTCCAAAGCAATTCTAACCATCCCAATGCTCATCTCTCTTTGCAATGCATGAGTTTGCATGGCAAGCTCCATCACCAAAGTTGGCAGAGTCTTAGGGTTTTCTTGTACTGATAGGCTTACACGTCCTTTTCGGTACCCGAAAAGCGTTCCCGTGACACGTGTCCCGGCCGTGCTGCCCCGATTGTCCGGCAAGCGGCCTCCCGGCAGGGAGGGCAGCTTGCAGGCGGGTGTTATGATTGGTAATGAACGGAAAACAGATCGAAAGACGCGAAAGACCTTAGGCTTGTTCCTTTTTTTCATTGAAGGCTGTATGAGAGATGTTGGGGAGAGCGGTGGCGGCGGCGCCGGAGGCTTTGCTGAGGAGCAGCTGCTGCTGCTGCTTGGTTTGATGGGTTCCGTCATTGCCGGAGATTCTGAACAAGCCATGGGAGAAAATCCATGAGAAAAAGGGAGAAAGATCAGGGTGGCTGTTGATTACCGTGGTTGTTTTTGAGGTGTTTAAACTTTGTTTGTTGTGAAGATAAATCTTCCAGAGCATAAAATTCAAATGAAGATTTGGTCTTGTTTAGTTTTTTTGTTTTTCCAAATCATAAATTTCTTCTCTGCTATTTTTAGACTCCCCAGTTTCCGGAACTGCATAGTTTAAAAATAGAATATTTAAAATGTCACCCAAACAGCTGGCGCTTTTCACATTCTTAGGACATTCTAATTTTCACATTCTTATCATAGGACATTCTTATACAGTTACCTATGGAACCGGAGTTCTCACTTAAATCAGACTCTCTATCCCTTGAAATAGAGGTATTGTCTGCCTACCACTTACCCTCCCCAGACCCTAACAATAGCTCTTGGTGTCATTAGGATATACTGGGTACGGATGATGATGATGACGATGATTTCTTTGATTTTGAAATATAATGGAATAAAATAAAATGACTTACTAAATTACTTGTGTTTCTTGTAGTGTGAAGTAGCAATCGATCGACACAACTTGACCCAATTTCATTATGGGTCATCCGAAAACAACATCTGTGTATTTTCAATACATGATCAAGTTTGTGTCCTCCCGACCTCCCCTTACCCTGCCATAGAAAGAAGCTTCTATGACAATAGGTAATGTTGTTTTTGTATCATACGACACACTAAGATTTATTTGATTAATTATTTATTTTGTAGCACAGGTTTATCTTTTTTGTGTGTAAGGCCAATGTTTTATGACGTAAATTTCAAAACATACATTAACTATACATGTGACACGGGATATTACCTATTTCTACAACATTTTTTTTGGGTCTATTTAGTCATGAGTTAGCCTTTGTTCCGAGGGAGGTGAACAGCGTCACATCCTACTTTCTATTGGCTGTATGGATGGGAGTACGGACCTTGGAGTAATTGGTAAGGTTGCTGTTTTGTGGTCATGAGCTCGAACTGCAGAAAAAGCCTCTTGCACAAAATTTAGGGTAAAGTTGTGTACATCAGATCGCGAAATAACTCGGCTCCTCCCTGGACCCTACGTAAACACGGAAAGCTAGCGTACCGAAAACACGTTTTATTGGCTATATACATGAGTGGTCGGTTGAATTACCAGTTTGGGTGGATGACCATTTTCTTATTTTTTTTCCTGCAAAAGTTTATTTTGTGTAGAAATAAAATCATCATTTGGTTTCTTTTATAGCCATTTTAATTTTTTTTGGAACATATGTTTATTACACATGTAATTATATTTTATATAATTTCACTTTAGTAAGTAAATGTCATTATTTATTTCATTGTACGGCTACATTTTTAGTTAGCAATTAATTTCTTAAGAATGAAAATCGATTGTCGGTTGTTAGAGGTTGTTCGTTTGGTCGAGTTGTATTTATTACAAGAATGAAAATCGATTGTGTGTGTGTATATATGTGTATATATATACACACACATATGTATATATATGTGCGTGTGCACGTGTGTATGTATATATATGTGTACGGGTGTATGTATGAATGTACATTGCGAAAGAGAATGACGTTACAGGAACTGACATCAATAATCATCTGGATCGCTCCTAAAACTTGGGAACTCTTAACAACCTTGCATTAATGATGGCGGCGCCGACGCCGTTCACCGGGGATAAGCCACCAGACCTTCATACATTTTCTCACACATTTCGAAACTCATTTGTGTCGAGATTAAACAATTAGAAATTCATTCTAGTTAAAAATCATTTACAGAGTTGTTTTCTTTTTACAGGATTTGAATCCTTCTTCTAACGGCTATTTTGACCACTTGATCAGTGGTTACTGTTTGTCTACAGTAAACCCTAACGGCTGTGGTAACGACTAGTTACCAATGAGTACATTAAAATATTTCTAAGTTACAATAATCCCAAATATGGCAGGTCAGCTTTCTATATCTTGTGCTTCATATCGTCACTTCAGCTCAGCACTTCTTTACTTTGTTATTTATGGCTCTTCTTCGTTCATTGCTTCATCTTAGCTTCAATTAGTTCAGCACGACCATACTTGATCTTGTCTGTTTTGTCTAAGTCTTTGTTCCGTGCTTCGGCTCAGCTTCTCTTCTGCTCAGCACGGCTACACTTCACATCTGTCAGCTCAGGTGGCAGTTATCTTCTTTCCATGGTTGCCCAGATCAGGTTTGCCGACTTAAGATCAGCTCGACACTTCATCTGAGCTCAGCTGGGACTTAGTTTCCACAATTTTCTATCTTACAATCTACAGAAACGCATCAAGTGCTGAATAAATCCCCTCAGATTTACCATGCCAAACCTGTGGTTTTCTTTTTCAGAAACAAGATTGAATTGTTTACTTTGCCATATAAGCTTGCTCTTGCTTGAAATTTTTTTTGCACGGCCGACCTAACATGGATGTGATTTGCAGTGAAGTTTCGAATTTTGGTTTTAAGAGAAGCGTACTGTTAGATTGTTGCAAATATGTCGAGAAGAAACTAAGACAAAAGAATTTATACTTACTCCACAATATTTCTCTATAAGTTATATTTGATATGATTTGTTAGTAGGACATATTAGAAGGCGGGACTTGGAGCAACTGGTAAGATTGCTGCTTTGCCACTCATATGATCGAGCCGCAGAAACAGCCTCTTACACAAAATGTAGGGTGCGAAGCGATTCGGCCTCTCTCGATGTCTTGCAGAAACGCCGGGAACGCTCTTTTAGTCATTAGGACATATTAAAAGTTGAAGCACGTCAAACATTTGGACGAAGAAGAAAAATGTCTGTTCCTGCATAAAGAGAGAAATATAAAGGTATAGTGTTTTCTTCATTAAGATAATTGTATTCCTTTTTTTTTGAGATATAATTATGCCGTAATATAATTATATCCATTTCATCCCTTCTTCCATGCAACTCACCTTCTCCAAATCCAAGACTTGAACAAGTTGAAAATTTGACAAGTTGAATTCGCTATCATCACATTCATTAAAAAAAGGCATTATTGTCATGATAGAGTAGAGGCTCGATACCTTCTTGAGCTGTAAGTCCAGCATCAACAAAACATTCTTATGTTGGATTTATTTGATAAATCCCTATTTAATGACCGTTTAATCGAATTACTAGATAAAGTAATAAATGTGGAATTTTACTTTGCTCCATGTTTGATGCTGATATGCTCGCCACGTATGCTCCTGCTGCTTGATGAATCTGGAATGAACCAAGGATTCACGACCTTCCACCAATTGTTGATGCACCCCTTGAACGGCTTCAACAAATCACTCTTTGAACGGAGTCAACAATTCACTGATTTACCCGATGGAGTCAACAATTCACTGATTTACCCGATGGAGAGGCTAGGCAATGTGAGCTGTATAGAAAAAGGTTGGCACTCCCTCTTTCCTCTCTATGTGGCCGGCTTCCCTTTTTATTATGTGTGAGAAGGTGAAGAACCTACTCCTTTAAATAGAGGGAGAATCTAATGGTGATAGGATTTGGATAATGACAACCAAATCCTTTGCCTCTATTGATGAGGACTATATCTCATCTTATCACCAAAGGAGGATATATTTGATGTTATCATCAAGTGATCTTTATCCAATATTAAATATTATTTAATATTTAATAATATGTACCAACACTTGTGTACTAACCACACGTGGGTTGTCGTCTCTCGGAGACCAGACGTCGTACATTTTATGGTCGTTGCAATTTGAGCCCATCCATCGCAGTCTATGATCATATGACTTTCTACATATTCGGGGTTACCATTTTAGACTACACTATACATCCACGAGCACGCTCCGGTAATCACTTAACGTGCGGATGTTTTACGCAATAATTAATATTATTACGTGACATATGTGACATATAAAATTAACATACATAATGTCTACCTTATGATTAATTCGTGTACTTAATCAACGTGTTGCGCATTACACGTGTCACGAATTAATTCCAACATAAATACATGGATTATACATGGTGGATTCGTGTATCAGGTGAACAAATGAGCCTCTTTTTTTTTTGGGGCCGAAATCACAAATTACATCATGGACCTTACAAATTTATCTCATAGTTAAGTATTATTCTGCTACATTTTCCACAGTATGTGTCTGAGGTTTCTGTATCAATCCTTCAGCCATCCATTGAAGCATCAGCCTAAATCAATTAATCCTCCGCAAGCACTCCAATATACAGAAAGCATGACTTCAAATGTTCTGGTAGATGTTTGTAGCTTAATTCTAGCACATATATACACACCCTTGTTCTAAAGCAAAAGAAGTTTTCTCTGCAATTTCATTCCATATTCTAAGCCTTCTTCTTTTTCTTTTTTTTTTCTTTTTTTTGCTGTCTGCTAGATAGATATTGGCATAAGACTAGACTCTGATGCTGGTGCCAAGAGTAGAGTGAAGGCCAGTATAGTGGGTAGAGACTTTCTAGACTAGAAATTTAGGAGTCTTTCCACTTCTTCCTTGACTTTAAGAATTACCTTCGCCCTAATACTTTTCCACCACTAAAAAGAACGATTGAGAATCTCGAGAATCTTTATGAACAAGGAGCCGTGTGTTGAGAATATTGTCCCACATTGGATAAAATACGCCTTTAGGTTTTGAGTAGAAATAGGTCTCACCTCTTGCAAGCCCAAGTTTCAATATGGTATAAGAGCCAGTTTAAATTGTGGACTCACACCTTCCTTGGCTCATGATTTGTCATTTATTGTCTCTCCTCACCCAAGTCCAAAAGTTTATGTCTGGCTTGTGGTTTGTGATTGAGGGCGGGTTCTAAGGCGCATGTGTATATCAAGCCATGTTGCCATGTGAGGGCGGGTGTTGAGAATATTGTCTCACATCGGACACTTTGAAATAAAATACATGGATTATATAAGAATGATATACCAACACTCATTACCTTAAGGTTATGAGTGGATATAGGTCTCACCTCATGTAATCCAAAGTTTCAACAATATGCAATCAATTCAACAGCAAGAGGCAATCCTTTGCAATTTCTTGCAATCACTTTCCCGACCTTAGTAAGATTGCACGAGCTACCAGCTTGGTCGAATGCCTTTGTTGGCAACAACTCCCAACTTTTTTCATCGGATAAAAGAGGTTTGAGACTAGGGGTGTCAAACAGGTCGTGTATCGTGTATCGTGTTTCGTGTTTTTCGGGTTTCGTGTATCAAAGTGCCATACTCATACCTTACCCGTTTGCTTCGCGTGTATGGATGTAGATACCCAAACCCGTACATGTCAGGTTTCGTGTCGTGTATCGGATATACCCACGAACTTGACAAGTACAAATATTTCAAGTCATGTACATGTCATTTCATGTACTTTTCAGGTTTCGTGTATTTTTCAGGTTTCGTGTACTTAAACGACTATTGATACAATGTATGAAAAAACAATAAGTACACAACCAAATGTTAAATATTAAAATGAGTGAGGTCCTCTAAACTCAAATCACTTGACTCTGTAATAATAGATTAAAGAAATGGGATTTGGGAATGGAGGAAAAGAGAACCGAACAGGGTTACTTAGTAGCGCAGTAGTCTTTTTTTTTGGAAAAATTTATTTTTTATTTTATTAATTATAAATTTTATTTAAAATATATTTTTTTTAATTTCGTGTATAAATGAGTATAAACGAGTGCCCGCGGGTATACCTGGACACGACCCGCCATTGGCGTGTATCTTTCAGGTCTTACCCGATTTGTACACGAAACCCGCCAAGGTCATACCCATACCCGCGAAAATTCGTATCAGGTTCGGGTCGTGTTTCGTGTCGTGTCTAAAATTACCACCCCTATTTGGGACGTGGGATGTATTTGCTTTTGGCTTTATTAGCAACTTCTCCTTCTCGAGTAGTGATAATAACTATGCTTCCTTCATTGTTGTCTGGTAATGAACTTTTCACTTTCTCCTACGCATCAACCTTTCAAATATTGTCCAACACAACGAATTAAGTACCTTTCGCTACTCAATTGCTTATGGAGCATGCGAGCCATATCATCATCCCTCTTGGGCTCAAAAATAGCTAATTTCGTCTAGAATATCAACAAGACATATCATGTTACGAGTTTACTACGTGTTCTGTAAGGTGTAATAAATTGATGAGTCGCATGTTAGGAATAACGACGCAAAATAAAATTGTAAATATTCATTTACTTTCACTAGAATCGTCTAGTGTTACAATAATATAAAGTGAAATAAATAACATTAAAAATGAACACGAGAATTTATGTGGAAAACCTTTTCTAGTTTAAGGGAAAAAATCATGGCACTCAGAACAACTTCCACTATTCGAAATAATAGAAATAGAAGAGACAATTCAAGTTTAAACTTTAACTTGATAAATACAAGAGAATTGAAACACTCATTTTTTTTATACCGGATTGGTATAACCTCACAACTCTCTTTTCGTTTTTCTATTTTTTCATTCACTTCTCTCTCAAGAAGCTCTTGGATTGCTTCTCAATTTTTGTGTCTTCATCCTACCAAATCAGAGCCCGGATCTCCTCACCCCCAAAAAATGGGGGTAACAAATGACCCCCTGCCACGTGGCAGGGGAGGGGGTGGTGAGGCTGGGTGCAAGTGACCCCTATCCAGCCTCACCACCCCCCTCCCCTGCCACGTGGCGGGCAGTCACATAGGGGTGACATAGGGGGCGGTGAGAGGATCCCACCCCGTCATGTCTATTTATAGAGAAATATGTTAAAGAAATTCATGTGTTTTACTATTCATATTACGGCTCCCTTTCTTTTGTCATGATTGATGTGCACCTCCAAAGAAAAACTCGGAAAAAATTGCTACCTTTTCTTTTTTGTCCAAATCGTCTGGACACTATCAAATATGCCGCTCCAGATTATGGACATAATTCGACTCTCATTGAGAGTCCATCCTAGCTTGATTGATGCACCAATTAAACTTCTTCTTTGTAATGACTTTTGTTGTTACATAAGCAGGGTTATTGTACGTGTGGATTTTATTTATTTGCAATTGCTCTTTCTCAGTGACATCTCGAATCCATTGATATCGCACATCGATATATTTAATTTTCACATGATACAGCGTATTCTTGCTCAAGTCAAGTACTTTGACTATCGCATTATAGTATATATTGTTATTATTTGAAACCCAACTCTTGTAAAAATCGTTTCATCAAAAGCATCTTCTTGCCAGCTTCTGTAACTGTAATGTACTCTGCTTCGGTAGTCGATAATAACACACTTCTGAAGTTTTGACTACCAAGATAAAGCTCTCACTGCAAATGTAAACAAATAAGCAGAACTAGATTTTCTACCATCTAAATCTCCAGCCATATCTAAATCTGAATATCCATCAAGAGTTGATCTGTAACCTCCAAAAGTTAAACATAATTTTGAAGTTCCTCTGAGGTATCGAAAAATTCATTTCATTGCTTCCCAAATCCCAATGCATCTTTCCTGGATTTGATAGAAACCTGCTCATAATTCCTACCGTACAAGCAATGTCCGGCCTTGTATAGACTATAGCATGCATCAAGCTTCCAAATACAGAAGAATATGAAATCAATGATATTTCTTTTTCTTCCTTCTCTGACGAAGGAGAATCTTGCTTAGCTTGAAATTGTCAGCAAGTGGAGTTTTAACTAGTTTAGCTTTGTCTATATTGAACCGTTGAAGCAATTGTCAACGCATCTCTCATGTAATAACCAAAGATTTTCTATTGCTCGGTCTCGAAAAATATTTATTCTCAAGATACATTTTGCAACTCTCAAATCTCCCACGTCGAATATATCTAACAGTTTCGTTTTTAGGATTTGGATTAAGTGTTCATCTTCTCCTGCAATTAACATGTCATCAACATACAAGAGAAGAATGCTAAATTTACCTCAATGATCATCAACCGTTATATTGAATTTCTAACTCAGCACGATTGAGTCAAACTTCCTGCACCACTGTCGTGGTGCTTGTTTCAATCTGTGTAAACTCTTTTTTAACTTGCAAATCATGTCTTCTTTGCATTTGACTGTAAAGCCTTCTGGTTGTTACATGTATATTTTCTCATCCAGATCTTCATGCAAGAAAGCTGTTTTGACATATAGTTGTTCTAGCTCCAAATTCAAGCTAGCTGGCAAAACAAGTACAAGTTTTTTTAGCCATTTTATCGCTTCTTTGATCTAGAAGTACAAGTTGAATAGAACTCAATTTAACGATTGATGAAAAGATTTCATCAAAGTCGATATCTTTCTTTTCACCAAAACCTCTCACCACTAATTGAGCTTTGTACTTTAACAGCTTATCGCCGTCTTTATTTAACTTGAAAACCTATTTATTTTCCAGAGCTTTCTTTCTTTTTAGAAGATGACCTAGATCATAAATGAGATTCTTTTTCAATGAATCCATCTCTTCTTGCATGGCTTTTGTCCAACAGTCTTTGGTTGTATGAAATTGTATTTCTTAAAAGTTGTCTAGTTCTCCATCATCTGTCATAAGAATGTATTGAAAATTAGGATACCTGATAGATGATGCACGTTCTCTAATAGACCTTCTCAGTTGAGGACCCATAGCTTGTGATTCAGGGGGAGTAGGGGCTTGCTCCCCTGCTCAGCACCACTGGCATCATGATCTGCTTCTTCAGTTTATTCTATATTTCATCCATGTGTGTCATTATTCAATGAAGGAATAAATATTACCTCTATTACATCTACTGTAGTATACTTCTTTCCTGCATCTTTGAACATTTCATGTTATTGGAACACGACATATCTACATTTGACGACTTTTTCTTTTCTAGATCCCATACCCAAAGCCATATTCCCTATTCCGTATCTCACAAAGATACAAGGAACAGCTTTATCATCCAACTTTGAAGTCTAGTTTCTTTGAACATGCATGAAGGCTTTACATCCAAATACTTTTAGGTGAGAATAGCTTACTTATTTTTTGGTTCGTACTATTTTTGGAATGTCAAAGTCCAGCAAAAACGAAGATGATCCGTTGATCAAGTAAACAATTGTACTGATAGCCTTCCTCCAAAAGGACTTAGACAGTTTAGCCATTTTGAGTATGCATCGTGATTTCTTGATAATGGTTCTATTCATCCGCTGCAACTTTTCTTCTTTCTATTGATATGTACTCACTGCCATTTTCAATGCAAAGGCGGTTTCTTCAGTCTCTCTTTCCACCATTGCATGAAACTTTTGAAAATATTGGAATATTTGACTTTTATTTCTTACCAAGTAGATCCATATTTTTCTAGAAGAACCATCAACGGAAGTAGCAAATTCACTTAGAGATTCCATCTCAATAGGACAACACATCAGAGTGAATCAACTCCAAATTGTTTTCTTTTATTCTGAAGTTCTTCTGAAAAGAGACACGATCCTGTTTTTAAAAAAAAAAAGCTGTCATCACATGGGTCTAGTGATTTACTTTTATCTAACGATATCAATGATTGCTTTGCTAATAACTGCAACCCGTTCTGACTGACGTCTACTACATTTTTCTAACGGTATCAATGATTTCTTTGCATGTAACTGTCCAAACATATGTTCAGACATTTGGAAAAGCACTGTCTTTTAATGTATTAATTTGACCTTCACACATCTTAAAGTGTGTCTTGTATAGATTACAACATAACTTTCCTTTTGCTTCCACCAAAGAGTCTTTGGCAAGTTTCTATGTAGCATTACCAAAGTGATGCTCATAACCTTCCTTGTCTAGTGCATTTGCATATAAAAGATTGAATCTAATACGTGGGTCATGGCGCATATTTTGCAATGTGAATGTGCAATCAAGTGAAGTCTACACAGTGATATCACTCATTCTCATGATCGATGAGATGTTTTTGTTTCTCGTCTTCAACACACCAAAGTCTTTTGCTTTGTATGTGGAGAAGTACTCGTTGCTAGTAACACAATGATATGAAGCATATATACCCACGATCCATTCAAGATCTGGGTCTGAGACGTGAAAACATTCATTTTGGTGACAGAACAATGTTGCCTTGCCGTCACTGCTTGACGTTATTACTGTTGTGTTATTATCTTTCGTCTGCTTTTGACCTCAGTCTTTGCTTCAAAAACTTTGTAATTCTTTTTAAGGTGGTCAGACTTACCACAATTCTAGCACTTCACTTTGCTTTTCGATTTAGAACGACCTATAGACTTGTCATGATCATTTGATTTATCATGACTCTTGAAGTTTCTATTTTGGTTCCATCCTCTTTCTTGTGTAAAAAGAGATTGTCCTTGCTTCTTTGGTTGTATCATCTTAATATGCAGCAACAAAGATGTTGTGGTATGTTTCAATGTGATTGTATCTTTATCGCAAAGTAAAATGGTCATCAACCCATTCAAAGAGGGTGGAAGTGAAGTCAAGAACATGATCGTCTTATCCTCTTCCTCCATGTTAACACTAAGACCTGCCACTTAAGGCATAAGGACATTGAAAGCATTACATGAGACAAAAAATTTGTACTTTCGCTCACTTGGAGTGTATGGAGCTGTTTTTTGAGATATAATTTATTTATCGTCGTCTTGGACACGTACAAGCTTTCTATCTTTATCCAAATCTCCATGGTTCAGTCATTTCTGTTTACTGTTGTTCAGGACTTCATCGGACAAGTGCAAGTGGATTGTACTGACATCCTTATCAGCTATATCTTGTCAATCATCATCTTTCATGGCTTCTGCCTTTTTCTCTTCGCCATTAAGTCCTTTGTGAACACCTGGTTGTATAAGGTAATCCTTCATCCTATTTTATCTCCATCATATTGAAGAAAATCAAGAAATAAATAACTTGGCTTTGATACTACTTGTTGGGAATAACGACCCGATTCAAAGTGGAATAAAACCACAAATAGTAGTTTACTAATCACCAGAGTTGTCGCGTATAATAATAATATAAATCGAAATAAATAGCAATAAAAGTGAACACTAGAATTTATGTGAACCCTCTCTGTGGAGAAAAAACCACAGAGAGTGAAAACAGCTTTCACTATTTAAAATAATAAGAATACAAGAGACAAAATCAAGTTTAAACTTAAACTTAGAAATACAAGAGAATTGAAACGCTCAATATTTTATTATAGCATATTGGTATAACATTACAACTATTTAATCATCTCTATATTTCATTTTACTCACTTCTCTCTCATTTTACTCACTTCTCTCTCAAGAAGCTGTTGGATTGCTTCTCAATGTGTTTCTTCCTTCCACCAAATCATGTCTTTTTATAGAAAAATATGTTTTACTACTCATATTGTGGTTCCTTTTTTTAAAATGGTATACACCGACCAAAGAAAAACTCAACAAAAGATATATACTAATCCCAACAACGACCAAAGATATAATACCAATTGCAAATAACTCTATTATTATACTTCAACTACTTGTCAAAATAGGGAAATAAGAAAAAAAGTTCTAGACTTCTGTAGCAGCAGAAAAGAGGATCAGAATTTACTCCTTTTCTTTCTCTTCTCCAAAAAGGTTATTTCATGTTTAATGTGTTCAGTCATCAAACATGCACGCCCTATAATTCCTCTCAATACAATTCCTCAGCCATGAAGCCACATAAAAACATTGTGTGGAAAAGCACATCAGTGTAAAATATTACAAGATTCCAAGGAACCCATCAAAAACATTTCGTACTCAGCTCTGCTATATTGGGAACAAACATGTTCAATCTTTTGCCGTTAACTCTACACACATCGAAGGGTTCATTGGATCTTTCCAACTAGTAGTTCACACTACAACAATACAACAACAACATTACCCTATTGCCTTATAGTTCAAACTACAACATGGAAATCCAAAACTAGCCAAGTAATAGCAAAAGGTGAAACCATCACCACACCTCTCCCAATAACCACCAGATGAATTGATACTGAGCCGTGTTCCTATTGTAATATTTTGGTTGCTGTAGGGATTTTGCAAGATCAAAATCATTTACCCACATTCATTTCCAAGGTGGAAAATGTTCACTGGACAGAAGCAAAAGGCTGGTAAAATTCTAAGAACATTGCCATCACCCTAACCAGGTCTTCAAACGCACCAAATCCGTGTCTAAATCAGATGTGCCCTTTTTAAGAATCTAACTGTTCTGCAATAATAGGGCCATACAGATTCCAGAAAGTCCAGGTATTTCTCTACAATCCATGAGTTCAAATTTCTTACAATTCTAACCAATGCCTCTTTATAATCCATATTTTTAATATCAACCAGAGGTTGCAGCAAACCTTGCGTATTCTCTTTCAATCGTCCACCTGAAATATACTTGTAAGCAACATTATAGAAGACGGGTAGGTATCTGAGCACTTTAACACTTTGCTTGAAGCCCAATATGTACAATGCACAGATGCTCTGCAACAATTTAACATATAGAGCAGCAATCAACGGCCCAAAAATCCACAGGGGGTACAACTCTTTTGCAACTTCAGGTCCATACATAAAGTTCACAGCCAAATACCATGGGATGCTGCAGGAAATTTAAAAAAAAAAAAGGTTAGAAATTATGTTGTACTGTTCATATACAAATGCAACGAGACAAGCATAATCCATCCGTAAATTAGCAAAATCTAATAGGGAATGGATCTTGCCACCCAGTGTCTACCCTATACAAAGGTGGCGGAGACAAGCATAATCATAGAGTTGGATATTGTAGCCCCATTGGGAATGGGCTCTTTCTGACCCATAATATACTTATCTAACCCTTCCAAACAGTTAGATAATTATCATAGGGCTGATGGCAATAGCCCTACAAAGCTAATAAGGCATAAATTGCCACTTTCACAGGGATGATAGGACCTCGAATAACTCTGAAAGTGGGGTTTACGTAAATGGTTAGCGGGAGTGAATTTGATACTACAGTGACACAGATGGTGCCACTTTCACAGGATTAACAGGAGCTCGAATTACGTCAAAACAGGTGAAGTGTAGGGTGAGCAAGTGTAAATTCACTACTACAACATCACACACAATGATGGACTACATGTTGAGAATGATTCTTTGGATTATATAGAAGTTAATACTACTACTTAAAAGAAGGGCAGGCTGGTATTAAAGCATCCTGTGAAGCAAAGGTAAGAGCGGGACCATTTACGCTTAATGTTCACTCTTAACATTTATGTACTACTACATTAATATACGGATAAATGCAGATAATTACGAGACTTATGACATGGATGACTTGCGCAAATCATAGTATTTATTGCTGTCTATAATTGGACACACAGGTAATTAGTGGTGCAGAAAACAACAATGATTCCGATATCCCTTTTCATTATGGCAAGATTCAAAATACCTCTAGCTTTTATGGTCCTTTTTTTTCCCTGTTGTCTTTTCTTTTGTTTGATTGTTCTCCGACAGTTCAAAAGGCTTTACACCTTTCGAAGCGATTCCAGTTTAAGGCTGATTTTTTAAGGATAAACAGTCAGGAAAAGGGCCAACTTGAAGACTGAGCATATATGCAAACTGGACATATTTTGTTCCAGCAGGTTATATTGGACCTATAAGAGGACTTTCTTAAAGATATCCGGCATGAAACATAGAAGGCGATGTTGCCAGTAAAAGGCGTCAAGCCTCTAAACATGCTTGAAAAAACTTAATCTATCAGCTCAAACAAAACTCCCTCCAACTAGTCATGACTGAACTTGAAACATGTATTTCCCATTCACGCACAAACATACACAGTCAAATAGGCATTGGTCAAAATCCATCACCAACATTTGAGCTACAAATCTTCCTATTTTGGCCCTCTAACAAAATCTCTTGAAGAGGTAAACCTAAAACTATACCTTTACTTCACTAATATGTCCACTTGTCTTATTACTCTCTATCCACTGCAATGGAACACATCCATATGAATATCAAGACAGGCTTTTAAACTAATTTTAGCCTCCTCACCGTCCTCTCAACTGCAACAATCAAGCATCTCCTGGCAGCAAGAACCTCAACAAGGGACCCAATTTCCTTTCAGAAAAAATAAAGAATCAACCCCTAATCAGAGCACATCTATCTCACGACTCCCTTCTCTAAAGGCCAGCCTTATCAAGCTCCTGTCGTTAACTCTTCAAATACTAATAGTAATTGGAGCTTTCACTTCCAATGCTTCAGACTTTATCAAAATAACAGATACAGCAACACTAACGGCATCAACAAATTGGATTATAGCAATCAAGGAGATCTCCACAGCCAAAAATAGAAAAGAAAGAAAGAAGGAACACCTCAAACACACAAGTCAAATACAAGTGGTAACTCTTCCGATTCTCCTCACTCAAAAATCCAATCCTCAAAAGGAGAGCAACTCCGTTTCCTAACTTCAGCCTCACCTCTCTTACTTTTTTTTTCCCTCTTCCTTGCTGTTTGAAACAAGACAAGAGCTGCTCTTCAAAGGGGAAAGGGAAGGTCTCATTTCTTAATCGGTTCTATTTCAATTTTCAATAGGGTGCAAAAGTTGTGGCATGCTTCGAGTAGTCAGATGATACACACAAGTATGCACCCATGGGAGACTTGAGGCCCGAAACGAAGCTCAAGCTCCAAAAAGCAGCGGAAAGTTTTGTTTAAGGACAGAAAGGAAAAACTTGAAACAAGGGTTGAGCGGCCCTAAAATTGTATACACCACTTCACATACAATCATCATACCAGAAAGTGCGGATGTAATGGCGAATTCATATTTGGAAATACAAGTCAAAGTTCACGTTATTTCACTAATATTCCTTGGACAAAAGAGTACGCAGTTTTACCATCTTTTCCAAAATCTTTGTCTGATTTCAGCTCCATATTCTGGTAATATATTAGCCAGATTTTGGTGAACAGGACATGCAGATATATCAAAGAATTAACAATAAATAAAACAACTTACAATATCAACAACGGCATTTTTATAGTTGCATCCAGACCCATAAAATAGCACCATGCGGCCTTTACTACTGTTTTTTCGTTCTGTTGTGCCAAATATTTTGCTCCTGATGTTTCTTCAGGAGTTTCATCAACAGTTTCTTTTGCTGATGGCACACGCAATAACATCAGCCAGCTTTTGAATAGATTCTGAGTAGCCATAGAACCAGCAGCA
Organism: Eustoma russellianum; assembly: GCA_036186865.1. Lineage (NCBI taxonomy): Eukaryota > Viridiplantae > Streptophyta > Magnoliopsida > Gentianales > Gentianaceae > Eustoma > Eustoma russellianum. Next base: position 29,040,030 of record AP025061.1, on the reverse strand, counting down.
GATTCTGCATCTGCTGGGTAAGAAGGAATACTCCCTGCCTTTGGGGATTCCATTGACACCACTTCGCTCTCTGATGGTGCATAGGAAAAACCAACAGATTTGTTCAAGGATTTTGATGCACTCGGTCTGCTTCCAGAATCATCGTTCTGTACATTGCTCTTAAATGCGGATAATTTTAGTGACTTCCTGTTAGGTCCAATGATGAAAGGAGTCCTTTCCCTAGAAAAGAAAATTTCCTCTCATAAAATAAAACATACAAGTGTCATCAGTAAAAGATATATATGTATATAGACACAGACACATATGTAGTATATATTAGATACATATGCATAAATATATATACATATTTCTCTCTATATGTATGTACATATATGTGCATGTGTATTTATAGTATACACACACACACACACACATATATATACACACACCCATATATGCGCGCACGCACACACATACACACACACAAAAACACGTATGCATGCATGTTTCTCTGTGTGTGTATGTGTGCACATCTGTAATTGTGCGTGTGTATGTGTGTGTGTCATTTTTCAAGCAGTTGAATTATGCAACAAACTCCAAAAGATTTAGTTAACTGAAACCAACATATTCATGTTGATAGTAAAGGTCATGAACTACAAAGGTAAGTTCCATCTGGGATCTACTTTCTATGAATCCAATTGCACGAAGATGACAAGCTTCTGAGACTCCCCCCCCCCCCCCCCCCCCCCCAAAAAAAAAAAAACACACACACACACACAAAAAAGATGTCAAGGTTCTGCTTCAGACAAGCATTTTTATCCTTCTCCATCATTACAGTTCTAATTTCACTCTTGCTAGAGTAATCTCCACATTCCTCCGTACTGTCCTTATATATCTCTCTTTTATCCAATAAAACCGAAAGCCTTCCTTTTTACTATTGAGATTTTCAATCCAAAACCTCCACGGTGATTGTCCAGAATGCAAAAAAGAAAATGTCAAAGAAGTTCCCTACCTTGCTTTCAGGCTAGAGATGTAGACCAGCAGGACTCCTGAAATGCAAGAGGGGAAATATGTCCCTAAGATTCATGACCAAGATCCAAAGATAGCTTTAACTGTGTCATCTAAACAGGGTGATAACTCTGAATGCATCTAGATATTTACTTTAAATAGAATTACACAACTGTGTTAGGCACGTGAAGATCCATGCCAAGAAACTGCTAACTCTGATAAGCTTGTGATCATATTGAAGGAGAACTGTATTTTGGCCTAGCCAATTTAAGACACAGAACACATGAACACACGACAAAACTAACTCTTAATGGCCTCTCTCCTACTTTTACTGCATTAAGTCTCTGGAGATTTAAGAAACAAACCAGCTTTTCAAATTGGGCGGTTTCCATGGCAACTCACGAGAAGCCAATGAAGAACACCAGAACAAGCAGTGAGTTTTGGACATACCGCGTACAATAGAGAAAACATTAGGGGGCGGAAAAAGTGTTGGCAAGAAAAGGTGGCTGCTCAACTGTTCAAGCAAAAGAAACCAAAATTAGCCATGTACAAAGGTGACATCTGATTATGACAATGAACTTTCTCCCACTCATATGAGTATATCATCAAGAATCTGATTGGCCGGCTTGGAAGAGAGAATCACACGATTTCCTGACTTGGATGGCATAGGAAATTGCACAGCAACTGCCTTTTTAAATAGGCAAATGCAAACTGAAGATGGTGCATACTCCAATCAGGTTTAGAGAGCCACAAAAAATGGAAATATTAGGCTAAAGAATGGGAATATGTTGTTTGATGAGCAGAAACATGAGGGGCCAGCATCTCAGGGTTGAGCAAGGCCTGAAAAGAAAAATCGCAAGGTAGAAATGTTAGAACAAAACTCAGCGGCTCTGTGTTTGTTGATTCTGATTTCAGCTTAATACTTGGTTCTTCTATGGTCCAACAGTCTTCCAGCCTACTCTCATTACATTCAGAGGTTTTGTGATAAAGAGATGCAAAAACTTTAATAAAGCCCTCAAAAAGGCAAGTAGCAAAGGCATATTTTTTTCACTTCTCTTAAATATAGATATTTGATCATAAACAAAAGTTGTGGAGACAACTTAGAGATAGGTATAACAAATTTGTGTTCTTTCCAGTAACATTTTCCTTTCAAGCAGATGAAGGTATCAAAACTAGGTTTCAGGTTGAGTTTGTCCAGGAAAAAATAAACAAATAAATAAATATCCAATAGAGTCAAGGACACACTTCCTTGACTTTGGAGTATGATGGAATAAAGCAAAAGGACTCACTAAATTGGTTGCGCTCCTTATATTGTGAAGTATCAGTTGATCGACACGCAATTTTCATTACGGGTCATCGGGAAACAACCAATAAATGTTTCTAATACATGGGTATGGTTGCGTACATCCAACCCCCTCCCCTACCTCGCCATAGGCGGGAGCCTCTAAGGCAATGGGTAATGTTGTTGTTGTTGTTGAAAATTACTTATGGAATCCAAGTGACTGGAAACAAAAACCCTTAACTCTTAACTTAGTTATTAATCAATCTCAACATAAGGCACTGAAGCAGAGAATGAGCAACCAAAAAAAAAAAAACAGTGCCCTTGTGAATTTAAACAGCTTACCAAGTTAAATATGTGTTGCATTTAAATCAACAATTATACACAGTGAAAGAGTATATATCAATGAGCATAACCAATAAACGGCTCAGTCTCGGACTTTTCTCCCATCAATTATCAATGCAGTGCGAAAATTGTCACTAACTCTAATTGAATAACAAGTCCCTCTTGGCTTTTTGAAATTTCAAGAGTCGAAGTCGAGCTCAAATTTTGACTGACGAGCTCAAGCTCAAGTTCAATCCCTATGATTTTGATATTGGCTAGCCAGAAAAGATTAACCCTTGGTTAGCGTCAACTTATTTTCAACCCTATTAACCAACGATGGACTTATCACTCTGCACAATCTTGAAGAATTCTCCTAGAGATCCTATATGAAAGTTCTCAGCAAAAAATTCGCTTAAACTCTTCCTTTACAAGTTTCTCGCCAAACAAGCACAGCAGCCACAAATTTAAGTCAAATCCAAGATCACCCACTCATTTGGGTTTCACAAGGGTAAGAAATATTCCACAATAGCTCTTTCACAAGGCAGAGTAATCTCAAATGTTTTACTCTCTGCTCTCAAAAACTAATTTATTTCCCCTAATTCTCTCCCTCAAGTATATTGTTTGGACTTTCCAGCTTCTCCTAGAAATTCAAATCCCAATCTGATTTTCTTCGCTATTTTTTCTCAAGTCACAATAATCGAACCCATGCTGATACTGATCTAAGGAACTTCAAAGTTCTTATACTTCCACTAATAGGGTCCAAAACCACACTATGATTTTTCACTATAGTGAGATCGACTATGCAAGATAAAGTGATGAAATCAACAAAATATACAAAAATTATTGTAGGACGACACAAAAGGGCTCATCACTAGCTGACATGGGGTTTCATAGCTCAAATGCCAAAGAAGTCCAAGAGGTGGGTTGGGAAGGAAAACCTTAGTCCAAGCTTTCAATGGTATACAAACGTGGAAAGAGAGAACGACTATATGCAATTTATCATTTCGTTTGGAAAATTATGGATGAACATAAGAAAATCTCCTGAAATTTCTGAAAATATCAAATGAAGTTTCACAAGCCGCCAATTGGGTTTCTTACCATGCGACAAGATGGACACCTAAAAGAGAGGTTTCAGAAACAATCCAGAAACCTCAAGGAAGGCGTGTATAACAATACGAAAACCTTACAGGTCTGGGTACTTGTTAACTATAAGGGAATCTTCAAACCTAAGAGGAAGTTTATGCAATTATCCTTGAGATTATGTGTAGAAATACACACATTATACCATAGTAATATACATATTATACACAATATACACGTAACAATATACATGCATGGTACTGTATAAATATAGTATACATTCAGTATACATACACTAGCAATATACAAATGTAACTTAACATATTAGAATAATAGTTTGCACATGGATAGAATGTAGAAAGTAAAGTAGTCGTTGTGGCCACCTGGAATATAGCCGTTAGAGGCTTAAGCCTCATTAGCCTATACAAGGGTTCGTCCTTTGTACTCAAAGTTTAAGTCAAAGAATACATTCATTTTTCTCATTTCTATATGTTATCAAAGCCAGCACAACCTTCATCCTAAGTTTTTCAAAATGGCCGTGTTATCCTCTTCTGCATCAGAACAAACTAAAGCCATCTCCACTTCTGATCTAGCATCAGGAGCAGGGTCTCGTGGCTCTTCTGTCTTTAATTATTCTTCTATTGTCATTACCAGTCGCAAACTGAATGGTGGCAATTACCTCCCTTGTTCTAGAGGAGTGAAATGTCTGTAACGGGTAAAAGTAAGGAGGAATATCTCTTTAGCATTGTGACTGTTCCAAATAAAACAGATCCTAAGTTTTGATTGTGGAAGTTTGAAAATAGCATGATAATGTATTGGCTATAAGACTAATGCTTCCTGATATAAGTGATGATTTCATGATGTATGAGACTGTAGCTGAAATATGGGTTGCAGTTAATGAAACCTATTCCAAACCGGATAACACCTTTAAACTATACGAAATTGAAGGTCATATCATGAAATTAAACAAGGAAACTTGACTGTTAATAGATATTGTACACACTTGACACATGTCTGACAACAAATTGATATATTTAAAGTACATCAATGATCTTGTACTATTATAAAAATCCATTATTGAGACTAAAAGAACATTTAAATTTTTCAGTAGATTACATCTAGACTTTAACAGTGTTAGAAATAGAATATTGAGCATCAAGCCTTTGCCTAGCTTAAAGACAGCCTTCGCTGAAGTTAAACATGAAAAAACATAAAGAAATTTATGATGGGAACCCCATCTAATTTATCCATAGAAACTTCAGCTTTACTTATATAAAGGCAGACTCTTACGGCCATTGCTCTAGCTGCCAGAAGGCTGACTCTAGCCACCATTATAGAAGGCGGACTGTTATGTAGATACAGCAAGAAGAATGAGCATCTTGTTGATGACCGCTTGAAATTTCATGGAAAACAGAAAAGGGAAAACCTCCAAGATCTAACAATTCTTGAAAGTCTTACGCAAGACAAAACTTCACTGAAAATGGAACTGTAAATAAAGTCCAAGGCTCCATCTAAAGTTTTGTCCAACAAACAGGCAGTTCCAAACTTACCACAAGGAATCAGAATTATCTTCTAAATTATTTGGTTATACTGCATATGCACATTTACAGCCTCGTTTAAGGGTAAATTGGGTCCTAAATTTGTGAAATACATATTCCTTGGATACTCAAGATCACAATAACGCTATAAATGTCATTGTCATAATACTAGAAAAATGTAAGTTACGCTTTATTTTGATGAACGACATGCATTTTATGATTATTATGGTGAACAACAAGGTGAAATGCAGAATGATTTACGGACTGCAATAGATATTGTAAGGAATCTTCTCATGAGCCTAGTAATAAGAATGATTCTAGGAGAACAAACCTTATAGGAGAAAATCCTAATGTAAAAAATACACCTTTATAGAGTAGACCGCCTAATACTCAGGTTTATACAAGGAGAAAATTACAACCTAATGTAGTATCAGGAGATCAATTAGAAGAATTACGTACAACCTACGAGACTGGACCAGAGATAGACAATAGATCAATTGTTGTATGAAAAGGGACAATGGAATGTACTAAACATCCTATGAACAACTTTCTCTCATATTACAATTTGAATCTACACCTTAAGGCTCTTACCTGTGCATTAGACTCTAACATTCTCCCTAATGATATACAAGAAGCCATGAGTATACCAGTATGGAGATATGCTGTCTATGAAGAAATGAGAGCTTTAATTCAAAGAAAACATGACAGATGGGACAATAAATACGTATAAGGCAAGATTAGTAGCAAAAAGATTTACACAAACGTATGAATTGATTATCTAGAAACATTTGCACATGTAGCAAAACGTAATGTAGTTACAGTGATTTTCTTCACAGCTATTAATCTTGAATGGGAATTATACCAACTGGATGTTAAGAATACATTTTTGAATAGAGATTGCAGGAAGAAGTATAAATGAATATACCCCTAGGCTTACATGATTACATAAATGGTAATCAACTCTGTAAACTGAAGAAATCTTTGCATGAGTTAAAAACAATCACCAAGAGATTGGTTCAGAAAATTTTCAAAAACTATAAAAGAACACCAGTTTGTTCAGAATCATAGCAATCACACATTGTTCACTAAGATTTCAAGGGAAGGAGGAATTATTGTTTTAATTGTATATGTTGATGATATTATTGTCACATAAAATCTTCACGGAATTCGGTCTATTAAGTTTCGATGGTCTAAACAATTCGAATTGAATAACCTGAGAACACTAAGGTATTTCTTAAGCATTGTGATAACAAGAAACAAGGATGGCATGTGCAATTCTCAAAGGAAATAAGTCATGGATCTACTAACTGAAACTGGAATGCTAGGGTGTAAGACAACAAGTATTCCAGTTGGATATGGACATAAATACAACGAATTGTGGGATACTACTCTCATTCACAGGTTAAGATATCAGAAACAAGTGGACAAGTTAATTTATTTATCTCACACTAGACCAGATATATGTTATGTTGTGAGCTTTGTTAGTCAATTTATGTATGGTCTTACCAATGACATCTACAAGTTGCTTTGAGAATTATTAGGTACTCAAAGAGTGCACCAGGATAAGGATTATATCTCAAGAAAAAAAATCCATCCAGATTTTTACTGATGCAGATTGGACTGGGTCTAAAATTGATATGAGGTCCACTACTAGTTATGAAACATACTTGTGGGGGAACTTAGTTACTTGGAGGAGCAAGAAGGAGCCTATTGTTTCTAGAAGCAGTGTAGAGCTAGAGTTAGGGGCATTAGCATTAAAATATATTGGACAACGGTGTTTATTTCCAACCAGAGTATCTTGTGACAACATTTCTGCTATAAGTATGGCAGAAAATTTTGTGCAACATGATAAGTCTAAACATGTTAAAATAGACACACTTTATTAGAGAGAAGATTGAAGACAAAGTTATCAGCCTTGAGTATATTTCTTCGAATGATCAGGTAGCTAATATATTGACAAAGCCTGTATCACCAAAAAAAATTCAGTCTTTTTGTCCATGCATGGTTGCATAAACGTATATACAACAAATCTTGAGGGGAAGTGTAGAAATACACACATCATACCATAGTAACATACACTGTATACACAATATACATGCATAAAAGTATATAAATAATATACATATAGCATACATATACTAGCAGTATACAACATACTAGGATATTAGTTTGCATATGTATAGAGTGTAGAAAGCAAAGTAGTCATTGTGGTCACTTGTAATATAGCCGTTGAGCAGTTGTTAGAGGCTTAAGCCCTATTAGCCTATATAATGGTTCATCCTTTGTACTCGAAGTTAAAGTTGAATAATGCATTCAAGCCTACTTGTGAGAATTGAATAATACATTCACTTTCTTCAAATTTTTTTTTTTTTTTGGTAATTTCTTTCTTCATTTCTATAGTATGCATCTCCAAGAAGACGAGACAATGACTAACAATTGCAAAATCTTAGGATTACTCTGGTTGAAGAAGTGTCTATTCAAAAATATATTTTACAACTTCCAGCAAAACTCTAGCTTATAGGAGTCTGGCTGCTGCGTGACAACCAGCAGGTGCAAAATTCATTAGTCTACAAAGTTCATATGCTTTAAATAATATAATATATTGTGTGGAACATCAATACTTAGTAGACTTGCATGTCTGTTGAAAAGATAAACGCATTTTCAAGGATAAGCAACAACTACAAGAAGTAAGCATAATCAGCTTTTGGTTGTCTTGCATGTCTGTTGAAAGGATAAGTAAATAGGGACAAATGAAACTCTAAGCCCATCAGCATAAACCACATCGGAGCTAAGATCAAACGAATGAATAAACCCACTGAAACATATAGGCAGAGTTAACCTCACCTTGAACTGCAGTGGAACCTTAAGGAGATAGGCCTATATTTAGTTGCAGATGCATGATATTTCGGTAAAAACAGTCTGATCTTGCAGCCACGGTCCCGTGTTAAATGTCCGGCAGGAAACACATGAGTAGAGACCTACAGCAGGAAACATAGGAGATCAGCAATAATCCCACTGAGGTACATAGCAAAGCAGAGTAGCTACCCTCCACCAAGTTGTGCAAAAATAGACATAAGATTCCAAGACCACTCCACATGAATCCTTTTACAAGACACTCAGTGCACACATGAGTGGATTAAAATGACAAGACCAAAGTACGTAACATACTATGTGCCACACCAAACTCACATGAAGGAAATGTAGTTAAAGGATAAGCCCAGGAACTGTACCAATGACACGCACCTAAGCTGAACCAACCTAACGGCGTTCATTTCACGATCTATTGGGTTAATTAATTGAACCATCACTAACCAACATGAACCAAAAATACCTTAAGGGAGAGGGACAACTTTCAGAAGGCATACGATTTCCCTTGCTTTTCCAGTTGTACATGAGTTGTTCAATTGGTTTTTAGTAAAATCACCCTAAACGGTTTTGATATTCTGAAACCCCAATAGCTTAACTTGTTATTCAAAGTGTTAGTATGTCATCAGAAATACAATCTCCTCAAAAACAAAATAGATTAAACTAATGATTACTTTTTTTAATGTTCAAAGTTGATTATTGTTGGCTTGTGTCTCATAATCCAACTCTAAACCTACCAGTCATAAATACTCATTTCTTCTCATCACTATTGCACAGCTTAAAAAGCATGTCTATTTATATCAACACAAAAGCCTTATTCCACTAGCATATTTACCAAAAACATGTATAAGCACGGCATCACAATTGTGACGACTAAAGGAGGATTAAACAAAGAGTTAGTTGCCATAGTATGCTGACACCAAATCTCAGTCTTAAACCCATACTTTTTTGCTCTGGTTATAGATGAACTTACTACACACAGTCAACAATAAAGTTCTGTGGGATGTTAAACTTGGACATTGACAGGTCCAATGTTAAACTTGAACATTGACATGAAACACTTGAGGCAAAAGGTTTCACATTAAACAAAAAAGAAAACAGTATATATAATTCAATTTTAGCAACAAAATATTAGCCTATAAATAGCAAAAAGAAAACAGCATGTAAAATTGAACTTTAGCAACAAAAGATTGACTCATAAACATGGGTTCCAAAGGCTGTCTTAGAATCGGAGAATCAGAGATACCTTTCTGTAACATATTAGGTATCTACTGTATAGACTATAGAAAAGTAGCGAAATTGACAAGGATATTAATCATAGGATTCATACATGATCGTTCAAACAGAGACATGCGTCAAAACTTATTGGTGATTGCAACCTGCCTAAAAAAGTTTATAGGACGACAACAAGACCCATAATGATATGAGTTTGAACGTTGGGCAATAAATTATGAGAGTGAACTGAAAATACGAATTACTTAAATGAGAATGCTAAGATCAATGTGTGGGATACAATGATGGACAAAGAGTATGAACATATCATGACGCGAGTCTGGGCAGCTCCCATAAATACGAAGAAGAATGAGTCATGATTGTGGTTGTATATGCAAGTGAAAAAGCAATTTGTAAATGCACCTATTAAGAGTTCTGAGACAAAAAAGGAGCAAGCAAAGCTGTAGGAGATTGTGGAAGACATGAAGGGAGACATAAGAATCCGTGTAATCTACCTCATCTAGCGGGAATAAAGCTACAGCGTTGTATTATATTATATGTACATTATCATAAGGTCTACTTGTGAACTCGTAGCAAGGCCACGCCCCAATGACATGAGGACCAGAGTTCCCCAAGTACAGACCAAAGGTTCAAGATTCATTAACCATTATTTTTGCATTTCTTTAATCTTTACAACACTATTGGGAAAGAAAATTATAATAGCTCAAGCTACGATTTACTTTAAATCCATTCCCATCTTATGACTTACTTCGGCCAATACACACATCTGAGGACTTAATCAAAAGCCAAAAACGATTTTCGATTGGGCCTTCAGCATGAAGAGATTCTCAACTCATCTATTAACATAGTAGCAGCTAGAAACAATTGCTGATAAGTTGCCTACATACATCTAGGAAATGCCTCCAAGAATTCCAAAAGACAAATTCAATGAGCACAATCTCCGAGCAAAGGCACTGTATTTGAACAGGCCAAGCATCCAAAAACCTGTCCGCAAAGGCCCCCCCCCCCCCCCCCCCCTCAGAAAATACGTCCAACATGTTAGCAAACCTCATTCAAAATAAATCTTCAAGATACATTAAACTAAAGAAAAATTATATCTTGGTTTGGAGTAACATCCTAGGAAAAAGAAACAACATTGTTCAGTCTGACAACTAGACGTGCAACTCTTGCATTTCCTCACTTTAATCTATGAACTAGTGGATCGTTTGAAGAGTGAATTTCTTTCAGCAGACCCATCTAGGCTTGAACCCTGTTAGTAGGTTAATGATCAGTACTACAGGTTCTGCACTTTATTATCAACCCCATCCCAATTATGAAGCTGAATGTAACGTAATAAACACCATATAAAGCATAAAAGTTAGCAAACTCAACCACTGGCCTTGCAATTAATCAACAGCCAAAGGAAGAACTAACAGTGTAAGAGGAACTAGAAATCCAACTCAAAAGGTTAAAGGATCCCCTTAGATCCTTGAATAACCAGTTCTTTAGCAACATTCCTGCCAAAGTCCTTGAAGCTAGACAAAACCTGGAGATTGCCCAAAAACAAGCCATGGATGATAGCAATAGCCTTTCTATCCAGTTAGAGCAAAACGCTCTTGAGGAATACATTAGGCTTTCCTCTTTTGAGGAAAGCTTTTTAAGAGAGAAAGCAAGGATTAAATGGATGAAGGAGGGGGATAGGAATTCCCAATTCTTTCACAGGACAATTAAAGCCCATACGGCGAAAAACAAAATTCTTAGGCTCCAGGACGACTCTGGTAACTGGACTAAAAACTATGATGAGGTTAAGGACCTTGCTGTTGGTTTCTTTGCAAACCTCTACTCTGAGACAAACCTTTCCACTCCACCCATCAACTTTGGCCTGGCAAATCTCTGTCTGTCAGCCAGGCTGCAGATATGAGCTGCCATGTTACCCATAAAGAAATCAAAGATGCTCTCTTTTCAATGAAAAATGATAGCGCTCTAGGTCCGGATGGATTTACTGTTGAATTCTTTAAATCCAACTGGGATATTGTGAGCAAGGATTTTTTTGGAAGCTATTGAATATTTTTTCACCCATAACTACATCTATTATCCCATCAACACCACTGCAATTTCGCTCATTCCGAAGACTGAAAGCCCTGTTAGAATGAGAGACTTTAGACCTATCTCGTGTTGTAATGTTTGCTATAAAGTCATCTCAAAAATCATAGCAAATAGGATCAAACATGTCCTTCCTTTGCTTGTGGACGAAAACCAGTCTGCCTTTGTTAAGGGTCGAAACATCCAGGATAACATCCTTTTAATGCATGACTTGGTTAGGTCTTGCCAGAAATCTGGTGGGCCTAGTAGTTGTGCTATTAAAGTTGACATCATGAAAGCTTTTGACACGGTGAATTGGAATTATCTCATGGCCATTCTCTCACATATGAACTTTCCTGAAAATGTTAGGAATTGGATTCACCTGTGCATTTCCTCTCCCTCATTCTCCATTAATCTTAATGGCTCTCTCTCTCTCTGGTAATTTCAAGTCCAGTCGTGGCTTGAGACAGGGGGACCCATTATCTCCTGCTCTCTTCATCCTCGTCATGGAGGGTTTCACACAGACTCTCAAAAGTCAATCCCAGCTGGGTCGGCTTAAATATCATCCTAGATGCAGCTCCCTCAATCTCTGTTCAATTGCCTTTGCTGATGATCTATTCATCCTTTCCAACACTGACAAAGAGTCCATTCGTGCCATTAAATACTCAATTGACTCCTTCAAGGCTCAGTCGGGTTTGTCTCCAAACCTCACTAAAAGTGAAATTTTTGTGACTGGGACGTCTAACTCTAGAAAACAATGGATTTCTGACTGCTTGGGTATTCCCCTCGGGTCCCTACCCATTAAGTACCTTGGTCTTCCCCTCATTAACAAGAAACTCTCCTACATGGATTGCCTTCCCCTTCTGGACAAGCTTAAGGCGAAGATCTCTAGTTGGACTGTCTCTAAACTTTCCTACGGGGGTCGGTTGCAACTTATAAATTCTGTTCTTCTTGCCATGGTTAGATATTGGACAGCTGCATTTTTCCTTCCTCGGAAAATTGTCAAGGATATTGAAAGCCTCCTTCGGTCTTTTCTTTGGGGTAGTCCTAAAAAAGCAAAAATCAAATGGTTGGACCTTTGTAAACCCAAGGAGGCTGGGGGCTTAGGTCTTCCTAACCTTTCCCGGCTGAACAATGCCTATCTGATGAAACAAATCTGGTCCATCTGTGAGGAGAAAGAATCTCTTTGGGTGAAGTGGGTGCATACAATCATTCTCAGGGGCTCTTCCCTTTGGGAGGTAGAGCCAAAACAAAAGGACTCCTGGATTTGGAAACGTTTGCTCTGGATTAGAGATCATTTTGAGCCTTTCATTAAACGTGAGATTGGAAGTGGTTCTTCTACCTCCATCTGGTTTGACCCCTGGCATCCTTGGGGGATTTTGATTAAAAATTCTCCCGATCTGAAACGAAAACTCAACATTCCTTTAAATGCCAAGGTTTCACATGCCTTGCAAGGTACTCAATGGAATTTACCTTTTGGTCGTGGGTGGGATAACCAAGTCATTGAATTTTATAATTCCTGTAGGTCTATCTCTATTTCTAATGGTGATGACGTTTGGAAATGGTCCCTTTCCAGTAAATTTTCAATTCATAGCGCCCTTTGGGACACTGTTATCCCACTCCCCACGGTGCCATGGACTAAGGTTATCTGGAGTAGGTGCATTCTCCCTAGATTTGCTTTCATCCTTTGGATTGCATTTTGGAAGAGGCTTCCTACTCTTCAAAAGCTTGCTCAATGGGGTGTCGTGGACAGTGACCTCTGTCATCTTTGCCATGGTCATCAGGAAAGTCATAACCACTTGTTTTTTCACTGTTCCTACTCTCGAAGGGTCTGGACCGCCATTACCCAAAAATTGAATTGTAGATCCATCGAGCTCAATTGGAATAGTATTCAGGATTGGTTACTGAACACTAACTGGAGCTCTAAATTCCAAAGGGACTTGGTTTTCCTCAGCTTCTCCATTACTGTTTACCACCTCTGGAAGGAACGCAATCAAAGGTTTCACACTAGAACTAGAAGGCATGAAGATAGTACTACTGTGGATGTCATGAACAACATTAGGTTTGCTGCTACTTCTTGGAGGAAAGTTAGGAAAACACATAATAACTGGGTAATTGCAATCAATCTTGGTCTTCCGTCTTCTATTTTCTTCGCAGGGTGATAACCCCTGACATTTCATTTTCTTCATTGTTTTGATGCTTGTTCTACTTTTTGTCTGCCTAGTTCGTGTTACTGCGGTTGTTTGTCCGTTTTGTGCAGGGACATTTGTGTTTGTTTGGGATGCGTCTTCTCTGTGCTGCTGGATTTGGCCGTTGCAATATCAGTATCCCCAAATGCTTTTGCTTTGCAACTCCATTCTCTGCATTTTGTCTCTGCTCCCTGGAGTTTGGACCGTCTACTCTCCTCTGCTTATCTTGCTTCCAGCATCTGAAATGGTGAATCACTTATCGGCTGTATATGCGGTACCTGGTGTGAATTGTAGATATTCCCACGTTCATTATTGCGGCTGGTCCTTTGATCCAACTGGCTACCTATGGCGTCTTGGTGATATTTCATGGATGGACATGTGGGGAATTCTGAGTTTGATTTCATGGAAGGACATGTGGTGCATTATGTGCTTGATTTCATTGGGCCACATCTTCATCTATTTTGTAATTAAGAGTACCGTCTTTTGTTATGCAGCTTGGTTTGCAAGCTTGGGCTGGTTCGTTAGGAACCTTTTTGTAAGGTTGGCAATACATATTGTTAGGTTCTGTAGGCCACCTTTTCTTTTGAGCTGCTGTCTGAATACTGACTATGCTGCTTGTTGCCATAATGGGCAACCATCCTTGTAAATTTGGTTTATTTGCCCTCGGGCTTTTATGAAATTTTAATTACAAAAAAAAGAACTAGAAATCCAACAAAGCGCAAAATGCACAAACCTAGCAGAGATTCTAGCTCGAGTTCAAAAGCGCATACAAAGAACATGAATTTTAAGAAACTTCTCCTTGGTGCATCAACAAAATCCACCAGTCGCATATGCAGGGGGGAAATAATTAAAAAAATCAAAGTCACATATTTTCAAATTTCAAGCTAAAGAAAATCAATACTTCAAAAAAAAAAACTCAATGATATAAACGATCAAACCGTCACGAACATTCAAAAGAGAAAATAGGTTATCGACAAAAGATGCAAAGTTGCTACCTTAATTGAAGGAATTTCAGTTTCGGGACCCCAAGTAAGGATACCGCGAGAAGGTTCGGCAATTACCGCATACATTTTCCAGTAACAGGACGGTTCTTCCTAGCAAAAGAGCTCAGATTTCTATCTAGAAGCCAAAAGGAATGGATGCATAAGGTTGCTTTACAGGAGAAAGTCGCAAGGGGAACGGAGGGAGAGGGGAGAAAAGCCGAGGAAACATGAAGAGGATGAAGCCCAGAAATATGATAAGAATAAAAAGGATACAGTTAAAAAAATATCACAAATTCTAAAATGCTCGAGTAACTACATGATTATATGTTCAAGTAACCAAATGATTACTTCAAATTGAAAAAAGACGCTCACTCCTGTGTTTCTACAGGGTTTGAGGAGGAGCGTCGGAGAAAGACTAGATCGCTTCGTAATTTGATGTATGCAGCTTTATATTTCACATTGTACTAGACTCCTGCGTTTGCTTAGGGTCTGAGAACGGGCGTCGGGAGGGGCCGGGTCGCTTCACGATAAGATATACACAGCTTTACTCTTCACTTTGTGAAAGAAACTGTTTCCGCGGGTTTGAGGAGGAGCATCTGTGTTTCACGTTGCACTAGACTCCTGTGTTTGCGCTGGGTCTGGGAAGGGGCTTCGGGGAGGGGTTGGATCGATTCACCATCTGATGTACGCAGCTTTAATCTACACTTTTGTCCGTAACTTTACTCTTCACTTTGTGCAAGAAGCTGTTTCCGCGGGTCCTAAGAGGGACACAGTGAGGGGTCTGATCATTTCGCGATCTGATGTACTCCGCTTTATGTTTCACGTTGCACTAGACTCCTGCGTTTGCGCAGGGTTTGGGGAGGGGCTTCGGAGAGGGGTTGGATCGCTTCATGTTTCACGTTGCACTAGACTCCTGCGTTTGCGCAGGGTTTGGGGAGGGGCTTCGGAGAGGGGTTGGATCGCTTCACGATCTGATGTACGCAGCTTTGATCTATATTTTGTGCAAGAAGCTGTTTCCACGAGTCGAACTTGTGACCTTAAGGTCACAAAACAGCAATCATACCAGTTGTTCCAAGACATACCCTATGTTTTAGAACATCAGATAAAACATTACCATTCATATAAAACATCAAACCATATGTTTTAGAGAGGAAACCCAATGAAGTTCTAAAGTCTTCAACCTAAACACACCCGAATTAGTTTATGAACACGCTGTATTTGTAGATGTAATTTCCATTTATAACAACTTAATCTGAAGTTAGTACCTACATGAAATTTGTAGAGATGTAAAAATATATTTGCTAAATTACATCATCTCAATCATCACATTCGGATTCCGTAGCCTGAAATATGCCTAGAACAATGTATACAAACTGCTGACACCAGCATCCTCCTATGACGTTTTGACCCCTTTAAACACCTATTCTGACTTGGACTTCAAACACTAAGATTATAAAGTTTAGAACAGGTTTTTGATAGGCGTGTATATGGTTCGATTCGGTCTATTTTTTTTTTGTCATATATTACAAACCAAACTGTTTGTAACGGTTTGAAAATCGTAAAATCGAAACTGGACTGAAATCGGTCAACAAACTGTTTGACCAGTCTAGTTTGGTTTTGTTTAGTTTCGGTTTTCCTGGTTTATTTAATTAAATACAATTTTGAGTAAAAAATTCTAAAATTACAAACCGAATAGCCAATTAAATAAATTTCAAAACAACTAAATAAATTGCAAAGTATATACACATTTTTTATACGTTTTATATATTTTATAATATATACATATATTATAGAAACCATGCAGTCCAAATTTTATAAAATAATATATTTTATAAATTTTAAAATATATCCTATATATTTTATAAAATAATGTATTTTACATATTTATACATATATATTTTTATAAAATATATATATTTTATAGAAACTGTCTGGTCTAGTTTTTGCGGTTTAAAAGTTTCAAAACCAAAAATCAGACCGTGTGAAATGGTTTGGTTTTCAAAATTTTTAAAACCGACTACGAAACCGCAGTTCGATATTTTTTGGTTTAGCTCGGTGATTTGTTCTGGTTTGTAAAAAATTTGTTTACCCTTAGTTTTTTGACGTATTTTAAATCAATTCAATCAAAGCTGTAATTCAAAGTTATGAACAAAATAAGTTCATGCAGAAAAACTTAATGTGGACTTAAGCAATTCCTAAAATCGATACCAAGATTCCCAAAGCGACTTTGAATCATAGAATGTCCACGTAATCCCCTAATCAAAAAGAAAATCTAAACTTTTAACTTATCCATTTTTCTTTCCTACTTTTTATTACATAAAAGAAATAATTTTACAAAATAATGACACTATACATAACAATCAGAAATTATATCATAGTAAAGATTTTATTATAAGAATTTAAATGAATACTAGATTAAATGTTATATATATTATAATATGTTAACTATTAAACCAAGTTTTTTCGATCAGGTACTTTATAATTCTCTCAACCAAACATATTATTAACCCCTCCTTTAAAACAGCCCATCTTATACTCTTCAACTCCATTTTTTAAATCCTCAAACAAGGATGACGTAAACAGAAGTACCCGGCAGTCGACCACCAGAGCTTTTACAAGTGCCCTACTCACCAATGCCTTTCTTAGCAGCCGACTATTACCGATTGGTTTTAGGTGAGATGTTTATTGGAATTATTTTGAGATACGTATAAGAATTCCCAAGGACCAGAAGTAGTACGGTCTCTGACCATATGACTTTTTACGTATTTGGGATTTTCATTTTAGGTCACATTATACATCCACGAACACGCTCGATGATCACTTAACGTGTGGGTGATTTTACGCAATAATTAATATTATTACGTGACATATGTGACATATAAAATTATCATACATAACATCCACCTTATGATTAATTCACGTATACTTAATCAACGTGCTGGACATTACACGTGTCTCGAATTAATCCCAACAATGTTCTCGTAAAAGCAAAGAAAAATATTCAAAAAGCAAAATGATTAACAAAGTTCTACAAGAAAACTTCAAAAACGACGAGTCTATAAGAATCACTTGATTTGAGCAAAGGAAAGTTAGTTTTTCAGTCGTTGAAAGATAATTGTTCCAAATTGGCTATGACCAGTCTTAAAGAAACTTGAATTCTGATTTCATCAAGTATTGTTTCAGGTCAGAGCCTTTTGGAAACTTAAAATAGACATCCTAATGAGTATTTTGGCATTAAGATCATCATTTTGGTTGAGTAATTAAAGAGAAACACGTTTTCAAAGTTCAGCGTTATTCTATCCAATTCTGTCCAGATTGACAATCTAAATCTTTTTATTTGTTTGAAGGGTCAAACGATCTTGTTTTTGTCTCATTTTTGGACAAAGTCTAGTCAAGACATTGAAATTAATTTTTGGAAAGTTTCATAATTTTTGAAATTCTATACACTGAGTTTTGAAATTTTTCAAATATGGGTACTGAATCTGAGTAGCTCTCAGATTCTGTTTTCAAATGGAATTTTAATTCAAGGGTAACAGTGTAATTTCCGCTAATCACTATTCTCCCTCTCTAGTGGTGTTATTGCAGGTGTCACGGTCCAACATAGATGAGATGTTAATTTAACATGCTCGTAAAAGCAAAGAAAAATACACAAAAGCAAAATGATCAACAAAGTTCCACAAGAAAACTTCAAAACCGACGAGACTATTAACATATTAGACCCTGCTGTTTGCTGGCAATGGCAAAACACCATCAAAGAAGTCCCCAAAGTAGCCACGGGGCTCGTGTACTAGCTTTGAAATAATGTCTCTTAGTGTGACTACACCTTCAAGATTTCCCGTATCATCGACTACATAAATCCTGTGGATCTTCATCGAGTCTAGCTTCATTATAACGTCTTTTAACGTGTCGTTTCTTTTGCATGTCACCATGGCTCTCAAGGGAGGGGAGTCCTTTTGATGTTGCTCAACATACCCTCTAACTGCTGTAAGGAAGTTCATTGCTGTGATCGATCTGAAACAGAAGGGAACTGTCACATTCATATCATAGTCTCTATAGAACATATGACCGGACACTCTTATAAGCGTTATATACATCAAATAGAGAAATTAGAGATGGACAGAGCCGCATGTCACGGGACGAGGTACAGTTCACCTGGTTTGGTTTATGATTAGAAGCCATATGAATCTTGGGAAGCAGCCTATCTGGCCATGGGAAACAACAACAACAATGCCTTATTGCCTTAGAGGCTCCCGTCTATAGAGATAGACAGAGCAGCATGTCACGGGACAACGTACACTTCACCTGGTTTGGTTTATGATTAGAAGCTATATGAATCTTGGGAAGCAGCTTATCTGGCCATGGGAAACAACATCAACATTATCCCATTGCCTTAGAGGCTTCCGTCCATGGCAGAGTATGGAGGGGTCGGATGTACGTAACCATACTCGTGTTAAAAACACACACATGTTGTTTCCCGATGACCTATAATGAAAATTGTGCCAATCTGTGTCGATCAACTGCTATTTCACAATATAAGAAACGCATCTAATTTAGTGAGTCATTTTGCTTTATTTCATCATATTCCAAAATCAAAGAAGAGTGTGTCTTTGACTCTACTGAAAATGAAAATATCTGACCATGGGAAACTAAAAGGAAAAATGTAACAGAAAAAAAAGGTCAACCGGCTAGTCTGGTGAAGTTAAAGGCACTGCCTCTAAAGGCCTCCTATAGATAGGAACCACAGCAGTAACTAAAATCAACCATTTTCTGGAAAAGAAGCAATAGTGAATCGATAGCGTTTTGCTGGCAAATGCTATCCACCTATTTGAAGGGGAGATTGATTTATAGTTCAGCATACTGGTAAGAAGTAACACACGTATAATTGCAATGGTTCTCATCTTAACAATTGGAAAGTTGAAAGTATCCACATACCTGAAATCCTTGTAGATTTCTGGTGCAAGAAGAAGGAACTGGACGTCCCTTATGCTTATATTGCCCACTGCCCGTCTTCCACCACTACGAACCACTGGCACACCACCAACACCCTTTAGCCTCATTAACTTAAATGCCTGCAGCACTGGTTCGTCCTCGTATACCTGAAAGAGTAACAAAGAAGAAAGTGAAAGACGTCACCAAGTCGTGAAACTTCAACAGGGTCGTTTTTGAGACAATTTTGAAGCTGCTAGCTGGAGAAATTGGTTTGGCCAGCGACAGGATGGAACACAAGTATAAGGGAAAGGGAGACATATAATTTTTGGATTTCTTTTGAATGCAATAAACAACAACAACACATACCCAATATATCCCAACAACATCAAAAGTATCGCTAGAGTCTAGGGAGGATGAGAGACATGCAAACAATACCTCCATCCCAAAGAATAGAGAGTTCGCTTCCAGCGAGACCCTCAGTTCTTCCTTTGAATGTAACATTTTAGCTAAATCCAAAAAGGTACTTCTCAAAAATTTAACTTCATCTTTTCAAGTCATAAGTTAAGGGCCTTTATCGAGGCATATCGTACTGCTACGAAGAGTATAAATGTATAGTTACTATTCTCTCTATAAACTTAAGTTTCTACCTGAGATGTTAATTTGACATGCATTAGAGCACTAGAAAGTCCGATACCAATCCTGCCGCCTCCCCTTTCTGGAAAAAGAAAGAAAGAAGCGAAAATCTATTATCCTGCTTGTTTGTCCGTCTCCTACTACCACCAGCGTCGCATGTGCAATAAGTCCAGATGTGAGAGGGCGTGTCAGGAGTATAACTATATAAACTACTATTCTTTTAATAAACTTAAGCTTTCCTATGAGATGATAATTTAACCATTCTCAGGAGAATTAAATACCACTATTGATAAACAAGAGCACTAACTAAATCCATAAGCAAATTAGAGACAATTCTACCTCACTATCTTAAGCTGTTTCGACATAGCTTCTCAATATGGATACAACAAAATCAGACATGCAAAAATATTTGTAGGCCACAAAAGTAACAAGTTTCATATTCTGTCCCTCTCCTCACACTTTTTAAAAATTTCCAACATTTTCAGGTATTAAAAACACGTAATATAAGGATACCCAAAAAAAAGGAAACGAAAAAGAAAATTATCGCGGAGGCACAGGCAGGCTTCCATGTTTTCACCAATGACTTAGACTGTAAGAGATCAAAGAATGAAGTGGATAATGCTCAACAAACACGTGTTACTTGTTCTTGAAAACCTCATTGTTGATAAGACGTTGGAACATGTTCAATACGCCAACCAAGTGATGTATCTCAAGTTGGCTTCTAAGAGTAAGCTTAGTTATGGTTATTGAAGTTACCTTTACAGCATCCTTATGGGAGCCCAACAAATGAAGATAATATACACCATGGGGGAAGCAGATCAGTTTTAGCACAGATGTCAAAGTCCAGCAACAATGTTTCGCTCAACTGCAGAAGTCTTTGAAAGGACAGATGTTACGTTGTGTCTGGTTAAACGCTTTATTCCTAGAAGAATCTTCTTATTGGCAGCCCAAATGGTTTACTTGTATGGCAACAACCAGTTGAGAAACAATCAGATTCAATTTTACATGGTTAACAAATTTAGAACTTACGACATGGTTAGAATTGAAAAATCGTATTTTTATGTGTCAAAATCTACATAACCAACGAGAACTAGGAGCAGAACACATCAAAATAAGGCGTAGCACCCTAACAGATTCTGTTATGGTAAGTATTTGAGTGCACAGGAGTCATAGGTTCCTGCAGCTTGATCTGACCAATATCAATTTGAGTGATAAACATGAAGAAAGCTATCAGGCTTTTTCTGACAGTGAAAATTATTTGGTAAATAATGCCAATCAAAATCCTCAAAGATATTGCACTTAATAACAGAAACAATACAGCAAGAAGCACTACCTTGATTATGTGGTGGGGCTTCATTAATGGAAGGCCAAGTTTGTAGAAAATAATGTCTATACCTAGTTTGTACAAACATAGAATGTTTATATTTATGTTCTCTGTTGTAGCTGTTAGGGACAAAACTGTCCTAGTCATCTCTCTGATGACATGCTCAGAAAGAGCCGTTGTAGATGATATTGTTGGTGATATACTCTGTATGTATAAATAGCTGATCAATCATATGAATAAGAAGTTTTTTTCCCTCAATACTACTTCTCTGCTCTGTGATAAAACTCTATATGGTATCAGAGCCTCCATCAGAGGGGATCAATTTGCTCTCATATTATTCGCATATAGCTAGTGCTTCAACATATAAAGCACTTCAGTGTGATCCAAGATCTGATTCATCAATCCTCTGAGAAATACGCGTTTTGATTGATCAGTATCCAGTGGAGGCAACTGTGAAAAGTCCATATCCTCTCTGAATAACCATTGTATAGGTTGCAAGGAGCAATCGGAAAAAAAAAATATGGGATATCTATCGGAAAATAAAAAGACAGAGACTGAAAGGAATTCCAAATTGAGGAAGAAGAAGTGGTTCACGTGTACTGCACGTGGTATGAAAAGGGAAAATATTGAAAAATAGGTATTATAATTATTTCCCTTCTCAAAATTCTCTCTCTTCCATTTGAGGTGGAAGGAACATTGCGTGTAAAATTGAGGGTCAGAAGAAATTCATGACACATGCTCAATCTTTGGAAACGTGCCTTTTGAAACGTGTACAACTTGCATGTACGAAATTAATATTTTATGCAAAATAGGTTGGGAAACAGCTGGCTCCTCGTCCTAAACCAAATCTTCCAAGATTTTTCTCATTTATTAAGTTCAATAAAGCATTTAAGGCAAACAGTGAGTTGTCTTTTCAAAACCTTCTCTTCTATACAAAGGACAAAAACAGCTTCCAAAGTCCTTCCTTCTGTCATTCTCAACACCATCGTTCCAGAGCTTTCCTCCGTCACCTTCAACACGTCTGTACTTCTTCTTTTACCTTCCGTTTCCTTTCTTATTAAAATCTCATTCCACTCGTTGGGTTCTCTCATATCTTCTCCTTTTTTACTAAAAATTCAACTCTTCAATATCCATACTGATGGCTGACCAAGGGAGTGAGGCCACTTTTGGAACTGGAACCTCTGTAGAAAAGCCTCCTACAACCCAAGGGCCTACAATCCAAGGGTCATTGTTGGATTCAACCACAGTGAGCATCACAAATCAAAGATTGCATGGTAATAATTACTTACCATGGAGCCGTGCGGTGGAGCTGTTTATCACTGGGAAAGGGAAGAAAGAATACCTCTCTAAGAAATATGTTATTCCATCCGAAAGTGATGAGAGATTCTCTACTTGGGAAGCAGAGAATTCCATGATAATGTCATGGAACCTGGGGTCTATGACCCCAGAGGTGGGCAACACTTTTATGTTGTATCCTACTGCAGCTGCAATATGGAAGGCAGCCAAGGAAATGTTTTCCAAGAAGGACAACATTTCAGAACTTTATGAACTGGAGACTCAGCTAAAGGACATGAAACAAGGTGATCAGACAGTCAGCAAGTTTTTTAGCAATCTGTCTCAGATTTGGCAGCAGATTGATTCTCTGGAAACATATCAGTAGGGGTGTACAACCGATGATCAACTATATAGGAAAATTAAAGAGACTAGAAGATTGTTTGGTTTTTTATCTGGACTACATAGAGATTTTGATGCAGTTAGGGGAAGGATCTTGGGTACCAAGCCTCTTCCCACTATGAACGAAGCGTTCTCAGACATCCGTCAGGAAGAAAGCCGGATTAAAGTGATGATGGGTCCTAATACTGTATCTTCTGAGTCATCTGCACTGGTGACACAAGAAAGTGAGAATAAGAAGGATGTTAGCAAGGATGTTAGCTTTGTTGCAAAGAAATCTGGTTCAAACTTTAGTTCAAACTTCAGATCTAATGAGTCTAGAAATTCGGGAAAAAAATACTGTAAGTACTGTCAAAGAAACGGACATACATTTGATGAGTGTTACCGAAGACCCGGTGCTATTGCAAAGCCACCACCTTTTTTCAGGCAGAACAACATGAGACCAAATTCTGGTAGGTATGACTCAGGTAATTCTGGGAGGTCTGACTCTGGTAACTGGAGGACAGATGCTGATTCTTGGAGGAGTCCTAGGGCAGCAATGGTAGAGACAGGATCTATTAACAATGAACCAGGATCTATTAACAATGAACCTGTCTTTACTCAGACACAACTTGATGCAGTCCTCCGAGTCTTAGAGAGTCAGAGGGCCCAAACTCAAATCAGGGCAACAATGGCAAGCACATGTATGGGAGGTAAGTCTCTGAGATCTAAAATGTGGGTTATTGACTCAGGGGCAACTAACCACATGACATTTGAAAAATCATTGCTTTCTGACTTTAAACCATTCCATAGTGCAAGAAAGGTTACAGTAGCAAATGGAGATAATGTTGATATTATGGGTGTTGGTAACATAGAGTTAACTAATAATCTTAATCTCAGACAAGTTTTCTATGTACCAATGCTAGATTGTAATCTTATCTCTGTTAAACAGCTTATGAACAACAATGGCTGCTGGACCATTTTTACACCTACTAAATGTCTTTTTCTGCCTTTCACTTCTTCTTGCTTCCAGGAGAAAGCAATGAAGGAGGTTATGAGCAAGGAGATGATTGGCAGTGCTAATCATCAAGGAGGGCTGTACGTTTTGGAAACCAAAGAACCAGAGAAAGCAAAGAGTTATCCTATTTTGTATTCTTGTATGAACAGCAACTATGTTCCTAGAATAGATAGCTCTAGGATAGCCCTTACTTTGTTGTGGCATAGAAGGTTAGATCACCCTAACTTCCCGTACCTCAAGAAGATTAAGCCACAATTATTTCACAATATTTCTTTTGATGTTCTCAGATGTGAAACCTGTTGTTTTGGGAAACAGTCCAGGGTGCAATATCCTGCTAAGTTGTATAAGGAAAGTAAGCCTTTCAATCTTGTTCATTCTGACATTTGGGGACCATCCAGGGTTCTTAATGTGAATGGCTGTAGATGGTTTGTGATTTTTATTGATGATCATTCACGTGTTACTTGGACTTTTTTGATGAAGCATAAGTCTGAGGTGGCTTAGGTGTTTAAGAATTTTGTTCTTCTGATCCAAAACCAGTTTAATACGTGTGTTAAAACTTTCAGGTCAGACAATGGAAGTGAATATCTTGACAAAGAGGTAAAGGCCTTTCTAACAGAGAAAGGAATTCACCATCAAACATCTAACGTTTATACCCCCAGCAGAATGGGGTAGCTGAAAGGAAACATAGGCATATACTTAGTGTAGCTAGGTTTATAATGTTTTATATGAATGTTCCAAAATTCTTATGGGGTGAGGCTGTTCTAACAGCTACTTACCTAATCAATAGAATGCCTTCTAGAGTTCTTGGATTTCTTAGTCCAAGAGAGAAACTTCTTGATAAATTTCCTCACTGTTTATTGCTCTCTGAACTGCCGCTGAAAACTTTTGGTTGTGTAGTGTATGTGTATCTTCATTCACAGTTTAGAGGTAAACTTGATAAGAGGTCTATCAAATGTATCTTTCTTGGATATTCAACATCTCAAAAGGGGTACAGATGCTTTTGCCCAAGTACCCGGAAATTCTATACCACCTTAGATGTTCACTTTGATGAACACACTGCTTTTTATGTTCCTTTTGTATCTAGTAATGTGAATACTGACCCCCAAAATTATTCGAGTATTATTAACGTTTAACCTGTAAGCCACTCTTCTAACACTCCTACGGAGACCCCTTTATCTGAGCCAGGTAGTGCTGAAAACAAATCTCCACTGGAAGAAGAACACGGACAGGAAGGGGAAAGGAGTCACCTGGAAAGGAGTTACCTACCTATCACCCAAGTCTACTCAAGGAGAAAAGATCAGGTACATCCAGAGCAAACAGATCAGGTACCCTACTCTAACTATCCTAGGAATTTTGAACATTCTACAAATTCTAATGGTACCGAGATTGTTTGTGTGCCACCTGATTCTGATTTACCAATTGCTATATGAAAGGGATCTCGGAATGCATAAAATACCACAAGTTTCTTGGAAATAAAGGTTACTTGTCTCTCTATCCACTAAATAAGACTATCATATGACAAACTGAATTCTGGATTTAAAGTCTTTACAGAAAATTTAGATGAACAGACTATTCCTTCATCCATAGAAGAGGCCTTGGAACATAAGCAATGGAGTGGGGGCAGTAAACGAAGAAATGGCAGCACTCCTTAAGAACAACACCTGGGAGTTAGTTGATAAGCCTAAGGAAATTACACCAGTTGGGTGCAAATGGATTTTTTCGTTGAAATATAATTCTGATGGGTCACTTAACAAGTATAAAGCTAGGATGGTTGCAAAGGGCTTCACACAATCACATGGAATTGACTATGGGGAAACATTTGCTCCAGTAGCTAAGTTAAATACTATTAGAATCATTTTCTCACTGGCTGTGAATTTGGATTGGCAACTTGCACAATTAGACATTAAAAATGCATTTCTTAATGGAGAATTAAATGAACAAGTATTTATGGACATTCCATCTGGTTTAATTCGGCCAGAACTGAAGAAAAGTTTGTAAACTAAAAAAGGTCTATCTATGGATTGAAGCAATCCCCTAGAGCTTGGTTCAGCAAATTTACTGAAGTATTGCGCATCTATGGCTTTAAAACAAGCACTTATTGACCACACATTATTTGTTCATAGTTCAGGTAAGAATGTTACCATTCTTATTGTATATGTTGATGACATCATTTTAACTGGGAATTGTAATGTTATATCACTCTAGTAAAACGGTATCTTGCCTCTGAGTTTAAGGTTAAGGATCTTGGACCCTTGAGATATTTTTTGGGTATGGAGGTCGGCAGAAGTCAAGTTGGCATGGTAATCTCACAAAGAAAATACATCTTGGACTTGCTCCAAGAGACAGGTATGACAGGGTGTAACCTGTTTCCACACCTCTTGAGCCTAGAAGTACTGTACAAGTTCAGAATGGTAAACTACTTTCGGATATCCATTCTTATCAAAGGTTAGTTGGTAAGTTAATTTATCTATCACATACAAGACCTGATATTTGTTATGCAGTTAGATACGTTAGTCAATTTATGCATTCACCCACTAACATACATTACAAGCTGTGATGAGAATTCTTAGATATCTTAAAGGAGCTCCAGGACAAGGTCTATTCTTCCGGAAACATAAGAGAAGAGATATTCAAGTCTACACTGACGCAGACTGGGGTGGATCAAAAAAGAGACATGAGATCAACTTCGGGATATGGTACATATCTCTGGGGCAATTTGGTTACTTAGAGGAGTAAAAAAACAACCTGTAGTTGCCCGTAGCAGTGCAGAGGCAGAATTGAGGGCTCTTGCCTTAGGACTATGCGAGGGACTGTGGATAAGAAGAGTGTTGAAGGATTTGCATCAACCAGACTCACGAATTCAAGCTTATTGTGACAATGTTTCTTGCTATCCATATGGCAGAAAACCCAATACATCATGACAAGACCAAACACGTTGAGATTGATAGATATTTCATTAGAGAAAGACTTGAGGATCAAACTCTGAGTATTCAACACATTACCTCATCAGAACAAGTTGCAGATATTTTAACTAAATCAGTCTCCCCTGGTTTATTTCATAAGTTGGTATCCAAGCTTGATGCATTAATATATATGACAAGCTTGAGGGGGAGTGTAGAAAATAATGTCTATACTTAGTTTGTACAAATATAGAATGTTTATATTTATGTTCTCTGTTGTAGCCGTCAGGGACAAAACTGTCCTAGTCATCTCTCTGATGACATGCTCAGAAAGAGCCGTTGTAGATGATATTTGTTAGTGATATACTCTGTATGTATAAATAGCTGATCAATCATATGAATAAGAAGTTTTTTTCCCCTCAATACTACTTCTCTGCTCTGTGATAAAACTATATAAAGTTCATAGAGTTTCTTTGAACCCCAGCTCTCAAACCAATGAAGCCCGGAACATTCTCAACCATATGAATAAACTGCTGATTGAGTAATGATATTGTCAATCTTCTTTTCCCCCAGGTCAACTACAGGCACACTCTTCATTCTGTACTTGGATAGAAGTAGAAGCATTGTCAAAAACGAGTTTGGACTTTGCAAAGCAAGAAATGGAGCCCAACGGAAGACCCTGCGATGTCCTCGAACCTGTATAAGTTAATATAAATGTTACAGGTAGTAAATTAGAAAAGAAAAATTAGCCTCCTAGACTTTTGTGACAGTAATAGCTTATGAATGCAGGATTCAAGTCAAAGAACATTTGGACAATGACCTTCGTGTTCTTATAGCAGTCAGAAGAAGTCAGTGTCTCAAAAAAATTTCCAGATGTTGCAGTAGGAGATTCCGGTGTAAGCTTTATATCTTGGAGAAGACATTCCATTTGATGCTCGCTGGCAAACAGCGCGACCTACAAGCATCCTCAGACGCTTCATCACGTCCATAATGAGTAACCCTCAGATCCTTCCAACTTTATGACTGAAAAAAAGAGAGTTCATATTTAAGGATGGCCCTAATAACAGGCAAAAGAATGCACAGCAAAGGACTATCAACAAAGGTAAAACTAATGAAAAACACTTTGAAAGCCTAACTTAAAAGTGTAAGGTGGAATTAGTTAATTGGCAGTTACATGGTCTAATACTTAAGACCAGAAGCTCAGAGGAGATAAATTCAGTTCTTGGCTAGGCATGAAACAGCAAAATCAAGTTCTGAATACTGTACACTCATAATTGCAAGATAACTTCTTCAGGCCTCCCCACCCCCTACCCATTTTTTGTTCTCTATTAAGGCAAGACTCAAGGAAAAGTATTTCTCATTGATATTCAAGTACATTACACGGTCCCTATTTATGCTTTACAAAAATCCCTAACCATGGAAAATACAATCCTGTCTAATAATGGTGATTGCTGATTTATCGCTAATCGCTAATTTTCCTCTAGTCAATCTCCTGACTATGGTAAGTAAATATCCTCATAATTACAGTATGATCTTATCCTAATTCTGTACAATCTTAATACTCCCCCTCAAGTTGAACAGTGGGGTCACTAATGTTTAACTTGCATAGTATGTATTCGAATACTCGCCCGTTTATTGCCTTGGTTAGTATATCAGCAAGTTGATCTTCTGAGCGGACATGAGGAAATGCAATGATTCCCTCATCGAGCTTTTCTCTGATAAAATGTCTATCCACCTCCACATGTTTAGTCCGATCATGTTGGACTGGATTTTCCGATATGCTTACAAAGGCTTTATTATCACACCGTAGACAAAATGGATCACTTGTTTGAAATCCAAGTTCTTTAAGTAGTTTCCTAATCCAAAGTATTTCTGTGATGCCCTTCACAATGCCGCAAAATTCTGCCTCCGCGCTAGATAAAGACACTACCTTCTGTTTCTTGCTCTTTCACGTGACAACATTGCCACCCACCAGAGTAATGTAGCCTGAAGTAGATCCCCGGTCCACCTGACTTCCTGCCCAGTCGGCATCAGTGTATGTCTCAATCCTAAGATGACCATTGTTCTTGAAAAATAGCCCGGTCCCTGGAGTCCCTTTTAAGTACCTCAGAATTCTGATTACAGCTTCCAAATGATGTCTTTGCGGGTTGTGCATGAATTAGCTGACTACCCCCACAGCATAAGCAATATCTGGTCTGGTGTGTGATAGGTATATTAGCTTGCCCACCAAGCGTTGGTATCGTTCCCGATCTGCTTCGGGTGCTCCCTATATAGTGTCCAGCTTGTGATTCTGTATCATCGGAGTGTCAGCAGGCTTTGCATCGAGCAGGCCAACTTCTGTCAGTAGGTCCAGGATGTATTTCCATTGGCAAATGTAGATACCATCTTGTGACCTCAGTACTTCGATTCCCAAGAAATATTTGAGTCCTCCAAGGTCCTTCATTTCAAACTGGGTGAACAAGTATTTCCTGAGACGAGAAATTTCATTAGTGTCATTTCCGGTAATAATCATATCATCAACGTATATAATAAGACAGGTAACAAGTCCTCCCTGGTTTTTAAAGAACAAAGTGTGGTCAGCGTTACTCTGTTTGTACCCATCCTTTTTCATGGCAAAGGTGAATCGATCAAACCATGCTCGAGGTGACTGCTTGAGTCCATAGAGCGCCTTCTTCAACCTGCATACTTGTCCGGGTTTTGAACTCATCTGAAAAACCTGGTGGTGGTTCCATGTAAACTTCCCCTTGTAGGTTGCCATGTAAGAACGCGTTCTTAACATCAAACTGCTGCAAGGGCCAATTATTATTAGCTGCCATGGAGAACAATATTCTGATAGTGTCAATTCTGGCCACTGGTGAAAAAGTCTCGGAATAGTCCACTCCATATGTCTGAGTAAACCCTTTGGCTACCAGTCTCGCTTTATGCCTCTCGATATTTCCATATGCTTTGTACTTAATGGTAAAAACCCATTTGTATCCCACCGCTCGTTTTCCTATTGGCAGCATACACGGTTCCCAGGTTTTATTCTTTTTCAGTGCATTCATTTCTACTATCATTGTTTCCTTCTATTGTTGTTGTGCGCATGCCTCGTCCACTGTTCGGGGTATTTCCTCAGAGCATATTGTAGTCAAGAAACTCCTTGATGTTCCACATATATTGCATTCTGCTATGGGGTATTTCGAGGCTCGAGCAACTTTAGTCGGAGAGTATCTTTCGGTTGGAACTCCTCTGTTCTTTCTTGGTGGAAGCACACGCCCCTGTTCTCCTGTCACAATGTTAGTATGGTCCAATTCAATGTGCTCTGGATTATGCATTGTGTATTCAGTTGTTATATCAGGTGGAGGATTATCAGACGTATGGGCAGGGTGATTATCAGAAGTATGGACTTGGTCATTTATCTGATTACCAAAAATTGAACTGTTGGAAGCATTATGTATACCTTCATTTACCTATCGGGGAGCATTCATCTGAGGAGTTTCCTTGTCGGGTATCGACGTGTGATCGTATTTTCGTGGGTAGCTATAGCGCAGTTGGAGCCATCTACTTGCCGTGTTGGTCCAGTCAGTGACCAGTATAGTTTTGACAACCAATCGGGAGGGTCACCATCAGTAGTACTCTCCCCCTAAGATCGAGATTGGGTTGTATAGAAGAATTCGGTTTCTAGGAAGACACAGTTCCTAGTAACGTGGATACGGTGTGTTCGAGGGTTGTAACATCGGTAGCCTTTTTGGTTAGAGGCATAGCCAACAAAAACACACTTTTCTGCACAGGGTTCAAGCTTGTTTCGGTGGGTTTTAGGTATATGAAAAAATACGGTACAACCGAACACTTTGGGTGGTAAAGTGAGGAGGGACGGAATCCGTGTTTGGCTAGATAAGGCTTGAAGGGGTGTTTTGTGACCAAGTATAGCAGTGGGTAGGCGGTTACTTAGGTACGTGACAGTAGACATAGCCTCCGGCCAAAACTCCGAGGAACAGACGACTCAAACATCATTACGCGGGTCATTTCTAGTAGGGTGTAATTTTTTCGTTCTGCTACCCCATTTTGCTCAGGAGTATCTGGACAGGTTGTTTGATGAATAATGCCAGAATCACGGAAGAAATTTTGAAGTGCCCTATCAAAGTATTCCCCGCATTGTCCGACCGAAGTATTTGGATGGTCTTGCAGAATTGTGTTTTGATCATATTGTAAAACTCAACAAATTTGTTGGTAACTTCAGATTTGTGCTTCAAAAGATATAGCCATGTCATACGAGAGTAGTCATCGACAAAATAACAAAGTAGCGAAAACCCAATGTAGTAGAATGGGGCGAGGGTCCCCACACATCAGAATGAATTAAAGAAAAAATACGATTCACGTGTGTTTTATTTGAGCGATAAGTCGCTCGTGGTTGTTTGGCCCGGAGGCAAATGTCACAGGTTAAACTAGGCAAAGTATCAGAAAACAACTGCGGAAAAAGTTTGTGGAAATAACTAAATGATGGATGTCCTAATCAACGGTGCCACAACCATAACTGGCGAGAAACCGTACCGGTGGCAAGATTAGACTTACCATGTTGTACCACTGCATCCACGTAATACAGGCCCTCATGCTCAGTACCATGTCCAATGATCTCCTGAGTATGAATGTTCTGTAACACGCAAAAAGACGGATACATAAGTACAACACAATCTAATTCTTTAGTAAGTTGACTTATGGAAAGTAATTTAGTCGAAAGTGACGGGACAAATAAACAGTTTTTCATAGTGACGTTGGGAGTTAATTTTATAGGGCCGGCGCCACGCACGGGTATTTTGTCCCCAGTGGCGGTTTCAACATGTGTCTTAGTTGGAGAAGTGAGATTGATGAAATCTGTGGGGTCAAAAGACATCGTATCTGTAGCGCCGCAATCAAATATCCAGTCCGTTTTGGGTAAGTGTGTGGTGGTGTGATGTGCACGTGAGGTGGTGATCTGGTGGGGACTGGAATTGGTAATTTGTGAAGTGTGGGGGTCGCAATACGCATAAGGTGAAAATTTTGGACTCAGATTGTGATTGCTGGGAATTTCAGGGGTCATATTTACATAATCAGACCTTGAATGGACTATATTAACATATGCAGAATGACTAGGGTCCGATATGGTAATTTCTGCAGGGACTATCTGGGAAATTTTTTGCTTTAAAGAGGAGTGGGGGTTAGGGTTAATTCCTAACCCCAGTTACCTGAACCGCCGCTTTCATCTTCTTGCTTGGGAATGTTTTGGAGACTTTGGGGGTTTTGGAATGGGGTCTGCCCACTCCTGCCTCCTTCGTCTTCGATGGTCCTAACTGCTGCCTTCCCTCTAATCCCGCTGGGAACACTTTTTTTCCTTCCCACCAATCGGGATATCATAAGATTTGAAAACAACTTTCCTTTTTGTGTCCCTTTCTTCCACAGTGTTCGCATACAAGGTGACTTTTGTCCACCTTTGGTGCTGGACGCGATGAAGATGGACCTCCGGTATTGTGGTCTCTGCCACGTCCCCGTCCCTGTCCCTATGATGGCTTGACAGCCAACCCTTGTCCGATGCCCGATGATGAGATAAACTCTGAGGGTCCGTGCTTAATCAGTCCAGATCTGATCTCTGCCCTTTTGATTTCTGAGAATGCTTCTACGGTAGGTAAGGGTGTCCTTTTTAGTAGTTCTTTCTTCTCTGCCTCGTATTTATTGCTGATGGCCGTTAAGAATTGGTATAGCCGGAATTCTTGCATTTTCCAGTTATATGCGCTGATGTCGACATCACATTGAGTTTAAGTCTAAGGTGTCGATTGACACCCATAGTTCCAAGAGAGCATTCCAACATGCCTCCGGGGAGCCCTCTCCTTGTCTGATGTTATTTGTTTTTCGGTGCAAATTAAAAACTTGTAAGGAGTCTCCTCCTGATCCGTATGTTAACGCCAATCCATTCCAAAGGGCTTTGGCAGTAGGGTAGCGTGATACGTTGTTTATCATGCTGGGGTCAACATTTTGCAGGATCCAGGTAAAAACTGAATTGTCATCCTGTTCCCATTTTTGGAACTGTGGATCTGTGGGTAGTGGTGGCGGAGGCACCCCCGTAAGGTGGGAGCTGTGCCCTCTTCCCAAAATAGCCCTGTAAATAACTCGAGACCATAATGAAAAATTGCTGCCGGTGAGTTTGACAGCACTATTCAGATTCTTAGGTAATGGATTATGTGATGAGGAATTCGGTGTGAGGCTCTCCCTGAGGATTTGTGCTACCTGAATAGCCAAATCACCAGGGTTGGGTGTATTTGTGGTTTCATTTTTGGGATTTTCGGACAGTCCTGGGATTTCTGACATGGTGTTTGGGTTATTTTCAGGGAAGAAGGTAAGGTAACGTTGTTGGTAGCAATGAAGATTTATTTCTTCATCTAAGCAAAAACAGGTAAAATGGCAACCTAGATGGCTGAGGATTTGGTCAGCAACCGGTTGTATGATTGGTATGGACAGGTATGTTTATGTGTGGCTGGATTTTGGCCGGGAAAGGTTTAAGGCAATGATGAGATTATTCTGAGCCTATGCCCAAAAATTGCACATCCTTAGGGATTGTGCCCTAAGCTCTGATACCATGTTTCTCTGTTAAGGCAAGACTCAAGGAAAAGTATTTCTCATTGATATTCAAATACATTACACGGTCCCTATTTATGCTTTACAAAAATCCATAACTATGGAAAATACAATCCTGTCTAATAATGGTGATTGCTGATTTATCGCTAATCGCTAATTTTCCTCTAGTCAATCTCCTGACTATGGTAAGTAAATATCCTCATAATTACATTATGATCTTATCCTAATTCTGTACCGTCTTAACATTTTTCTACGCTAACCATGTACTCAGCTGATTCCTATTTCAATAGACAGTTGCAAAAGCATACATTTAACTAAAGATAGGGGCTAAACAAGAAAGCTTAAAGAATGTTATATAGGTGTCTGGAGTGTAAGGCCAAAATAAATTGCGGAAGCATAAAAGTTACCTCCGTCCATTATCGTTTAGCCGTTGCCTTCGAACCGGAAGCCTGCTGCAGAGAAGAATCCTTGTGGAAAAGAGAGCCTTCCAGCCTATGCCTATCTGAATGCTGTATAGCTATGATTGATGGAATATCACACGTCCTCTATTTATAGGCTAGGCCAGGGACCCCTTTCCTTATTTGACTGACAATTAATTCCTTCCATCAAGGAAACTTAATAATTGCCAATCACTCAGAATCAAATCCGATAATTAATGCAGTCAATAATTGCAACGTATCTAGCCAATATAACGTACAGATACATTATACATGTGATCCACATTAGTGATTTATAAATAAATCACGAGATTCTAGCAATCAATTATACTAATTATAATTGATTCTAACATTCTCCCACTTGGATTACATGTCGAATGCTAGATAACACTGCATAAGTGACAAAACAATATGGCCATAATTTATTATCACTTGGATCTATTGACTACCAAACTTAGATTGAAAATACAACACACGAATCAAGGCGGTCATGCTTTGATGTCAAGCACTCCCTTCCAAGAATTACAATGCATCATACACTCAATCGAACAAAATGAATGATTTACTATAAATTATCTCAAAATGGGTCCACGTCCATGGATCAAATAGATCCTACAACTTTAAATGCGCATATTCAAAGTCAACAAACGTCTAGACAAATTAAGATCAAAGTACAACAAATCAAGGAGAACTAAGAAGTCCCATATCAGTAGCATGATCCCTGAAAACTTTAACCGGTAATTCTTTAGTCATAGGATCAGCTATCATTGACTCCGTACTAATGTGTTCAATCTTTACTTCTCCTTGTTTAACACGATCTCTGACCTTCAAATACTTTATGTCGATATGTTTACTGCGACTCACACTTTTATTATTTTTGGTAAAGAACACAGCAGCTGAATTGTCGCAGAAAATCTTTATGGGTCTATCAACAATATCGACAACTTTAACACCACTGATGAAATTTCTCATCCATAAGGCATGTGATGTAGCTTCATAGCATGCAATGAACTTAGCCTCCATCATGAATGAAGCAATAATGTTCAATCTTTATTTCTCCCTCGACAATAGGTGACGCAATGGATGCACAATTCTGCATAGCAAATTTCTCAAGTACTTTGATAATGTAAGCCTTCAGAGAAAGACCAAGTATTTTACTTGTTCTATCTCTATGAATCTCTATGTCAAGGACATAAGAGGCTTCACCCATATCCTTCATATCAAAGTTCAAAGAGAGAAATTGCTTAGTCTCATGCAATAACCCAAGATCACTGCTTGCTAGTAGAATATCATCCACATATAGGACTAAGAAAATGTATTTGCTCCCACTCGTCTTGAGGTATATACATTGATCAACAATGTTCTCTATGAAACCGAATGAAAAGATTACCTCATGAAACCTGATGTTCCATTGACGTGAAGCCTGTTAAGCCCATATATGGATTTATTCAATTTGCAAACCAGTTGATCATTATCAGAATTGACAAAGCCTTCAGGTTGACGCATGTATAACTCTTCATCAAGAACCCCATTCAAAAACGCAGTTTTCATATCCATTTGATGTAGATCGAGATCAAAATGAGCTATTAATGCCATGATTATCCGAAATGAATCCTTCTTTGAGACTGGAGAGAAGGTTTCATGGTAATCGATGCCTTCTTTCTGAGTGAAACCTTTGGCCAAAAGTTTGGCTTTATATCGTTCAATGTTACCAAACGAGTCTCTTTTGGTCTTAAAGACCCATTTGCATCCCACCACAGAGGCTCCATTTGGTAACGGAACAAGTTCCCAGACATTGTTTTTAGCCATTGATTCCATCTCCTCTTTCATGGCATCGTACCATAGTTACGATTTGTCACAACTCATGGCTTGTGAAAAAGAGATAGGGTCATGATTTATCCCGATGTCATAATCGGACTCTTGAAGGTATACAACATAATCGCTAGAAATTGCTGGCCTTTTAGTTCTTGAGGATCTTCGTACTCCCACTGGTTCAGTAGATGTGGGATTAGTGGGTTCAGTTTGTTCTTGATGTGATTCTTCAATATGAGGTTGTACAATTGGCGGCTCTTCATTTTGTTGAATAGCAACCGAATTGCCCACATATAGGGGTACAACTTGTGTATCCCTTACTTCCTCAAAATTGAATTCACGATTTGAATCACTCCCACTGACTTCATGATCCTCTAGAAATTTAGCATTTCTAGCTTCAACCACTTTGGAGTATGTGAGGGACAGTAAAATCTATATCCTTTGGAGTTAACTGCATATCCAATAAAATAACCGCTTTTCGTTCGTTCATCCAGTTTCTTTATGCTTGGGTTGTATACCCTAACTTCAACTGGACAACCCTATATGTGTAAATGTTTTAAACTTGGTTTCAACCATTCCACAATCGAAAGGTGTTTTAGGAACGGCTTTAATGGAACCCTATTTAAAACATACACAGCGGTTTTTAGAGCTTCACTCCAAAAGGATATAGGCAAATTCGTTGTGCTAATCATGCTCCTGACCATGTCCATAAGAGTCTGATTCCTTCTTTCAGCAATACCATTTTGTTGTGGTGTGCCAGCATGGTGTATTGAGCAACAATACTCCTTTTGAAGGAATTCGGCCAATCATTTGTCCCTTTTCTGTGTAACGTCCATAATATTCACCACCTCTATCAGATCGACAATTTGTAATTGTCTTCTCCTTTTGTTTCTCTACTTCTAATTTGAAGATTTTGAACGCTCAAGTGCTTCAGATTTTTCAAATAGAAGATAGAGATAATGAACCTTGAATAGTCGTTGATAAATGAAATAAAGTATTTCTGACCATTCAAGCAAGGTGTATGAAAAGGTCCACATATATCTGTGTGTATGATTTCAAGAGGTTGAGAACTTCTTTTGGCACCCTTAATGGCCTTGTTGGTTTGCTTGCCCTTTATGCATCCCACACAAGTACCTAAATCAGTGAAATCTAGAGTTTGCAAAACTCCTTCATTCACCAATCTTTTCATTCTTTCGGTTGAGATATGTCTCAATCTTTTGTGCCAAAGACTTGATGAGTTCTCGATAATACAACGCTTTGTACCAGTTTCTGTTAAAGAGTATGCTCGTAAATGGATCTAACTCAAGTTGAAACCAGTTTTCAAAATGAGCTATAAGATTCCACTCCTTCAACAGTAAAGCGCATCCGGTTTCCAGAATAGATGCATTGCTCACTTTCATTTGGCTTCCTCAGGTTTAGAAAGCCCTGTATGGTTTTCGCAATGTGAATTGTAGAACCACAATCAATCCACCATGTATTATCAGAAACCTCAGTGAAATTAGATTCATGACACACAAAGGAAAAATTACCTTTCTTCTCCAGCCATCCTTATACTTCAGGCAATCTTTCTTCCAGTGTATTTTCTTGCAAAACCGACATTGTCTTTATTGCGGTTTTCTTCATTGGAACACCTTTGCCTTCTTTGCATTTCTCTTAAAATGAGTCAAGATGCACAGACTCAATGGACTCATTCTTAACCTCTGCTCCTCTTGAACACACATGGTCAGAAGTTCATTAATTGACCAGTTTTCTTTATGTGTGTTGTAGAGATTTAATGGAGTGAACTCCGAAGGGAGAGAGTTGAGTATGAAATGCAAGGAATGACTGAGATTTCAACCTTTAGGGAGCTTAATTTAGCAACAATGTCCTCATCTCCATGATGTGCTCGCACACCACGGCTTCTGTCATGGTCATGTTTGAAAGCCTCTTCATAAGGGTGCTGGCAACCGCCTTGTCAGAGCTTACGAATTGTTCATCAATGGCTTTCATGTAAGCTTTGACATTATCAAGATTAGGGATAAACCCCTAATGCTTGGACTTATACGAGACTTGATGAGCATCATGCTGAGGCGATTAGATCGCTCCCAGTTCGTAACTAGACCTCTCAGATGGCGTACTTGATTCCGTAGGATTTGGTGGTTTTTCCTCACGGATTGCCAGGTCTAAGTCCATACACCCAACGTCAAAAGGATATTATCCTTCCATTCAGTAAAATTGTCACCAGTCAGCATTGGATTATAGCAAATCATATAAGCAGTAGTGGGAACAACTGCTTAACCAAAGAAACGCATATCATGCTATGAACATATAACCAGAATGAATTAATCAAGTTAATTCAAATAGTATATTCTAAACCTTCCTGTGGGTAGAGGTTGCACTCATGCATAGAATATACTTAAAAGTATGAAAATTAAACAACCAAAATATTTCCGTACCTGTGGGCATAGGAAATGTTTATGTTTAATTTTCTTGATCAATAAAATAACCACTTCCCTGTGGGGCAGAGTGACTACTTATTAATCAAACCATAGGTATGATGACATTTTATTTTCTTGTATACCATATAATTTTAAGATGCTGTGGCTAATCTTAAAATTAAAAAATAATCTTTATATGCCATCAACATATTTATATAGTTATTAAACGATATGAAAATTAAACAACCAAAATATTTCCGCCTTGGGCAAGGAAATGTTTATGTTTAATTTTCTTGATCAATAAAGCAACCACTTCCTGTGCAGAGTGATTACCTTATTAATCAAAACAATAGTATGATGATTTTATTTTCTTATACCGTACAATTTTAAGATGTTGTGGCTAATCTTAAAATTAAGAAAATAATTCTTTATATGTCATCAACTTTAAAACGCTTTATATAACATCAACAAAAGATGAAATCATAATGAAAATGTGAAGTGAACCGATTCAGCAATACCCCAGGAAATATCATGAATCAATTTCCTAGACATGTATTACCATTCCACGTAAAATCCCAGGCCGTGCGTGTGGGATCACAACGGTCCCGCTTAAGTACCGACTTTCTAGACAGAGATTACGTGCAATGTATTTATCACACTTTCAATAGCTCACCTCTTGTATTTGCCACACATTTTCTCAATTGGATACATAATCATAATTATGATAAACAAGGTCAATTGAAAAAGATACAATTGCCAATAAGTGTGATCATATAAAGGATAGAAAAAAAATATACTGACCATAAATATATGGAATATTTTTTTTCTTGCGGCTGTATGAAATCAAACAAATAAAAGAGGTAGCAAGATATTAAAAGTTGACAATTGAAATAATTTGCACCGAAAAAAACTTCCAAATCTAACCATAGATTGCCACCGCATTATGTAGCAAACAATCAAACTTCACATTTATAATATTACAACATGCCATAATATTTAACTTTTATCGAATGATAATTTCTAAAAACTTGAGCGGCAATTACCAAAAAAAAATCTGAACATATATTCAGCATTTATGTCATGATTTCAAAACCCATACACCTTTCTCAACGGAAAATTGTGAAAGCCAAATTTCAGTGCTAAATTTATTGTTTCCACCCACATGTTGTAAAAGCTTCTGGACTTTCGTGTTAAAAAAAAAGGAAGGTGTGATTTTTTATTAAAAATATTGCTTTGAAGCCTTTGATTACGGTGTCAATGTCAAAGCAAAACTGGGCCAATTCATTAATTGCATACATTACTGTGAAGGCTTTAATTTTATGCAACAATTTTACAAAATCAATGGCTGAAAACAATGTCTGGGAACTTGTTCCGTATGGTTCAGAGACTCCCACCATCAATTGTACATATTTCCCTACATCATCTATTTCATAAAGTTTGAAACTTTATGGAGCGATAAAAAAAAATGCACAAGCAAGAAAAGAAATTTGGAGAGGGGACTATATGATATGGGTATGCATCGAGTCAAATTTCTTAAACTTCAACCGTGTGCAACAGTGGGCATTTAGTGTATCGGATCCACATTGTGTAATTTTGACAAATCAATTTCGGCAGAATAACAATACAGGCAATTGAATATGAAAGCCTCGAAAACTATGATCACGTAGCCTTTGATTGAATTGCATTAAAGGATACGGAAGAAAGTTTTCTAAAAGCAAACGATATGGTCAGAGGTGGTTCTGATACCAAATGTAAGGCCAAAATAAATTGCGGAAGCATAAAAGTTACCTCCGTCCATTATCGCTTAGCCGTTGCCTTCGAACCGGAAGCCTGCTGCAGAGAAGAATCCTTGCGGAAAAGGGAACATTCCAGCCTATGCCTATCTGAATGCTGTATAGCTATTATTGATGGAATATCACAGGCCCTCTATTTATAGGCTAGGCCAGAGACCCCTTTCCTTATTTGACTGACAATTAATTCCTTCCATCAAGAAAACTTAATAATTGCCAATCAATCAGAATCAAATCCGATAATTAATGCAGTCAATAATTGCAACGTATCTAGCCAATATAACGTACGGATACATTATACATGTAATCCACATTAGTGATTTATAAATAAATCACGAGACAACCAATTATACTAATTATAATTGATTCTAACATGGAGAAGTAATTAAAAAGACGCAGAAGACCTTTTTATTATAAGCCAGTCCCTACCAAAATATGCATTCATCTTATGACTTGAAAGTATCTGAATCTGTGACAGAAGCTTGTAGGAAATTATAGGTTAGTTAACGGAAACAATTTGTGGAAATTATATGAAATATGTACAGGGGATCTGCCCATTGGTATTCTTGGAATAATTGGCATATTCAGAAAGTGTATGATCATTTCCCTTGAACATGTGACGGTATCAATTTCTGGAAGCTGATCATTTATTTCTGACTTTTACTTTTTATTGTGTGTGTGTGTTTTCTGGGTGGAAAAATGGTTAGCATTTCAGTGAAAGGTGAACTACTAAATCAGTTTCAATTACCAAAAAGAAGAAAGGGAGAAAAAATTGTTTCTCCCTTTCTTCGCCCTAACGGCTAAATCGCCGCCATCAAACAACAAAATCCAGCCATTTACAAACCCATCTTGCACATTTCTTCGCAGTTCATTTGGCTACCTGGCCAAATAGGCCTGGGTAGCCAGTTTTTTTCTCTTCGAAACCAATGAAACCCTTTCAAACTCGAAAATGGCTGCTCTAGT
Source organism: Eustoma russellianum (assembly GCA_036186865.1). Classification (NCBI taxonomy): domain Eukaryota; kingdom Viridiplantae; phylum Streptophyta; class Magnoliopsida; order Gentianales; family Gentianaceae; genus Eustoma; species Eustoma russellianum. The sequence continues at coordinate 28,999,033 of AP025061.1, read as the reverse complement.
CTCAGACTAACCTAAATCGCAGCATGCAGTCTGTGATAAGGGCAAAGTCTGCCTGGGCATCCCTCCTTAAACCTGATTTTCAACCACAATCTTCTTCGAAACTCACAGATGTGTCTTCGGAAGAGGGCAAACGAGCGAAAACACTTCGCGATTGACCCAGAAAAAGTCGCTGAAGACAAATCCAAGTGGAATTACTCTATCGTAGGGCAAGTTATGGGAAATGCTGCCTCATTCTACAACATGCAACGCTTTGCAGAGCAGAGATGGAGCAGCATAGGGCTTATGGAGGTTCAGCGCCTTGGTGAGGATCTCTTCCTCTTCAGGTTTCAATCCGAAGAGGCAAAGGTAACAGTACTTGAACTCTCCCCTCTACTATTTGGAAACAGAATTCTGTTTTTATGGCCTTGGACACCAGAAAAACCAATCCAAAAACTCCAACTAGATGCTGTCCCTGTTTGAATTAAACTCCCCATGCATAAGCCACACTATTTCAATGCACATGTTTTAGGAGGGCTTGTGTATATGATAGGAAACCTCTATTCATGGACCGCCTAACTACCACCCATGCTAGGGTCTCCTCTGCACGTATATGTATAGAAATTAAGGCAGGGGAAAATCCCCCTAAATTCATCCATTTCACGGATGAATATGGCAACCAATGCACCCAAGAGGTTGAATATGAATGGATGCCTATCCAATGTTCCAAATGTAAAATATTGAGACATTCACGTGACCCAAAACTGAAAAGAGTAACCGATCCACAGGAAACCTCATACGGGGTCCTCCTACTATCCATAAGAATCCTTCTGCTACACATAGGAAAGGAATCCCACCAAACAGTGACAGACTTGGGATGCATCAGCAAGCCCCAGCACTAATAACCTCTAAACCTCCTACACCAGCCCGTAAAAGTCAAAGTAGAAGCCCACAAAAATTAGGGAGCATTGGCCAAGGTAGACAAACCACGGACAGCCACAGCCAAAGCAAAAACAGGTTCAGCCCCCTAGCAGACCACACCTAAACTAACCTGATAGACCAAAACGCTAAAGGCATACGTGATCAAAAGCTTGGATCAACGGATCAAATTTCCTTCTCATCGGACAATGAAATAACAACTGATGAGGAGGATAGAAGCTCAGATAGTGAGCAGGGTAAAAAAGACCAAATAGCACTATCGGAAGGGGATTCACTAGATAGTTATGCACCTATTGGATTGCTCCTATCTAACACACCAACTAAACGGGGAGATGCACAGCCAGATACATCTAAGTACACTCCCCGTAAGGATACGACTAATGATCAGGACACTCCACTGCAAAACAGCCCTAGGTCTGCTAAACTCAAGGAAATAAGAATCCCACCCACACACTCGGATGAGGAAACACAGGTCCAATCCCCTGAAAGAGAGAACTCACAAATGATAAATGGTGACGCTGCCATTGATATTCCGCAAATAGAAATGCAACAAATAAGTAAGGATCAAATTACTAGCCGGATTAGACAAAGAGGAGGTAGTAGAGGTAGACCAAGGGGTTCTAAACCCATTAGATGACAAAAATAGCTTGTTGGAATGTGAGGGAGCTTAACTCCCCCTTAGAGAAAAAGAAGTAAGAAACCTCATCAAGCAAAAACACATTAGCTTAAATGGATTAGTAGAGATAACAATTAGGTAAAAGAATTTTGAAAAAAATATCAAAAGCCACACTGAGATCATGGGATTCCATTCACAATATACTACCAAACTCTATATCCAGAATTTGGGTGGCCTGGGATCCCAACATATATTAAGGGATAGCACTCCATAAATCCGACCAATCCATCACCTGCAGATTCTCTCACACTTCCTCATTTGGGGAGGATTTCATTCTCACAGTGGTCTACGGCTACAATGACCGAAGTAATAGGAGGGATCTGTGGCGTGAACTCAAGTACCAATATCAATTATATGGCAATCAACCATGGCTATTCATGGGTGGTTTTAACATTATAATTGATGGGAAAGGGAAAATGGGCAGGAAAAAGATAGATAGGAATGCTATAAAAGAATTCACCCAGTGGATTGAAGATATAGACATTGTAAGTATACCATCCAGAGGGTTTATGTATACTTGGTCAAACAACAGAGAAGATGACAAAAGAGTCTCTACAAAAATCGATCATATGTTCTGCAATGATCAATGGAAGATCAAAAATCCACACTTCCAACTTGACTATGAAGCACCAATCTGTTCAGATCATTCACCTGGCATACTAACCTTTCAAAGTGATCTAAAATTTGGACCGAGGTCATTTAAATTCATGAAAGGTTGGTTAAAACACAAAACATTCAAAACCATCCTCAAAGAAAGTTGGGAAGAAGAGGTAAATGGCAACCCAATCCAAGCTCTCACAAGGAAACAAAAAGGCTGAAGGATCCCCTCAAAACCCTAAACAAAGAAAAATTTTACAATATTTCGGATAGGGTTGAAGAAACAAGAACCTTACTAGCTGATGCACAATCTGAGCTAGTAAAGGATCCCTACAACACCATTCTGCAAAATAAAGTCAAGGAAGTGAGAAAGAAATACATGGAACTCATGTCTTTTGAGGAAATTTTTTATAAGGAAAAATCTAGGATAAAATGGATAAGAGAGGGGGATAAAAACACAAATATCTTTCATCGAACTGTAAAAGTTCACAACGCCAAAAACAAAATTCTTAGATTACAAAATGAACAAGGGGAGTTGGTGGAGGATTATGGTAAAGGGAAAATCTCACTTATTAGCCTAACGTTTGGCCCATTACTCAGTTAGCAGCCTAACGTTGATGAAACTCACTTAACACCCAATCTTTGTCCAAAATGGCTCACTTGTAGCCAGCCACCGGAAGGTGACTTACTACAGCAGGTTTTTTTTTTTTTTAAAAAAAAATTTCATTTCTAAAAAATGTTATTATTTCTAAAAATTGTAAAAATTAAAAAAAAATATTTTAAAAATCGAAAAATTAGGGAAAAAATATAAAAATAATAAAAAATTACCCACAACGCCCCAACCCTCCACCACCCCTGCGCACCCCTCACCCCAGGCCAAATTTTTTAGAAATTTTTTTCTAACTCACTCATAACGCTCCGACCACCCCCGCGTCCCCCCACCCCCTCCTCTCGCCAAAAAGTTTTTTTAAATATTTTCTAACTCACCCATAACGTCCCAACCACTCCCGCGTCCCCTCTCCCACCCCGCGCACACCCCAAGAAAATTTTAAAATTTTTTCAACTCACCCACGAAGCTCCAACCATCCCCCGAAACCCGAAACAATCCAACCCCCCAGCCCAAAAAGAAAATGACAATGTTTTTTGTCAGGTTATCATGGGGGTTAAATTTTCTAAGAGAATTTCTTCTGTGTGTTGAATGTTGGAGGAGCGCAAATGACGATGTGCATGATCTAATTGCATAAGTAGTTCATGCACATCGTCAATACCTATTGCATAAGTAGATTGTCATTTTCTTTTTGGGCTGGGGGGTTGGATTGTTTGGGGTGTTAGGGGATGGTTGGAGCTTTGTGGGTGAGTTGAAAAAATTTTAAAATTTTTTGGTGGGTGTGCGCGGGGGTGGGGAAGGGAAGCGGGGGTGGTTGGGACGTTATGGGTGAATTAGAAAATTTTGGCGGAGGAGGGGGTGGGGGGGACGCAGGGGTGGTCAAAGCGTTATGAGTGAGTTAGAAAAAATTAAAAAAAAAAATGGCCTTGGGGGGTGTGGTGGGGCGGGGAGTGGGGGTGCGGGGTGGGTGGGTGGATTGCTGGAGCATTGTGGGTAATTTTTTATTATTTTATCTTTTTTCCTAATTTTTCGATTTTTAAAATATTTTAATTAATTTTTATAATTTTTTAGAATTTTTAAATTCCTTTTAAATCAATTTATTCAAAAATACAATTTTATTTTTTTAATTAAAAAGGGTCGCCACGTGTCAACTCCTGGTTGGTCTGAGAAAGTCATAGGTTAGTCAACGGTCACCTGGCTACAAGTGAGCCATTTTGGACAAAGATTGGGTGTTAAGTGAGTTTCATCAACGTTAGGCTGCTAACTATGTAATGGGCCAAACGTTAGGCTAATAAGTGAGATTTTCCCTTATGGTAAAGTACATGAAATGACCATTGATTTTTTCAAAAACCTTTTCTCCAATCAATCAATAACAACCACTCCCTCTGATTCATGGAAAGGGAAAATTCTTTCTCAAAATGCAAGTTGAAAACCTCATTTCCCCAATCACCAGGACAGAAATCAAGGAGGCCCTATTCTCATTAAAATCTGATAGTGCTCCTGGCTCAGATAGATACTCAACAATTTTTTTCAAAGATTTCTAGGATGTGGTAGGTGAAGAATTCATGGATGCCATCGAATACTTTTTCCTAAAAAACTAAATGTTCTTCCCAGTAAACTCCACATCAATCACACTAATCCCCAAGGTGGAAAACCCCATAAACCTAAAGCAATTCAGACCAATTTCCTGCTGTAACGTGACTTACAAAGTTATCTCTAAGATACTTGTGAGTAGGTTAAAACCCTTGGTACCATTCTTGGTAAATGAGAACCAAATAGCTTTTGTCACAGGAAGAACAATTCAAAACAACATCCTCTTGATGCACGAAATGGTCAAAAATTACAATCGAAAAGGGGGTCCAAAATCCCGTGCCATTAAAGTAGACATCATGAAAACTTTTGACACAATAAACTGGAATTACCTCCTATGGATAATGAAAGGAATGAAATTCCCAGACAAGTTTATCAACTGGAAAACTCTGCATCTCCACTCCAACTTTCTCCATAAACCTGAATGGATCATTAAATGGTCATTTCAATGCCTCAAGAGGCCTTAGACAAGGAGACCTACTTTCTCTAATCCTTTTCATTCTAGCTATGGAGGGTTTAACCCACACCCTAAACCATGAAATAAAACCTCCTCAGCTACCACCCAAAATGCGAAAACATGAAAATATCCTCTATCATTTTTACAGATGATCTCTTCATTCTGTCCAAAGCTGACCTCAATTCAATTCAAACAGTTAAAGAGGCCCTCAAGAAATACCAGGACCTTTTTGGCCTAAAACCAAATTTAGAAAAATGTGAGTTGTCCACATCTGGCATCAGTCATCAAGACAATATAGCCTTAGGGCAATGTGAAAACAAGGAAGAATTATGGGTAAAGTGGGTCCACACGGTGATCTTAAAAGGACTAGGGATTCATGACATGGGCTTGGTAAACAATGCATAAATGATGAAAGTCATTTGGAGCATCTATGAAAACAAGGAAGAATTATGGGTAAAGTGGGTCCACACGGTGATCTTAAAAGGGAGGAGTATGTGGGAGATCAAGCCAAAATCAAGTTACTCCTATCTGTGGAAGAAGCTGCTAGGAGTAAGAGACAAATACACCCAATGTGTTTCAAAGACCCTAGGCAATAGTCAAGCCACATCATTCTGGCATGACCCATGGCACCCCTGGGTGTTCTAAACACAACACCATCTTGAGCTCAAAAGAAAATTACAAATGCACATATGCAAAAGTTTCAAGTGTGTTGGTTGGAAAGCAATGGAATCTCCATATGGTAGAGGTTGGGACACTCAGGTAATCCGATTTGATCAAGCGTGTAAAACACTCTAGCTGAGACACGGAGAAGATATTGGATATGGATACCCAATACTCAATTTTCCGTCAAAAGCGCCACAAAAGCAATACAAATCCATGGCCCAACAATTGACTGGACAAAAATAGTGTGGGTTAAGCATGCTCTTTTCCCAAGTTTATGCAATGATCCTATTGGCTTGCATGCTGGGAAGAGAATGAGTACATTTGACAAGCTTTGCGCCTGGGCCTCACTCAAAACCCAACTTGTACACTCTGCTTTAATCAACCAGAAAGTCAGGATCACCTCTTCTTCCAATGCCCTTACTCGTCTTGGATTTGACACAAAGTGCTAAATCACTCAAGCTGTAACAACAAGTCAACAGACCTGGCAAAGCGTAATAGATTGGTTGAATTCCACAAATGGCTGGGTTAACCAAATCAAAAAAAGAAATTGCTTATTTGGCGTTTTCCTCAACTGTATACCACATTTGGAAGAAGGGAAACAACATAATATTTCAACAAAAACTCCAAAGCAAAGAATTCATCCTTCTGGACATCTTTCAAAACATGCAGATAATGCTTGTACTTGGAAACAAATGCAAACTTTAAACAAGTTTATTTGGGAGCTAGCTATAAAGTTAGGAGTTCCAACAAAAATGTTCAGAACACACAAACAATCTCCTAAGCACCCATCTAAACTTTTCCTCTTCCAAGTCCAAATATTAAATATGTTTTGTCTTTCGGGTTTTGTTGTATATTGCATGTTTTTTCCCATTGTATGCGCTTATGGCTTGTTCCAATTTGTCTACAGGAAAAAGAACCCACCTATGATGGACTTTGCGGCCGCGGTGATGCCCAGGAAAAAAAGATGTTTTGGACATACAAAGAAGATCGATAATGCACAGGGGAATCCTTGAACACGGACGTGTGGAATGGCCTACAAACTTGGGGGAGGCTGCTGCACAAAGAATTGGCCAGCTGCATCCTGCCCAGCTGCACCCTATCCTGCCCAACCAAGAGCTCCAAAGAGCATGCATTCCGGAAGAAAACTGCGGCATAATTCCATATACAACCAGAAGACTATAGTGCTTTGAATAGTTCTCGTGGATAGATCATAGTCTTAGTATGGGTTTATGCTTTTTAATTGACAAAGTTCCATTTAGTGAGCCTGTACTTAATTGAAAGAAACTTTCTTTTGTATTTTGAGCAATGTCTTCTTGACTCGCTACCTAACATCAACGCAGGATGTTTAGGTTTGTAAATTTCCCTATGGGACATATATATATAAAATTTTAATTTACAAAAAAAAATATCATATACATTCGATTGGTCCTAGAACAAACTATCACACTTAAACACTATTTTAAAATTTGCCGCTTTTCTTTTGTTAACAGTGGCGAAGGCACAACGGAACCAAAGATACGCAAGTGCATGCTCTATAATTTCAAAATAAAAAAAAGAAAGAAATTGTTTAGATAATTTCAATAAAAGATAATTACTTTTACTCCGTTGATGTTTGGGGGTAATCGCTGATACATCCTTACCCATCAGCAAGTTTAAAAATTGCACTTAGTTTGCTTTGATTTGAAGGGGGAAAAAACATTATTTTGACATATATCGAATTTATGATAATATTCATTTTAAATTTACCATGTGAATTGACAATTTTACCCTTATCTAAAATCTTTTTTTAATTCAAAAAGAATTATTCCTCCCCAACCCTTCATTCCCCTAAACCAGCCGTCCCAACAACCAGCTCCAAACCACCAGCATCCCGCTGCCCTCCTCTTCCCTCCTCCCCTTTTCCGCTGTCCCCTCCATTTCCGCAACCCCCAACTCCAGCAGCCCCGCTATCCTCTCCTTCCCCTCCCCCACTCCTACTGCCTGCCACTCCTCCTGCATTCTCCCCAAGCCTACACCACCATCTTAACATCATTCAGCTTTCCTGCTATAGACAAAAAACAACGAAATTATTTTGATATCTTCATCTTACTCAGCTTGCCACCACCACCTGCCTACAACCTCTTCTCTTTATTCACCCCTCCCCCTCCCCCTCCCCCTCCCACCTCCCCACAAATCCCGCCAGCACTGCAAATTCCAACCCTGTATGTCAATTTTGAAAGGAGGGGAAGAAATTGAGAGTAGACAAATGTCCTCTTAGCTTACAAGTACAATTCAGGGCCTTTAAAATTAACTATTTTAAAGCAGAGGGTATCACTTTCTAGGTAGCATTCCGGGCTGCATATATTCATGCAAGCTTAATAGTTCATGAATATAAGAAGATCACGAGAGAAAAAACACAAGTAAATATTCACGGAATACAAGTTGAGGATCGACTACTGAATTCTTTTAAAAAGCACACAAGAAATAGGAGGTTTCCAATACCCTTCGGAAGAACGGTCGGATCGATCATATACATATCATTATCTTGTGCACTTTATACAATAGACTGTTTCTACTGTTCAAACACGTAACTTTAAATTCACAAAACTAACAATTTTACATAGTTTTAATAAGAAGAGGTATGAGAATTGACATAAAATCATAAAATCAAATCCACGAACATGTATGCTCAAACATCCACACTTCCACAAATTTGCACCCGAAAGTGTTAAAAAAAAAAGAAAAAAAAAAGAAAAAGGCAAGGATATCCACAATCAGGAAAAGGAAACGAACAAGAATAAAATTGAAGGTAAAATATGTTTGGAGAAAAATTTGTAAATGGATTTGTCCAAAGTTGGTGAACAACATACTCTGATCTTAATTAAGATTAGTTTTCTTTAATCAAAAATAAAAACTAATTAATCCTAAGTTATCTACGTGATGAGTAGATGATTTAGGCTTTTGAATCACTCAATTTCGATATCGGGTGAATGAGAAATTAATGCTCAAAGTAGGAATAAAAATTGGTTGCAAATTGAAAAATTGGTGATGTGGCTTCATGAGAAGAAGACACATCACTTTTTTGCAAATATACCACATTGGCAAATTGAAGGGAAAATGCCACCAAATTATAGTGCTAGAAGAGGCACTTTAGATGTGCCCTAAGGGCATGAGAAGTTTTTGACCGGAGGGAAGATCTAGAAAGTGCCACACGCACGTGCGCGCCGCCCGTAAGGGCATGAGCTGACAGTTTCAGCTTACTGATTCCTACCAGTCGTGCTTAATGATGGCCGATTAGAGGGCAGTCGTGGGATGCGTGGTGAATGTGGGGGTTACTGCCGATCAGTGCGGTCGTGGGTTGCCGTAACCTCCAAGATTTCCATCTATAAATAGAGGCATGCACTGCTTCTGAAGGACACAATAAATTTTCCTTCTCTTCTTCTCCTACTGCATACAAGCATTCTGCATAAACTACTTGGCTACATAATTGCAGACACACTGCTGTTGCATTTCATCAAACTGAGAAGTCAGAACATTTGTCAGGTTTTGTGGAGTTTCTTGCATAGTAGTTCCACTCGTACGAACGGTTAGCCGTTGTTATCCTGGGAGACGTTTGCAATTTTTTGATTGAGCAAGTATACCGGAGCAATTCGTCTTAAAGACAGAGTCCTGGACTCGCCTTGGTCCCTATGTTGAGCTCATCCCTGGTGTTGAGCTCATCTCTGTATTGAGCTCATCACTGTGTTGAGTTCATCTCTCTGTTGAGCTCATCAGTTTGGCTCATCACTGTGATGACCTCGGCCCCTCAGTTCAAGCTCATCACTGTGATGAACTCAGCCTCTCAGTTTGGCTCATCAACTGTGATGGTACTTCGGCTCATCACTATGATGACCTTGGCCTCTCAGTTCGGCTCATCACTGTTATGACACTTCGGCTCATCACTGTAATGGCACTTCGGCTCATCACTGTGATGACCTCAGGCCTCTCAGTTCGGCTTATCACTTTGATGAACTCGGCCTCTCAGTTCGGCTCATCACTGTGATGGCACTTCGGCTCATCACTGTGATGACCTCGGCCTCTCAGTTCGGCTCATCACTGTGATGACCTCGGCCTCTCAGTTCAGCTCATCACTGTGATGGCACTTTGGCCTCTCAATTCGGCTCATCACTGTGATGGCACTTCGGCTCATCACTGTGATGACCCTCGACCTTTCAATTAGGCTCATCACTGTGATGACCTCGGCCTTTCAGTTTGGCTCATCACTGTGAGGCACTTCGGCCTCTCAGTTCGGCTCATCACTGTGATGACCTCGGCCTTTCAGTTCGGCTCATCAGTTCGGCTCATCCCTGTGATGACCTTGGCCCATCAGTTCGGCTCATCAGTTTGGCTCATCCCTGTGCTGAGCCCTGCTCCTTCTTGTGCTGTTCAGAATGTCTGTTTCGTTCTCTAATAAATCTGAGTTCGTATATGGGTCAACAATCTTAAGACGAATTGTTGTTCTTATCTCAGTTCTGTACCTGTTTATTTACAATATTCTATTTATATACTGACTTCTTATTTGTACATTGTCAGAAATTGAAACGAGATGGAGAACGAAAGCTCAAACTCGCACATCGGCGCTGAGGAACAGAACACTGCTGTTCCAGTCGCTACTACTGTTGCTGCACCCATTCCTGGACCTGTACCTGCTGCTAGACAGGTTGAGAAGCCTGAGAAGTTTGGAGGCAGTTTCTTCAAACGCTGGCAGCAAAGATGATGTTTTTCTTGACAACATGAGGCTTGGCTAAGATGCTGAACAAGGATCCTCCGGAGATGGTTCCGGTTGAAGATCCAAATTTGAACATGCAGAACAATTTGATGGCTGAAGCATGGAATTTTAACAATTATGTATGCTTGAGTCATATTTTGAGTTGTTTAGATAATTCATTGTATGGATTGTACTGTACTTATAAAACTGCAAAGTCATTGTGGATGGCCTTAGTTAAGAAGTACCGCATGTAGGATGCTGGTACAAAGAAGTTTGTCGTGGGCAAATTTCTTGATTTTAAAATGTCCAAGACTGTTGTTTCTCAGATAGAGGAATTACAGATGCTGGTGGCCGAAATGGAAGAAGAGGGCATGTCGCTCAGTGAATCTTTCATAGTGGCGGCTGTGATTGAGAAGCTACCTCTTTCGTGGAGGGAATTTAGAAGCTATCTCAAACACAAGCGAAAGGAAATGACATTAGAGGATCTAATTGTTCGACTCCGTATAGAGGAGGACAATCGTAGATCCGAAAGAAGGCTAAGTTCGAGTTCTGGTCATGCTAAAGCTTATGTCGCAGAGGCGACAAGAAAAAAGAGAAATCCTGTCGGAGTGAACCCTAAAGGTAAGAAAGTTGTCAAAAAGTTCACTGAAAAATGTTATAACTGTGTAATTCAGGGGCACCGCAGTGTTGACTGCCCTAAGCAAAAGAAGAAGCAGGAAAAAGCAAAAGCCAACCTTGTCAGCCAGATAGATGATCTGGATTTGTGCGCTGTTGTTTCTGAATGCAACACAGTTGGAAATCCTCGTGAATGGTGGGTGGACACTGGAGCCACTAGACATGTCTGTGCAAATAGGGCGATGTTTAGAGACTATTCTCCGGCAAAGAATAATGAAAAGCTGTACATGGGGAACTCTAATAGCTCGAAGTTTGAAGGTTCGGGCAATGTGATTCTGAAGATGACTTCAGGAAAGGATTTGACTCTGTGAGATGTATTGTACGTTTCTGACATCCGCAAGAACTTAGTTTCTGGAGCCTTACTAGTCAATCATGGTTTTAGACTAGTATTTGATTGTAATAAATTTATTCTGAGTAAGAATGGGGTATTTCTGGGGAAGGGATACTTGACCGACAACATGTTCAAACTTAGTGTGATGACTGTTGTACCCAAGAAAACTTTGCCCGAAGAGGCCAATAAGAATGCTTCTACTTCTGCTTATATGCTCGAGTCTTCTGTTTATGGCATTTTCGTTTGGGACATGTTAATTATAAGTCAATACAAAGAATGATTAATCTTGACTTATTACCCAAACTGAACATTAATAAAGAAAAATGCCAAGTCTGTGTTGAATCAAAAATGACAAAGACGCCATTTCCTTCAATAGAAAGGAACACCGAACCTTTGGATTTAATTCATACCGACGTATGTGATTTAAAATTTGTGCAAATGAGAGGTAGTAAAAAGTATTTCGTAACTTTTATCGACGATTGCACACGATACTGTTATGTTTATTTGCTAAGTAGCAAAGACGAGACCCTTGATGCTTTCAAGGACTATAAAACTGAAGTTGAGAATCAACTTAGTAAACGAATTAAGACGATTCGTAGCAATAGAGGTGGCGAATATGATGCACTGTTTAATGAATTCTGTTCAGAACATGGCATTATTCATCAAACGACTGCACCATATTCACCTCAATCGAATGGTATTGCTGAACGCAAAAACTGTACTCTAAAAGAGATGATGAATGCTATGTTGATAAGTTCGGGTTTACCTCAGAACTTGTGGGGGGAAGAAATTCTCTCAGCCAACGTCATTTTAAATAGAATTCCATCGAAGAAGATGGATGAAACCCCATACGAGCTTTTGAAAGGTCATAAGCCTAGTTACAAATACTTGAAAGTGTGGGGGGTGTCTGGCGAAGGTTGCTGTACCTAAACCAAGACAAGTTAGAATTGGGCCTAAAACAATTGATTGCATATTCATAGGATATGCAACTAACAGTAGTGTATATCGATTCTTGATGCACAAGTCAAACATTCCTGACATACATGAGAATGTTATCATGGAATCAAGAAATGCAGTGTTCTTTGAAGATGTTTTTCCAAAGAAAGATAAAAACGACAAAGAAACAAGCACTAGTAAGCGAGTGCTTGAGACGACCCCTTAAGAAATTGAGGGACTGCTTCAAAGCAAACGAGCCAGAATACCAACATCTTTTGGACCAGATTTTCTAACATACTTGGTAGAAAACGATCCAAGAATCTTTTCTGAGGCGATGTCAACTCCAGAAGCTCCCTTCTGGAAAAAGGCAGTAAATAGTGAGATAGAATCGATTCTTCAAAATCACACTTGGGAGCTGGTTGATCTTCCACCAGGAAGTAAACCACTCGGAGGGATCTTTAAGAAAAAGCTGAAAGAGGATGGGTCTATTGACAAGTACAAGACCCGGTTGGTAGCTAAAGGCTATTGACAAAAGGAAGACTTTGACTTTTTTGATACCTACTCACCGGTAACTAGGATCACTTCAATAAGAATGCTAGTTGCTATCGCTGCAGTCTACGACTTAGAAATTAATCAGATGGATGTGAAGACTGCCTTCCTGAACGGTGAGTTAGAAGAAGAAATTTATATGGAGCAACCAAAAAGGTTTGCTGTACCATGGCAAGAGAAAAAGGTGTGTAAAATTGTCAAGTCTTTGTACGGACTTAAACAAGCACCCAAATAGTGGTATTTGAAGTTTGATGAGGCAATGTTGTTAAATGGCTTCAGGATCAACGAGTGTGACAAGTGTGTGTACATCAAGAACACACCAGACGCTTTTGTGATAGTATGTCTATATGTAGACGACATGCTTATCATCGGCAGTACTCGTGACATCATCTTGAATACCAAGAAGATGTTAACACGAATTTTGATATGAAAGATATGGGAGTTGCCAATGTTATTCTAGGGATTAAAATTTCTCGGATAACTGAAGGCCTTGTTATGTCGCAAACTCATTATATTGAATCTGTTCTCAAACGATTTAATATGTTTGATACAAAACCAATAAAGACCCCATTAGACTTAAGTATACACTTACGGAAGAATCGAGGTAAACCTGTAGCTCAATTGAAATACTCACAGGTAATTGGAAGTCTGATGTACATAACAAACTGTACAAGACCATACTTAGCCTGTTCAGTAAACAAATTGAGCAGGTTTACAAGTAATCCAAGTGAAGATCATTGGAAAGCTCTAAATAGAGTGATGAGGTACCTGAAGTACACAATGAACCTTGGATTACACTATACAAGATATCCAGCGGTATTGGAAGGATATTGTGATGCGAATTGGATATCAGATAGCAAGAACTCCAAGTCCACCAGTGGATACTTATTCACTGTTGGAGGTGGTGCTGTGTCATGGAACTCTATAGAACAAATGTGTATAGCTCGGTCCACTATGGAAGCCGAGTTTATAGCACTAGATAAAGCTGGAGAAGAGGCTGAATGGATTCGAAATTTCCTAGAAGATGTTCCATGTTGGCCTAAGCCAATCGCTCCTATCAGCATACACTGTGATAGTCAGTCTGCTTTAGGACGGGCACAAAGTAGCATCTACAATGGTAAGTCTCGACACATACGTCGGAGACATAATACCATTAAGCAATTGATCTCTAATGGCGTGATTTCCATTGATTACATAAAATCAAAGGAGAATCTTGCGGATACGCTTACAAAAGGCTTTCCTAGAGATCATATGTCAAAATTGACAAACGGAATGGGACTTAAGCCTACTACGCAAGAGTCTTTGTAACAATAACCCAACCTTGTTGACTGGAGATCCCAAGATCTTGGTTCAATGGGATTATGGGACAACCAAGTTATGAAGGTTCAGTTTAGCACTTACTCATTCCGCTACATAAAAGTGCTGTCTGCAGAGAATATTTTGTGTAAGCTAAAGCTTTTAATGATGTCCTATATCTTGATACATCAAGTGGGGTATGGCAGAATGTTCTTGATAGGAATCACCTATGTAAGTGTGAAGTGGGGCCGCTTCTATGAGAATTATGTGAGGCAAAGAAATCTCTAAAAATTTCTTAAACCAGGTTGTTCATGGCCAAAACGAACACAACCATGAGAACCAAAAGAGTGTTAAAGGAAATGTTGTGTGAGTATTGTTGTCTAGGTTCACAGCAAAGGCTGACTAGTTCAAGACATAAAGTCACTACTTAGCCGAGTGAATCCGATGGTACATCACTACGAAAGGTTCAAAGCCAGAAGCTACCTCTTCTGATGCAACATTTTCTTGTCTGACTTCTCGTTAGAGTGTGCATCTGCATTTGCATTAATTTCCATTCATGTGGGGGATTGTTGGAGAAAAATTTGTAAATGGGTTTGTCCAAAGTTGGTGAGCAACATATTTTGAGCTTAATTAAGATTAGTTTTCATTAATCAAAAAAATGAAAACTAATGAATCCTAAATTATCTACGTGATGAGTAGAT
>AP025061.1:28955426-28983689 GCA_036186865.1 Eustoma russellianum | reverse complement strand
GGGGGGGGGGGGTGAATAGTTGGTGGGGAAAGTGTGGTTTTTAAAATAGTTTTGAACCAAGAAATTAACTTCTGAAAACAGTTTCTGTTTTTCAGGACCAGATTTAAACGTTTTTAAAACTAGGTTTTAGGTCTTCAAAAATTCTAAAATTTTGAGAGAACTTAGTCTCAGATGTTATGAGTGTCTCCTTAAAATTTCAGATTTAAATTCAACCTCTAACCCCTTCAAAAATCGTTAGTGGTCAGATTGCGCGAATCTGCCAGAAACGGTAGACTGATTTGCAAAATTTATTCCTATTTTTACGTAACTCCAAATGCTCTGAAATTTTAACCACTAACCCCTTATATGTTATATTTAAATGGTTTGAAACAGTTTTGAAAAATTCTTTTGGGAAGTTAGTCAAATACGATCAAAGTCTCAACCTTTGCAAGCCTGAAAATCAGACTGGACTAGACTTAGAACTTTGGATGTTTGATTGACTTATACTTGTCCAAAAAGGGTTGAAACTTGTGCCAAATTAACCTTAAGACGTGTGACTAGGATTCTGAAAAGTTTCATAATTTTTAAAAAACGTTTACTATTTTTAAAACGTAATCAAAAAGGATAAACAGTGCTGAAACAGAATATAAGTGTTGAAAGTAAATGACACCAAGAATTTTATACTGGTTCGGTTATAAACAACCTACTCCAGTCTTCGAGGAACACCTTCCTCTGTTCAAACTAATCACACAACACAAAAACACCTTACCACAGGGTTGATGGAGTTACACACCAACTCCAACCCTTTACAAACCTTGTATGTTGAATACAATGCACACGAACACCACCACCTTGCAAGATTGAAGATTGATCACACCTTGATCAATCTTTTACAAAGATAAAGAATATGTGGTGGTCTAAGAGAAGCCTATTCAAGTATATGAATGTAAGTACAATAGGCTTTTAGGAAGAAGAAAGAAAGAGAATGTAGAAGAAGAGAGCTAGGCATTTTTAAGCTTCAAGATTGCAATGCTTTTTCTTGTCTTTGTTTTGCTCTTCTTCTTTTCCTTTTGACCTTGATTTGGCCGCCCCCCTTGGTGCTATTACTCCTCTTGAAAATTATCTTCTAAGTCCTTGGGAGAATATGTGGCATCATTGTGACATGTTCTTGCTTACTTGGCACCTCCTCATTGGATGATCATTTAGCTCTTGCTTACTTGGCACTTATTGATTGGTTGAATGTTGTCATCACTTGATGACTAGGAAAATCTGAGAATTCCACTAAAAACATGTGCCAAAATCACCATAAAACAATTACCATAACTTACAAGATCATCACATAAATTAAGCAAGATAATTTTCACACAAAAATGCTAAAACAATCAGCCATTAGTGAGACTTGACATGCTGAAATTTCAGCATGTGATACATGGGTTTTCTTTTCAAATTGTTACCAAGTTTTCTTTGATTTATCTCTTGAAAATAAATCACCAATTAGTAGACAATATTCTCATCAATTTTGGGAATAAAATTGGACACTCACATGGCCAAAAATCGGCCGAGGTACATTCTCACACATGTTGAAATTTTCAGCATGTGTGATATTCAAAATATCACAATTATAATTTCATATCTTATTCAAATTACTTCCAATTTTTCTTCCAATTAATCACATGTTTCAAGACACAAAATATAAGCCATAATGAGATAAAATTCGGCCATCTCTATTGTTACGACCCGAGATTCCAGACTAGTGGAAATGATGAAAATAGAACGCAAATGCGATGTTGATGAAATTTCAGTGGAATTAAATTTCTATTTAGAATTAATAAAGACATCGACATTAAATATGGGGGTTAGAAACACACATAAAAATAACCTTAAGGTAAGTTAACGGATATAACGAGACTGGTTGGGACTAGACAATGACTGTATAGGACATACAAGGTATTTAAATAAATTAGTCGGTAGCAACATAAGTCGATAGAGATAAATCAAACCGAATAAAAATACCCGATACGATAACTACAATACACACTAGTATCATACTTTCTTTCACTTTATCTTACATGGCAACAAAAGTCAAACCCTCTCCCTATTTTTCTCACTTGGCCGCCCCCTTCCCTAAAAAGAAAACCCAACACCTTTTATTTTGTCTCCCCTCATATGCTATTACTCACCATCCCACTTTCTTCCATTATCATCCCATAAACAATATTTTCCCTCCCCTCCCTTCTTTTTCCCACGGTAGAAAACCACAAAAGAAAAAGGCAAGATTCTTCACTTTATCCTTACAACACTCCACCATCTTACACTCTCTTTACACCTCATTATTATACTATACACCCATCACTTTCACTTTTCACCCATCACTTTCACTTTTCCCCACTTTCTCACAACAGACAATATTCTTCATTTATCCATAACCACCCAAGGTAGAATTCAAGAAAAGAGTTCCTCTTTTCTCTTTCCAATCCCTAACCACTCCAATTTCTTACAAAATATTAACTTTCCATCATTTCTTCTACCATCACTCCATACACACCACTTAATTATTCCATCTCCCTCCTCTCCTCATGGCCGAAAATTCCAAGAAGGCAAGAAAGAGATTTTTTTCTTCATCTCAACCACATAACAACTCCTACATCAAGTTTTAAACAACCCTCCATTATTTTGATAAGGATTCAAGAAAGGTGTAAGATTTTGATCTAGTGAAATCAAGGTAAGAACTCCATTAATCTAGGCTAAGTTCTTCCATTTTTATTTATTTTCATAAGTTCTATACTAACCCCATCTTTCTACTCTTCAAAAACGTGGGTACAAGGAAGAAGGAAGAAGGTGTTCTTCTTCACAATCAAGTGAAGAAACTTCCATTTAAGTGTAAGAAAGTGAATCAATGCAATTATTCTTCCTAGATCCTACATGGTTTTACAAATACTAAGTATTTATGTTCATATCAAAGTTGGATCATCATGTAGTATGTTCAAGATTTCTTCTCAAGAAAGTATAGATCTATGTTTAAAAGAAATATACAATGAGGTACATTTGATCCTTTCAAACATGGTTAAAAAAAAACAATGGTGTCGCAGGGAGCATTAGCAAAAGGAAACTTCTTAAGGTATTGTTTGCTTCTACAGTCATTATTTATACAGGAAGCTCCTGAAGATGCATTACCATGCTACCGATGTGGGATAAACCCGCATAGGCTATGCAAACAATAGTGTCGCAGGGAGCATTAGCAAAAGGAAACTTCTTAAGGTATTGTTTGCTTCTACAGTCATAGTCCTCAACGAAGTGTTCCAACAACTGGTGACAAAGTATTATGTCCAAATGCATAACACCATGTGTAAAGCTAGGCTGGAAGACAATGCATAACACCATGTAACAAATCAAAACTGTCCTCCATGTTCATACATTAAAATTTCCCCACTCAACCAATAAGGATCATGTAAGAAGGAAAAAGAAGATCCACGATGGCTCTGTGTCTTCCAAACAACTCACGGATCACTCAAGAAGCTTTGTCCATCAATTGTATTGGTGTCAGAATGTTAGATTTGCTTGTCTCAACTATCATAACCCGATCTATCAGTCTATCACTCAAAGAATATCATCCCCAAATTTAAAACATACCACATTGCCGAAATGCCTATCCATGGTCTCCACGAGCAGATGTATGAATTCCAAAATGGCAAGCTCATTCTCTTCATTGTCCACTCCAACCAAGAAAAATAGCGATGCATACCGCCTATAAACAACCTTGTAATTTCTATGTAGAACCTTGTAATTTCTACGTTTTAACATGGTTATGTTAAAGTATGTATATTATAAAATATATATGTTGATATATAAATATATATGTATAAGTGTATAGATCTATATATATATATACACGGATCTATACATATAAATATGTATATATACGTATTTATAGATGTGTAGATGCATATATATAAACACATGGTTTTGTATAAAAGTGTATATATATATATATATGGTTTTTGATATATATGTATGTATAGATGTATAGATCTATATATATGGATATATATATACACGGTTTTACATTTATATATATATATATATATATATATATATATTTATATATTTATATCACTGTTCTTAGATATATATATATTTATAGATATTTACATATATACGGTTTTATACATGTATATATATATTTCACTGTTTTTTTGGTATATATACATAAATATATATATATACGGTTTTACATTTATATATATATCTCATAGTTTTTATAAATATATATATATATATGGTTTCACATATGTATATATATAGTTCAGTGCTTTTAAGTATATATATATATATATATATATACGACAGTTATATATATATGTATATACAAGATATATATTTCGGCCTTAAGGCCATTTCAAGGTTAAAATGTGATTTTATATGTTTTATGTGTATATATGTGTAATATATATTTTAAAGAGAGAAAATGAATAAGTATTTGTGTATTATGTTTTATGTATTATGTACATATGTATTATATATATATATATAAATATATATTTCGGTTTTATGTTCTATTTGTGATTATGAATAATTTTTATATGTATTATGTACACATAAGTATACTATATATGTTAAATATGAATAATGGTATTTTGAATATCTTATATACTTATATATGTAGAGTATATAAATTGTTACAAGCATATATATATATATATATATATATATATATATATATATATATATTCGGCCATTAAGTAATTTTTGGCTTAATTGACTTTAATTTTATGAATAGTATGTTTCAATAGTTAAGATATAATATGTGATGAAATATGAGTAAATTTGAGTGTATATAATATATTATAAGACATATATATATAAATGTATATATAAATGATTTATTTTCGGCCCTTAGGCCTTTTATGAGAAAATAACCTTATTATGTAGTACACATATGTATATATGTATAATATATATGTTAAGATATGAAAATGAATAAGTTTTGGATATTACATACTATATAGTAAAAGGATTTGTTTTTATAAATGTATACATAGTATACATATTTCGGCCATTAGGCCTTATATAATGAAAGGACTTTATTAAAATGTGTACTTATGAATGTATATTATATGTGTTATATATTTTAAGGTATAAGATGAATAAGTGTTGGATATTATATAGAATATCATAAGATAACTAAGTATGTGTATATATATATATGTGTGTGTGTGTGTGTGTGTGTGTGTGTGTGTACTTACATTCGGCCTTTAGGCCTAATATCATAAATGATTTTATTTCATGTTAATTGTATTCTATGCGTTAGATATGAATATGTGTAAGTTAAGATATAAGTTATGAAATCCCTAGATGATATGTTGACGGAAATAGGAAGTTTATGCCCTAAGTACTTAAGTTATAATTTATGAAGTCTTTGTGTAGACTTGATATTATGGAAGGAGGGTTATGGTATTTCTTTAAGTTATGATAATTAGACTGTAAGTATGTAAGTGATGTTACTAGTGGTAGTATGATAAGATACCCTTATTTGACCGAGTCTCACGTTGCATGAAAACAAGATTGCAAAGTTATGTTGTCACATCTCATGTTTTGAAAGTTTATATGCATGTGAATAATAAACGCGAGACGATTGATTCCATCGACACACGATATGTTATGTTATGTTATGTTATGTTCATGATTACGATCATGTTATGTTCGCCAGTGTGACATTGGTACCGGGGTGGTAGATGTCAGGGGCATATGATTACGTATGTGGCTGAGTGTAACACCGAGTCTGGGACACGGGATCTCTGTCATAGCGCGTCACCATTGGTACATGTACATATGTTATGATGTTTATGTCGTACATGTATTATAAGGGGAATCAATCGGTATGTCATGAGTTATTATTCTTATGAAAATTGTTATAGCCAATGATGAAAATGTTATGTCTTCATGTTATGAAAATGTCATGTTATGCAAGTTATGAAAATCATGTCATGTTTATGAAAAGTCATTTTATGAAAAGTCATGTTTTATGCATCACGTCATGACCATGTCACCTTAGAGTTATGACAAAGAATTCTTTAAGTATATGACAGCACTACATGGACAATGTAGTGTTAAGTATGAAAATGTAGTACATGTAAGGTATGCAAAGATGGTATAAGTATGGATTAGAAATTAAGTATGGATGTAGTATGATGTTACGGATTAAGTAGAATGAGATGTTATGTTCTGTATGATTTGAAATCTTCTTTATTTACATGCTTCCAGTTTACAGCAGTTTACTGATATGATATGATACTTTAATTGTTAGAAAGGAGACGCGCTTATTATGCTCAAAATGTATGGTTATTATGATTTGTTACCCCGTCTCCCCATGTATGATCCACATGTCGTATCTGGTAAGACTACTTGTTGAGCGATTAAAAGTCGGTGGCTATCGCTCATACTTGCCTCATTTATAACTTTCCAGATAACAGGTATCACTATATAGGCTCGTTGAAGACATGTTAGATAGACCATTGATAACGAAGAGCATACTGAGAGATTACTTCGAAGGCACTAAGTCTTGGTTTCGGGCGGGGCGCTACATCTATAGTGCACATGCTGAATTTTCAGCATGTGTCACAATTGTGACAAAATTTGAAATATTACCTTTTGTAGCTTCTTTCTTTAAGTCACCAACATTGTATGCTTGATTCTTGACCAATCAATATGCCAACAAGGCTCCACATATGCTCCATCTCAGCTGATATAGGCGTGTATAATGTGTTTGACATGTGCTGAATTTTATTAATACACACATGGTATATTCCAATCAGCCTTTACTTTAATTTTCTAGAACACTTTGAGATGTAGGACGTATGTAAAAAGTGTCTAGATACATGTCGTATGATGTGCCAAAAACGTTCCATGTGTTGTGTACGTAGAAAACCGAATTTTCGATGTTTATCGATTACCCGATTTTCTATAATTAAATTTCAACTTTTTGCACATGTTATATATATTATGTTACACATAATATACATAAATTAAACTTTAATATTCAGCACTTGGTTGGTCTTAAAGTGGCGCCATATACATGTGACAAAATTGAAATTGGAATCTCCACAATTTGGCATTAATGTGGGGTGATTTGTGTGTGCCAACATGGAATGATTTTATGGCTGGAAATAACATCAAACCCACGAAAATTATAGAGATTTTTGAGGTGTAGGGGCTGGCCATCTATTTATGGCAAGTACGTGACACGTTGGCGAAGTTTCGATATTCGCCCGATACGACAAGTTTTGGTTTAGAACCTTTTAACGTGTCGTATTTAATTTGTCATCACCATGACTTATATCATATGATATAAGACCTGAATATACTTATAAATATGAGTTAAGTATGGTGGTGTGACGTTAACGTACGTACGTAAAATATGTAACGTGTCGGTAGTACGTTGGAACATGTGTATGTGCCTTTTTTCAAAAAATCTGAAAATATATATATTTATGTATATATATGCGTGTATATATGTGGTGAAGGAGGAGGAGGAGGAGACTTTCCTTTCTTAGTCTTGTTGCCTTTGTGCCTTCTCCAAATGTTGCTTCCTTTAATGAACTACTTAGTTTAGTTAACTAAGTACTTCACTTAATGAACTAGTTTAGTTCATTAATGGTGGCACCTGAAAATAGTACAAACAAAACAAATGTTTGCCATTTGATGTAAGCTTTAACGCTTCATGGCTCGTTAGTACGGCAACATTATATATGAACTATATAAGGCAAGTTATATACAATATGTCATGTACCTTGTCATGCACATTTAAATCATATATTTTGAAATCACTCAAACCCCTTTTTCTCTTTAATCTCCCCCTTTTGATGATTTTCAAAATAACCTATACTCATGATTTAAATCCTATCGCTCCCCCTTCAATCATGCATAAATTCAAATTTTGAATTTTAAATTTCAAATCCGCTCCCCCTTGATTTATGCAATTAGTATCTCTCTCCCCCTTAAATCATGCTTTCTCTCCCCCTTTATTTTGGAAAGTCAATCAAAATATGCCGGTAAATATGGAAAGAGAAACAAATCAAATCAAATCAGTAGAAATCATGCCTAATTTAGATCGAAGATTTTCGTACGTGGCTTGATTTAAGGCTTTAGTAAAGATATCCGCTACTTGTGCCTCTGTGCGTACGTGATCTATGACGATATCACCATTATTTACGTGATCACGAAGAAAGTGATAGCGTACTTCTATATGCTTGGCCTTAGAATGTAATACGTGGTTCTTAGACAGATTAATTGCACTCATACTATCACAATATATAGGAATTATATTTACGGTAATTCCAAAATCTGAAAGTTGTTGTTTTATCCATAATAATTGTGTGCAACATAGACTAAGTGCCATGTACTCAGCCTCAGTAGTGGATAAAGCTACGTTTGCTTGCTTTTTGGAAAACCATGAAATGAGTGAGTTTCCTATAAATTGGCAAGTGCTACTCGTGCTTTTTCTATCTATCTTACATCCACCGTAATCTGCATCAGTATAAGCTTGTAAGTTAAATTCACAATCTTTATCATACCAAATGCCTAAGGTGTGTGTGTGCTTAATATAGCGGAATATTCTTTTTACCGCATTATAGTGAGACACCTTAGGTTGACTTTGAAAACGTGCACACATGCATACACTGAACATGATATCAGGCCTACTAGCAGTAAAATATAACAAAGAACCAATCATAGATCTATATAAGGCATTATCAAAATCTTTACCATGTTCATCCTTATCCAATTTAGTAGTGACACTCATAGGGGTGGGGGATGGTTTTAAATTTTCAAAGTTGAACTTTTTAATCATGTCATTTACATATTTAGCTTGGCTTATGTGAATGCCTTTACTTGTTTGTTTAATCTGCAAGCCAAAAAAATAGTTAAGTTAGCCAACCATAGACATTTCAAATTCGGATTTCATGCAATTTTCAAAATCTTCAACAAGTTTATGTGAGGTAGAACCGAAAATAATGTCATCAACGCAGATTTGAATAATAAATAAATCCGATTTATCTTGTTTCAAAAATAATGTACTATCTATAGTACCTTGTTTAAAACCATTTTCTAAAAGGAAAGTAACAAAACGATCACACCATGCTCTAGGTGCTTGCTTTAGTCCGTATAGTGCCTTCTTTAGTTTGTACACGTGATCGAAATGTTTCAAATCTTCAAAACCGGATGGTTGCTTCACGTATACCTCTTCTTGTATAAATCCATTTAGGAATGCACTTTTTACGTCCATTTGATAAAGTTTGAAATCTTTCATGCAAGCAATGGCAAGTAAAAGTCGTATAGCTTCTAAACGTGCTACGGGTGCAAATGTTTCATCATAGTCAATTCCTTCCTCTTGATTATAGCCTTGTGCTACAAGTCTAGCTTTATTTCTAACGACCTTTCCTTCTTCATTCATTTTATTTCTAAACACCTACTTTGTGCATACTATGGTCTTATCTTGTGGTCGTGGCACTAAATCCCATACACCATTTCTAACAAATTGATTAAGCTCATCATGCATAGCATTAATCCAAGAAGAATCACTCAAAGCATCATGCACATTTTTAGGTTCAATTTCAGAAATCATAGCATGAAATTTATTTATTTCATCCGAAGTTATTCTTCTACGTGGCCACACACCGTGAGTGATATCGCCTATAATGAGATCATGTGGGTGATCTCTATGCCATCTTGGTTGATTATTTTTTATGTTCTCATGCATTTCTAAGTGATCATACATTTCTAGTGTATCATGCATATCATGCATATCAAACGTACCATCATCTTCATTCAACACGGGTTTCAATTCGAAGTCATCATCATATTCTTTATCTTTATCAATCTCACCATATTCATTAAACTTCACATGAATAGATTCTATGATTTGTCTAGTGAGAGGATCATAACATCTATATGCTTTTGAATTTACAGAATATCCAACAAAGATGCATTCAATTGATTTAGATTCAAATTTATCTAAATTATCTTTTGTATTTAAAACAAAGCATTTGCATCCAAACACACGAAAATAGTCAATTTTAGGCATGCGATCATTTAATATTTCATAAGGCATCTTGTTTATTTTCTTTCTAATGGATAAGCGATTCACTATATAGCATGCACAGTTTACGGCTTCCGGCCACAGAAATCTAGGCAATTTATTTTCGCATAACATAGTTCTAGCGATTTCTTGTAATGTTCTATTCTTTCTTTCTACTACTCCATTTAATTGTGGAGTTCTAGATGGCGAAAACTTATGCTTGATTCCTTTTTCTTCGTAAAATGAAATCATATCCTTGTTTTTAAATTCACCGCCTCTATCGCTTCTTATCTTTTTCATATTGAAACCGTATTGATTTTCAAGTTGTTTGATTAATTTCGCAATCTCAGTGGCACTATCATCCTTATGTGCAAGAAATAAAGTCCAAGTATAATGAGAAAAATCATCAACAATCATGCAAGCATAGTGGCGCCCACCAAGGCTCGTTGTGCGACTAGGACCAAACAAATCAATGTGTAGTAATTCTAAAACTCTGGTCGTGCTTATTTCATTCTTAGGTTTAAGTGACTCGCGTGTTTGTTTGTCTTTTATGCAAGATTCACACAACTGAAAGTTGTCTAAATCAAGTGTAGGCAATCCTCATACTAGGTTCTTTCGTTGGAGTTTTTCTAGTGTGGAAATGCCAATGTGTCCTAAATGTCTATACCACAAATTTACATTAGGTTTGTTTGACATAAAACACTTAACTTTAGCGTCTACCATATCATCCATAGAAAGCATAAAGATGTTTCCTTCTTGTTTTCCTTTTAAAACGGTTTTTCCATTTTTATTTATTATATTGCAATAAGGGTGAGTGAAACACACATCAAAGCATTGTCAATATATTGAGAAATACTAAGAAGATTATAAGATAAGTTGCTTACGAAAAAGACGTTTGAGATTTGAAGAGTGCTTGGGTTTCCGATTGTACCTTTTCCGATGATCTTGCCTTCATTGTTGTCTCCAAAGGTCACGGATCTGCCTTTTGTGACCTTCTTTAATTTCGTGAACAAGCTCGGGTCACCCGTCATGTGCCTCGAGCAGCCGCTGTCAAGGAACCACTTTATAGATGTATCTTTTGATGTGTGGGCTCCTTGCAATGTACAAGAATGGTTTAGGTACCCTTTAATTTTGGGTCCTTGCGAGTTAGTTATTCACCTCTTGGTAAAAGTACCTTTTGGTACCCATACTTAGGTGATCCTTCTCGGTCTAGCAAATGGCAAGAATGTAGATGAAGATGCAATGTAGTAAACATGTGGTGAATGCACTTTAGGCCTTTGGCCAATAACTCCTTTATACTCATTGTATGTAGGACATTTTTGATATGTCCTTGTGTTTGTGTGCATCGTGCGTGATCTAGATGAATGAAATGGATGACGTGTATGCATCACTTGTTTCTTCTCATATCTATTTGGCACAAAATTGTATTTCGCATGATATGAGGAAGAATTGGGGCGTGAGGAGGGGAGAGATGATCTTTGCGTCATCTTAGACGCTGTTTTTGGTTTTGGGGTGTCTACTTTCTTAGACACTACGAACTTAGTTGGTTTGATGGATACTTCATTTGTTTCAACGTATCCCAAACCTTTTTTATCACTGTCATGCTTTTGTGATAAGATAATACGATGCAACATGTTAGATCCCGTATCAAACTGTTTCATCATTTTCTCTAAGTCTGTATTCCTTGATTTCAAACTTGAAATCTCGGATTTCATTTCATTATTTTGCATAGTCAATGATGAAATCTCTGTCTTTAATGCATTAATGATGCATGATGACTCTTCTTTAGAATCGTTTAATTGAGCGACAAGATTTTCGCTAGAAGATTCTAACATCTTCTTGTCTTCAATTAATCGCTTCTTTTCTTTAGCGAGAGTCTTAGTGAATGTAGGCAGTTCTAAGTACTGACTAAAAAGATCATCATAAGAAGGCTCAGAGTCAGAATCAGAGCCAGATGATACCTCATTCGATGCTTTGGACACAAAGCATACTTGTGCAGTCTCTTCTTTGGTTTCAGTCTCGAAATCCGATGTATCACTCCAAGTGGAGGCTTTGAGAGCTCGTTTCCTTTGCTTAGGTTATGAGATGAGTCTATTCTTGCTCCGTTCCTTGTCAGGGTATTTATTTGTTTGCTTTTCCTTATTAGGGCAGTCATATGATAAATGTCCAAGTTTGCCGCATTCATTACATTTAACATCCTTACCATTTGTCTTGTTCTTATTTCTTTTAGTCGAAAAACCCTTATTTTTGTTTCTAAATGACTTTCTCATAAATTTTCTTAAACCTTTAGCCAATAGAATTAAATCATCATTATCCGATTCAGAATCACTATCATCTACGTGATCGGAAGAAGTAGAGACGTATTCATTTGATTTAAAAGCAATAGCTTTACCTTGTTTAGATGATTCCGATTTCCGTATGGTGAGTTTATTCTCATAAACCTTAAGTGATCCAATTAATTCTTCCATCTTTATTGACTTAGTTTCTTTGCTTTCTTATATTGCGGTCACTTTAGGGTCCCACTAGATGGAAGGCTTCGCAAGACTTTCTGTACCTTTTCCTGCATGGTAAAGGCTTTACCAAGAGACTCAAGAGAATTGTAGATGTTAGTCAAGCGAAGATCCATATCAACAATAGATTCATTAGGCAATAATTTAAACGACTCGAGTGTGGACATAAGCATGTTTATCTTGGACTCTTTTACTTGACTAGTGCCTTCGTGTTTCATTTCGAGTATTCTCCACATTTCTTGTGCACTAGAACAGTTTGAGACATAACTAGACTCACTCTTACTTAATCCATTTAAAAGTAATTGCATAGCCCTAGCGTTCATGCTTAGTCTCTTTTTATCCTCACTTGTATATTCTTGTCTAGGTTTAACGACTTCTAGTGTGACTCCATCTACGGTGGATAACTTAGATGGAACAAAATGACCATCTTCTATAATCGACCAAAGATCAATATCGATTACCATAAGAAAAAGCTTCATTCTTAATTTCTATTGAATAAAAGACTCACCGCCAAAGAGAGGAGGCCTTTGGCTCGACATACCTTCTTGTTCGGTTTTGAGATTTGTGGTTGCCATCTCACTGAATCGTTGGATCCTTTGAAGTGAGTGTTCCTGCGCTCTGATACCACTTGTAGGATCTGCAAGGCACCACTAGAGGGGGGGGGGGGGGTTGAATAGTTGGTGCGGAAAGTGTGGTTTTTAAAATAGTTTTGAACCAAGAAATTAACTTCTCAAAACAGTTTCTATTTTTTAGGACCAGTTTTAAACCTTTTTAAAACTAGATTGTAGGTCTTCAAAAATTCTGAAATTTTGAGAGAACTTAGCCTCAGATGTTATGAGTGTCTCCTAAAAATTTCAGATTTAAATTCAACCTCTAACCCCTTCAAAAATCGTTAGTAGTCAGATTGGGCAAATCTGCCAGAAACGGTAGACTGATTTGAAAAATTTATTCCTATTTGTACGTGACTCCAAATGCTCTGAAATTTTAACCAATAACCCCTTATATTTATATTTAAATGGGTTGAAACATTTTTGAAAAATTCTTTTGGGAAGTTAGTCAAATACGATCAAAGTCTCAACCTATGCAAGCCTAAAAATCAGACTGCACTAGTCTCAGAACTTTGGACGTTTGATTGACTTATACTTGTTCGAAAGAGTTGAAACTTGTGCCAAATTAACCTTAAGACGCGTGGCTATGATTCTGGAAAGTTTCGTAATTTTTGAAAAACATTTACTATTTTTACGAACGTAATCAAAAAGGATAAACAGTGCTGAAACAGAATATAAGTGCTGAAAGTAAATGACACCAAGAATTTTATACTGGTTAGGTTATAAACAACCTACTCCAGTCTTCGAGGGACACCTTTCTCGTTTCACACTAATCATACAACACAAAAACACCTTACCACAGGGTTGATGGAGTTACACACCAACTCCAACCCTTTACAAACCTTGTATGTTGAATACAATGCACACGAACACCACCACCTTGCAAGATTGAAGATTGATCACACCTTGATCAATCTTTTACAAAGATAAAGAATATGTGGTGGTCTAAGAGAAGCCTATTCAAGTATATGAATGTAAGTACAATAGGCTTTTAGGAAGAAGAAAGAAACAGAGAGTGTAGAAGAAGAGAGCTAGGCATTTTTAAGCTTCAAGATTGCAATGCTTTTTCTTGTCTTTGTTTTGCTCTTCTTCTTTTCCTTTTGACCTTGATTTGGCCGCCCCCCTTGGTGCTATTACTCCTCTTGAAAAATATCTTCTAAGTCCTTGGGAGAATATGTGGCATCATTGTGACATGTTCTTGCTTACTTGGCACCTCCTCATTGGATGATCATTTAGCTCTTGCTTACTTGGCACTCATTGATTGGTTGAATGTTGTCATCACTTGATGACTAAAAAAATCTGAGAAATCCACTAAAAACATGTGCCAAAATCACCATAAAACAATTACCATAACTTACAAGATCATCACATAAATTAAGCAAGATAATTTTCACACAAAAATGCTAAAACAATCAGCCATTAGTGAGACTTGACATGCTGAAATTTCAGCATGTGATACATGGGTTTTCTTTTCAAATTGTTACCAAGTTTTCTTTGATTTATCTCTTGAAAATAAATCACCAATTAGTAGACAATATTCTCATCAATTTTGGGAATAAAATTGGACACTCACATGGCCAAAAATCGGCCTAGGTACATTCTCACACATGCTGAAATTTTCAGCATGTGTGATATTCAAAATATCACAATTATAATTTCATATCTTATTCAAATTACTTCCAATTTTTCTTCCAATTAATCACATGTTTCAAGACACAAAATATAGGCCATAATGAGATAAAATTCGGCCAGCTCTATAGTGCACATGCTGAATTTTCAGCATGTGTCACAATGGTGACAAAATTTGAAATATTACCTTTTGTAGCTTTTTTCTTTAAGTCACCAACATTGTATGCTTGATTCTTGACCAATCAATATGCCAACAAGGCTCCACATATGCTCCATCTCAGCTGATATAGGCGTGTATAATGTGTTTGACATGTGTTGAATTTTATTTTTGCAAACTTTGTTAATAGTGCACATTTAATAATACACACATGGTATATTCAAATCAGCCCTTAATTTAATTTTCTAGAACACTTTGAGATGTAGGACATATGTAAAAAGTGTCTAGATACATGTCGTATGATGTGCCAAAAACGTTCCATGTGTTGTGTACGTAGAAAACCGAATTTTCGATGTTTATCGATTACCCGATTTTTCTATAATTAAATTCTAACTTTTTGCACATGTTATATATATTATGTTACACATAATATACATAAATTAAACTTTAATATTCAGCACTTGGTTGGTCTTAAAGTGGCGCCATATACATGTGACAAAATTGAAATTGAAATCTTCACAATTTGACATTAATGTGGGGTGATTTGTGTGTGCCAACATGAAATGATTTTATGGCTGGAAATAACATCAAACCCATGAAAATTATAGATATTTTTGAGGTGTAGGGGCTGGCCATCTATTTATGGCAAGTACGTGACACGTTGGCGAAGTTTCGATATTCACCCGATACGACAAGTTTTGGTTTAGAACCTTTTAACGTGTCGTATTTAATTTGTCATCACCATGACTTATATCATATGATATAAGACCTGAATATAATCATAAATATGAGTTAAGTATGGTGGTGTGACGTTAACGTACGTACGTAAAATATGTAACGTGTCGGTAGTACGTTGGAATACATGTGTATGTGCCTTTTTTCAAAAAAATCTGAATATATATATATTTATGTATATATATGCGTGTATATATGTGGTGAAGAAGGAGGAGCAGGAGACTTTCCTTTCTTAGTCTTGTTGTCTTTGTGCCTTCTCCAAATGTTGCTTCCTTTAATGAACTACTTAGTTTAGTTAACTAAGTACTTCACTTAATGAACTAGTTTAGTTCATTAATGGTGACACCTGAAAATAGTACAAACACAACAAATGTTTGCCATTTGATGTAAACTTTAACGTTTCATGGCTCGTTAGTACGGCAACATTATATATGAACTATATAAGGCAAGTTATATACAATATGTCATGTACCTTGTCATGCACATTTAAATCATATATTTTGAAATCACTCAAACCCTTTTTTCTCTACACGTGGGGGTTACTGGCCAATCAGTACGGTCGTGGGTTGTCGTAACCTCCAAGATTTCCCTCTATAAATAGAGGCAGTTCACTGCTTCTGAAGGACACAGAAATTTTCCTTATCTTCTCCTACTGCAGACGTGCATTCTGCATAAACTACTGCTGCATATTGCATACACTGCTGCTGCATTTCATCAATACGAGAAGTCAGAACATTTGTCAGGTTCGTGGAGTTCTTGCACAGTAGTGCCACTTGTATGAACTGTTAGCCGTTGTATCCTGGGAGTCGCTTGCAATTTTTCGGTTGGGCATAGTATACCGGAGCAATTCGTTTTAAGGACAGAGTCCTGGACTCGCCTCGGTCCCTATGTTGAGCTCATCCCTGTGTTGAGCTTATCTCTGTGTTGAGCTCATCCCTATGTTGAGCTCATCTCTGTGTTGAGCTCATTCCTGTGTTGAGCTCATCTCTGTGTTGAGCTCATCTCTGTGTTGAGCTCATCAGTTCGGCTCATCACTGTGATGGCACTTCGGCTCATCACTGTGATGACCTCGGCTCATCACTATGATGACCTCGGCCTCTCAGTTTGACTCATCACTGTGATGGCACTTCGGCTCATCACTGTGATGACCTCGGCCGGCTCATCACTGTGATGACTTCGGCCTCTCAGTTCGGCTCATCACTGTGATGACACTTCGGCTCATCACTGTGATGACCTCGGCCTCTCAGTTTGGTTCATCACTATGATGGCACTTCGGCTCCTCACTGTGATGACCTCGGTCTCTCAGTTTGGCTCATCACTTTGATGACCTCGACCTCTCAGTTCGGCTCATCACTGTAATGGCACTTTGGCTCATCACTGTGATGATCTCGGCCTCTCAGTTCGGCTCATCACTCTGATGACCTCGGCCTCTCAGTTTGGCTCATCACTGTGATGGCACTTCGGCATCTCAGTTCGGCTCATCACTGTGATGGCACTTCGGTTCATCACTGTGATGGCACTTCGGTTCATCACTGTGATGACCTCGTCCTTTCAGTTCGGCTCATCACTGTGATGACCTCGGCCTTTCAATTCGGCTCATCACTGTGATGACACTTCGGCCTCTCAGTTCGGCTCATCACTGTGATGACACTTCGGCTCATCACTGTGATGACCTCGGCCTTTCAGTTTGGCTCATCACTGTGATGACCTCGGCCTTTCAGTTCGGCTCATCACTGTGATGGCACTTTGGCTCATCACTGTGATGACCTCGGCCCATCAGCTCGGCTCATCACTATGATGACCTCGGCTCATCAGTTCGGCTCATTCCTGTGCTGAGCCCTGCTCCTTCTTGTGTTGTTCAGAATGTCAGTTTCGTTCTCTAATAAATATGAGTTCGTATATGGGTCAACAAAATATACCCTTAGAAGAAGGAGCAGGGGGAAATCGGAGACCGAGATGCTCTCAAAGCATGCGTTAAGCTTCTCAGTAGGACTAAGCTGTGGTTCTTGAATGTCCCAAAGATCTTCCACCTGCATCCCCACCTTCGCCTCTGGACTTCTTGGAGTTCCACTCTCTTCTTCCATCAACATCTTCACCTTCTCACACACACACACTATCCACTGCTAGATGTATATATCAATGATTAGTGATCTTTGAAAGCCGGTGACAAGAATTAGAAACTTGTAATTTTCAGAAACAGTGAAATTTTGGTAGAGTAAATGGTTTTGTGATGTAGAAAGGGATCAATGATTTTGCTTAAAATAAGGGAAGTGGGCAATTTTCTTGTGCTTCAAGGAGCAGACATGGAGTTGAGATCGTGCGCTTCCTTTGAGATCTTGAGGATTTCGATGGTGAGGGACTGACACGTGTAGGGCGGCGATGCGAGGTCTCATGAAACGGTAACATACATTCTTGGTCTACGCTGATGGCTTCGTCTTTCTTATCCCTAACATTTTCTTCAGCCATCACGTATCCGTATTTGCATCTCCTTCACTTGTCCTCGCCTTTTCCTCATTTTCAATATTAATTCTTTAATATTGAAAAGTGTATGGTAAGATGGTTAAAGTTGTTGTTTTATGATTTTGAAGTTACGGGTTTGACCCACAGAAACAGTATCTTACACAGAAAGTGTAGGGTTAAGTTTGCGTATATCAGATCGCGAGCGATCTGTCCCCTCCGCGGACCCTACGCAAATATAGAAACCTAATGCACCGTGAACGCCTTTTAAATATTGATTCTTTAAATATTCTCTTAACGTTTTTTAGTTAAGCGTCAAACTGCAATTAACATAATAATATTACTGATGTCACAAGTTTTAAAATACTTCAAAATTAACTAAAGGACATCTTAGTATTTACTGTATATACAATACATGTATACCTACCTACATGTTAACTATATGGAGTAAATACTAAAATATAATATTGTTATTCATACAACATCATAACATTAGTATAACATTAGTGCAGTAATGCAGATGAATGAATAAGGTATTTGTTTTTACATATAAAATCGAGATGTTTTTACACTTAGTGCAATAATGCAGATGAATGCACATACTATACATAGTTTTATTAAGAAAACTCATGTTTATTACATACCGAGATACTATGTTATGTCCGAAAAAAAGGAGGGAAAATAAATAAAACAGAAATAATAATAATAACAAGAATAATAAATAAAAAAAATAAAATAATGAATGTGAATGTGTGTGCCGTGTGTGAGAGGATAGAGAGGGGGAGGGGTAGGGGCGAGCAAAAAAGGGAAACCGTAAAAACAGACTGAAACCGAACCGAAAATATGGGTTTTAAACCAAACTGGAACCGTTTAACTTTAACGGTTCGGTTCCTGAACCAGTTTTCTGCTTCACGGTTCCAGTTCAGTTCCTAATTTTCCTAAACCGTTAGAACCGGAACCGAACCGTATAAATAATAATATTTTATTTTTTTATATAAATAATAAATAATAGCTTTAAAAAATAACTAAATGCTTGCAAAAAAAAAAAGAAAACCCTACACTCTGTCTTGGAGTCTTCTATTCCAGAATCTAGATACGCAGAACGCCAGAAAAGCGTCTTGTCGTCTTGGTCTCTTGGAGAAATGCAGAGCCGCTGCCGCTGCCCGCAGCTATTGCTCAGCCTCACACCCGCTAGGTAAGGTACTGCAGCGAAATCCCTTATACCTTCTTCTAATGATTGGAAATTCTAAACCAACGCAGATCCTGCCTTCCTCTATCAATTGTTGTTCTTGTTTCTTGGTGAACCAACGCAGATGTGCATGCCGTTGTCGGATTTTGTCAGGGTAGCAGTCACGTACCTCAGATCTGCACGCCGTTGCTTTGTACTTTTGCTTTTTTACCTGGTGTTCCTCCTCCTTTTGGATAATTGTTCGGGTTTTAATGTGGTATAATGTGCTTTGCATAGAAATTACCTGAGTATATCCTTGTAAAGAATTCTGGCAGTTTTGTTCCTTGTCATCAGCTTGAAATTATGTTTATTGATGTGAGCCTGAAATCTTGGAGCTTTACTATGCCTATTGCCTTTTAAGATATGCAGTCTAGAAAACGAACTTCCCTACTTTCTTCCTCTGAATATGCTTTTTCAATTCGATTTCAAATATTGAAAAACGCATTATGGTGTTAGTGTGTTTTTTCGGAGATTGAGTTTCACTAGTTAACCGAATATCCAGCTCATTAATATAGATGTTTTGTGATTTGGTACCATAATTTAACATGCCATATTAGCGAATATTAATAGTATGCATTGTTTCTTTCTTTTCTTTTTGCTGGCGGTATGCTAAGGGTTTGCTTGTATGATATGGGTCTGGGGTAACAATGAATAAAAACCCTTTAGCATACAGTGTAAGTAATTTCTTAGGCTTTATTAAATTAACCTTTCTATGGATGTTTAATTTCTTCTTGTTCTTACCATTGTTTGAAGTAGTGCTGCTACTTGTTGCTTGTGCTTTGACAGAGGAAACAAAGCACCTTGTGAATGTAATTGATGCTTTGGGTTCGAATGAGATTCTCATAAATATTGGTTGAGGTCAGCATGTTGATATTTTTTTTGGTTCAAACACTAGTTGGATTGCTAAATGAACTTGCTGGTAGTTAACAAATAAGTTCTTGTCTAATTGTTGCATTGTGTCTATAAGATGCTTTGTTATGTGGTGCGAAATCGGTAAATTCTTTCGCCAGGTAACTCTGGATATGGAGTGAGGTGTCACTTCAATGCTTTGTCATTGTAACGATTCTGAAAGCATGGGGAAAAATAATCCGCAGTTATCTTAACCTGAATAGTTAAGAACATTCTGTCTCTAACATCTTATTATTTACTTAAGCAAGAAGAGGGAGATGGAGTTGGTTTCCATTTTTTTTAAAAAAACTATTTTCTTGCTTTCGCGGTTCTGAACCGGAACCGAACCGTTTTAAACGGTTCCACGGTTCAACAGTTCTGCAGTTTTGCGGTTCCAGTTTGGTTCTAAAAATAACATGCTAAACGGTTCTCGGTTCTAACGGTTCCGGAACCGGACCGTTGCTCACTCCTTTGGTTATTTAAATATATCTTCAATTAATTTCCTAAGATTCTAAGTTATCCTAAATTACCAAAAATCTCTCCCCTAACCAAAATAAAACTCCCCAACCCCCATCTTTCCCTTGCAAACCAGCGGCACCTTGGGAGAAGAAAAAAGAAAAAATAACGGCAGGAGTAGGAGGGCCAAGAATAGAAAAAAAAAAGTGAGGGAGAGGAGAAGGAGGCTAGCAAGATCACTTCCATCTAACCTTAATTCATCCACTCTTTTTGTGTTTAGCGTCAATCGAGGTAGGTGTCTCTTTCCCCTCAAACGAGTATGATTCACGCATGCCTTAATGTATTTGTTGTGTGCTTGGTCATTTTATCGGTTTAAGTGGTGGCATGATACTTGATTTAATGAGAAAAAAATGATCTTTGGATGTGTAGGGGTTTGTTTGTAGGTTTGTTTGGATCATGCATGATTTATTTTGCTTTCATGTATATACGAACCTATGCAAATTTGTATATATATATATGTATAGATTATGCAGTGCGTTAATTTTGAAGAATGGCTTCGTCTTCACCAGGATTCCCCGACGGCGCACTGCAAACTTTTGCGGTTGTAGTCGCAACTTCGACGGCAACAGAGATCGCACCAAAAGTAATTTCCAAGCATAAAGGATATCCCTTCATTGCCTTTTCTGATGAGGAAATTGATGCCTTGGCCTCTCCTTACTGGCTTGCACTCGTCGGAACATTTTGGTTTGGAAGGCCTCCGATCAAGATCATTCGCCAGGTATTTGAGAGAATTGGATTCAAAGCGGACGTAAAAATCACTCTTTTAGATCAATCCCACGTGCTTCTGAATTTTCTGCCTGAGCCAGATTATATACGATGTTTCTATCGACGTTCTTGGACAATAGCCGGCTGTACAATGCGGGTCATAAAATGGACGATTGATTTTGATCCATCCGCAGATGCTCCAATCGTGCCTATATGGATTGCATTTCCAGGTTTACCAATTCACTTTCACCAAAAGGCCGCACTTTTTGAAATCTCACGTGCAGTTGGCCATCCGATCAAATTGGACGTTGCTACGGCAGATGGACTGCGTCCCTCGGTTGCTCGTGTTTGCGTGGAGGCAGACGTCTCAACAGATCTTCCCAAGAAGATGTTTTTGTAGGGTAAACAAAAAATCATCCAACAACAAATAATATATGAGGACTTGCCATCTTTCTGTGCAGACTGCCGCAGACTTGGCCACACCGCCGCCACATGTGGAGACAAGGATATTGATAAAACTTCCAAACCCCAAAAGAGTGCCGCCAGATGGACTCCGAAAAAGAATCAAAAAGGCCAGGCCTTGGATTCGGATACTGTTGTTTTGCTTACAAAAGGAACAACTACGCAGGAGGCACATCAAGATACCGCGTCTCCAAAATTTCATGCAGAGACACCTCTTGCAGCCTCTGCTCAACCAAAGTATAACGTAGGAGAACCTACTGATGCCATACCAGATGCTTTTAATCCGGAGGATGACCACAATGCCAATATGGATCAAGATATCTCTGTACTCCCATCACACACCACTGAGAATATAGTTGATCCCTTACAGTGCCAAACAGACAGCTTCAATAACAATCATGGTGCCACAGATAACGCATACTTGACTACTCGCACCCCAGAGGAAGATCCTGACTACTGTCAAGTCTCCGATTCGGACCTTCATCATGATATCCAACGGAATTCAATAGAAGATGGCTCACTTTTACACCTCCGGAGGCAGATGGTTGAGGATGCAGAAAACTTCAATAAACGTCTATCCTCACGGCCATCAAGTACAAATGATGAGGATATCTTGCATGATTGTTTAACAAATACTACTTCAGACCATCAGGGGTTTATTCCAGCACCAACTAGACGCAAACGCAGGCTACGTAGAGAATTGCCTCCCCGTCCACCATCAACTGTGGTAACTAGAAGTGCAATCCATATGGGCTCTACACCACCCCAACATTCCTTATGAATGCCATTACATAGAATACGGGAGGTATACAAACATCCCTCAATAGACTGACGTCTCTAGTTCGTGACACACACTTGGATATTCTAGTAATCATTGAACCTAAACAACGACCAACAAAGCTTACCTCATACAGATTA
Source organism: Eustoma russellianum (assembly GCA_036186865.1). Lineage (NCBI taxonomy): Eukaryota > Viridiplantae > Streptophyta > Magnoliopsida > Gentianales > Gentianaceae > Eustoma > Eustoma russellianum. The sequence continues at coordinate 28,960,825 of AP025061.1, read as the reverse complement.
AAACTGGGATTTTCCAATGCTTTGTCAACTTGTCAGGATAATATATGGGTCTTTTGGAAAGCGTCTTCATTACACTTGTTGGACGTTCGTCACGGTGAACAAACCTCCCTTTTCTCTTTTCACTTTCTACCTACTCAACAGGATTTTGCATGGTCGATGGTTTATGGTAGACATACAATAGCTGAAAGACGCCCTTTATGGGACTCCTTAATTGAGGTTTCTTGTTCCATCACTATGCCGTGGATAGTTGACGGAGATTTTAATACATTTCTTTCATTAGAAGAACACAAAGGAAGATCTATACCACCTCTTCGAGTTATGGATGACTTTAAGGATTGTGTAAACATTTGTAGCCTTCAGGATCTTCCCATCAAAGGTACATTATTCACTTGGGCATGTGGTACGGGTCAAGGACGTGTATTGCGACGTTTAGACAGATACTTATGCACAGCCTCATTCTCGAATATATTTGCAGACATTATAGTTCACCATTTATCAAGAGCAACTTCTGATCATGCTCCTCTTCACATGAAATGTACTCCATCGCAAACACGGCCTTCCATCCCCTTTCGTTACATCAATGCCTAGGCGTCACATCCAGATTTTGTCTTATATGTCAAGGAAAAATGGCAGCAATACCCAATGACTGGAGGCATGCGTGGCCTATATTCCAAACTTACTCTACTCAAGAAGGATCTTCGAATATGGAACCGTGAAGTATATGGAAATATTTTTGACAATGTCAAGATGGCAGAGGCTAACTATAAACGACATGAAGCCCATTTTGATGCAGATCCTACGCAGGATAATAGAACAGTGATGTCTCTTGCACATGCACAATTAATTCAAGCGGAAAAAGCACAGACATCATGCTGGGCTCAAAAATCACGCACACGCTGGTTAACGGAGGGTGAAGCGAACACGGCCTATTTTCATGCGCTAGTCAAGGACATCATCGCAGACAACTTATACGGAGCTTGCAAAGCAGATCAGGAATTACATTGCATGAAAATGCTGCATTAGGCGAAGAGGCAGCTTCTTTTTTCGAGCACCTTTATACGCAGGAGCCGGTGGATGGTGTTGACGAATTTATTATTGATATTCCTGCACTAATAACGCACGCAGATAACACCATGCTTACTGCTTCCTGATGAATAATCTTTTTGAGGCGAATCTTTTTTTTTTCTTTCCCTCTCCCAGAAACTACTCTCGCAAAGAACCTTCCTGCGGAACCTTACGTCAAGACTCTTCCTTCTAGCGAGTGAGTAATAAGGTATTCTAAAAAGAGGGCCGAAGCTAATCTACTATGATCACCTGATTGAACTGGCTTGATCACTGCATGGATTCAGTTATCTAACTATCTTTACTGATCTCACTGGAACTGCAACTCAAGAAAAGAAATGGCCAGCAATTATGCTCGTTCTCATCCAAGGAAACCGCAGGGAGAGCAACCGAATCGAAAGCAGAAAGAAAGATGAATTTGAGATTAAAAATGCAGTTTGGCACCTTAACCCTAGCAGTGCTGCTGGACCAGATGGGTATAATGGTCATTTCTTCAGGACTTGTTGGGATGTAATTCATTTAGATGTTACTCTTGCCGTTCAAGAATTCTTTTTGGGGGTACCTCCGCCTCAGGTAATGGTCTCATCTATAATAACTTTAATTCCCAAAAAATCACACCCTTCGACATATGCAGATTTTCGTCCAATATGTCTATCAAATTTCGTTAGCAAGGTGACTACCAGAATAGTTGCCACAAGACTGAATACTTTACTACCAAAACTCATCTCTCCTGAGCAAATAGGATTCCTAAAAGGCCATGATATCAGTGAACACGTTTTAATGGCAAACGAGATGGTACATATGATAGATAGGAAAGCTCATGTGGGGAATGTTATGATCAAATTGGACATGGCAAAGGCCTTTGATGGAGTTAATTGGACATATCTAGAAGCATTGATGCGTAAATTTGGGTTTAGCCTAAGATTCATACGTATTATTATGAATAATATGAGCCTATCCAAGCTTTGTATCTCCATTAATGGATCTTCATATGGATATTTTTCACCCACACGTGGAGTTAAGCAAGGTGATCCATTATCCCCCTTATTGTTCATCATTTGTTCTGAAGGTTTCAGTCGAGGTTTAAATAATCTCTTCTATAAGGGCTCTCTTCGCGGATTTTCTGCGGGACGGACTCAGGAAGTTTCACACTTAGCCTATGCAGATGATTTACTACTGTTTCTAAATGGCTCCGCACAGAACTTGCGTAAGTTTCAGTCTTTTCTCCATACATACCAGTCAGCATCTGGGCAACTAGTCAACTACTCAAAGAGTCAATTTGTGGTCAGCTCTTATATCTTGCAGCACCATCTCAGTATGATCTCTCAAATGTTAACAATGCATTCATCAACGCTACCAATAAAGTATTTGGGTTCTTATCTCTATCGCGGGGTCAATAGGCCAGCATACTGTACCACACTGCTGCAACACTTCGATGCAGCGCTTACAGGGTGGTCCAGCCGCTTGCTCACACCCGGGAGTCTTTTGATTTTGCTAAAATCAGTTCTTTCTGCGATGCCTCTACATATATTAGCCGCGGCCCGCCTGCCTAAGGGTGTTATCAATACACTTAATCGCAAAATTGCATCATTTCTATGGAATGACAAGCATCATTGGGTCTCCTTCAAAGATATATGCTACGCCGAGTCAGAAGGAGGACTAGGGGTACATAATTTGCTATATATTCAGCGTGCTTATGATTGTAAATTATGGTGGTCTTATCACAACAAAACAACAATATGGACAACTTTCATGCGCCAACGTTATGGTGCTCGTGATGATTTCATGGCCCGTATATATGACTCCCCAGGATGGAAGAGATTATGCTCTACACACTCTTTATGTAGTCAATTATCATCTGGTGCCCCCCAATCCAGTGTGGACTTCAAGTGCTACTGGATTATTCTCTATTCGGCAAGCATACGAAGACATTAGGCCAGCTCGTTCGAAGTTGCTTTCGCATAAATTCATCTGGTGGCGAGGTATCCTAAAATCAATTAGCATATTTCTATGGAGATTATTTCACTCTGCAATACCTATTGAAGATAACCTTCGGAGATTTTCTGCCATATGCCCTACAATCTGTCCATTCTGCCACAACACATCAGCTACTCTTCAGCATTTGTTCTTTGCATGTCTAGCAGTTCAGCACACATGGCTCAGACTATCTCTAATATTGGACGGCCCACAATGCATCACGCCTCACTACGATCACTTCTGCTGCAATGGTGGCTTTCATCCTCTGCAAAAACACTCAAAGGAAACCCGCGTGTGGTAGGTCCTATTATGTTATGTTGGTCCATTTGGCGCATCTACACTAATCATACGTATGGAGATGGGGACTTGCCTATCACAAACTTATATAGTCTTGCCCGGCGTTCATGTTATGATTGGACAACTACTCTACATGGAACATCCTTAGCTCAATACGACCTCTCTCTTATCGAATCTGGGTTTTCGACAAAACTGCGGCCAAAAACAGTATTATCATTGAAGTGGAAGTTACCTCCAACAGGAAAGTTAAAATTAAATGTTGACGCGTCAGCAACAAGAACATATTCTACAGCAGGTGCAATATTGCGTGATTCATCCGACCACATGATTGCTGCTCTATCCTTCAGGTTGCCACCATTAACACTTTTACGCGCAGAAACACAGGCCATCTTGTTCAGTCTCTTACTTGTTGGACAACTACATCGTAACTTGATCATTGAAACGGACTGTCTTCAAGTAACACAACCAAACACGGCCTTGATGGACTTATCTGAGTACAAACGCTTACAATCATTTCTTCAGCTTACAGGCAGTGAGCTAATATTCATCCCTCGAGAGATCAACATGGTAGCACATCATTTAAGTCAGTTTTCACGAATAATGCCGGCCACAGATTTTCACGTCTCCTGCTCAATTGCCCTCGACGGTGCGTCGATTTTATAATACTGATGGAGTGCTACACGCCATTCGAACCTAAATGTCATGCCTTCACACATTATATTGTTGCCTGTAATCTAAAGTTACAGGCAACACGGGTACGTGTTCCCATAACTCATCAGATCGCGTTTTTTGCTCACGCTTTGTTTACTTTGTTGCCCGCAGTCTTAGGACTACGGGCAACATTGGTATGTTGCTGTGCTTTATGTCTGACTATTAAGCGTATATACAATGGATATTTTGATAATACTGCCTTCTTTCATTTTTACATGCGAGGATACTGCTCTCTGCTGCTCATTACACAATGCTGGAACATTGGATCTCACTGCATCAAGGGGTGGACAAACTCAACTGCTGCGTCAAGCTCATTTACTTGCATCAGATTTCGTTGCTCTCGAGCCCATCTAGGATACCTGAACATTATTGTAATATTGCGATGTACACTAGTTTCCTTAATGCTACTCCGTAGGCAGATTCATTCCAATCATATAAATATGTACGCTTTTTTCCTTCGCCAAGGTTTTATCTACAAGGGTGGTTTTACTTGGCAAGGTTTTAATGCGGCATATCATATATGACTGGAGACTGCATATTCTAGCCACTTTACATTTTCGTTTTTCGTACGATATACATTCTTGTAATATGGTTACCTCAACCATAACTGAGGTCTTTTAATTCAATAAAACCTCACCTTTATTCAAAAAAAAAAATTATGCAGTGCGTTACATATGTTGTAGTTGAATATACGATATTGGTTATATAATGTAAATTATGTAAATATGTAATCTTTACGTTGTGTGCATGTTGTATGTGTGCTGTGCATCATATACAAGTGTGGATGCTGTGCATGGATATTAAGATAATCATATTATTTTGTTGATTGTTTTACATATGTTTTGATGTGTGTGTTGCGTGCTGTTGTGTTTATTTTATATATGTTTATTTGTTTAAAAATGTTTAATGTTTGTGTTTGTTTTGATGTTTCTGTTTGATGTGGGCGTGTGTTTATTTTGTTAATTGTTTTATGTATATTTTGATGTGTGCGTTGTGTGCGTATGTTATATTTTTTTTTGAAAGTTTGAAATATCAAAGTCACATTTCTATGCAAATTATTTTAGTTCTTAGGCAAAATATCTAAAAGATTCTTAAACTATAATTTTCATCCTGAATTCGTCAATTCGTCATATTAAATGATCATTTTGTGAGTCTAGTGTCAGGTTGATAATTAAATTAGCATCGGTTCGATGTCAAAATAGACTTCTAGTGAAAAAATAATAATATAATTTCAACAAAAAAATTGGTAATTTCGAAAGAGGTGGAAGGAAAAAATTTTGATAAAATAAAAGGTGGTTAACTCCTTTTTAAGTGTATAAAAGCAATTTTATAGAAATAAATAGGTAAATATA
>AP025061.1:28906643-28955416 GCA_036186865.1 Eustoma russellianum | reverse complement strand
TCTCGAGCCCATCTAGGATACCTGAACATTATTGTAATATTGCGATGTACACTAGTTTCCTTAATGCTACTCCGTAGGCAGATTCATTCCAATCATATAAATATGTACGCTTTTTTCCTTCGCCAAGGTTTTATCTACAAGGGTGGTTTTACTTGGCAAGGTTTTAATGCGGCATATCATATATGACTGGAGACTGCATATTCTAGCCACTTTACATTTTCGTTTTTCGTACGATATACATTCTTGTAATATGGTTACCTCAACCATAACTGAGGTCTTTTAATTCAATAAAACCTCACCTTTATTCAAAAAAAAAAAAATTATGCAGTGCGTTACATATGTTGTAGTTGAATATACGATATTGGTTATATAATGTAAATTATGTAAATATGTAATCTTTACGTTGTGTGCATGTTGTATGTGTGCTGTGCATCATATACAAGTGTGGATGCTGTGCATGGATATTAAGATAATCATATTATTTTGTTGATTGTTTTACATATGTTTTGATGTGTGTGTTGCGTGCTGTTGTGTTTATTTTATATATGTTTATTTGTTTAAAAATGTTTAATGTTTGTGTTTGTTTTGATGTTTCTGTTTGATGTGGGCGTGTGTTTATTTTGTTAATTGTTTTATGTATATTTTGATGTGTGCGTTGTGTGCGTATGTTATATTTTTTTTTGAAAGTTTGAAATATCAAAGTCACATTTCTATGCAAATTATTTTAGTTCTTAGGCAAAATATCTAAAAGATTCTTAAACTATAATTTTCATCCTGAATTCGTCAATTCGTCATATTAAATGATCATTTTGTGAGTCTAGTGTCAGGTTGATAATTAAATTAGCATCGGTTCGATGTCAAAATAGACTTCTAGTGAAAAAATAATAATATAATTTCAACAAAAAAATTGGTAATTTCGAAAGAGGTGGAAGGAAAAAATTTTGATAAAATAAAAGGTGGTTAACTCCTTTTTAAGTGTATAAAAGCAATTTTATAGAAATAAATAGGTAAATATATGCAGACGGACGGCAGGCCAGCCAACGGATTGGGCCGGATGGCCAGCAGACTGAATCGATGTCAGGCCGGCCCGTTACTGTGAAATATATAAAAATAAGAATAATAAGTAATAAACAGAATTTATTAAGGGAAAAATAGAGAAAATAGTAGAAAATTCCAGAAAAATTATACAAGCTAAGGAAGAATACTAGTAGTGATAAACAATAACTTTCCCATATTCGTAAAATTTACTAAACCAAATATTGAGTGCCGGAGATGGTGAGGATGGGCGTACGGGCCCCAGGCGACCTTGTTGTTGAGTGCCGGAGTTAGTGAGGATTGGCGTACGGGCCCCAGGCGACTTTGTTGTTGCATTCATGGCGCGTGCATTCGCATTTGGAGTGGGTTGAGATGTACGGGTCTCAGATGCTCGAGTGGAGTGGATCATGGTGTACGAGCCATGTATACTCGGTTATGGTGGATCATGGTGTACGGGCCATGGACATCGGTTGGGGTGGATCGTGGTGTACGGGCCACGGGCATTCGTCAGGGTGGATTGTAGTGTACGGGCTACGTGCATGCAGTCAATCCCGGGATCATGCATTGTACATATTGCATGCCATGATTCTCGTTGCGTGTGACACGTTGGTTGAGCATGCATCACGTGCTTGCGCATTTTATGTGGAGTGTTTTACTTACCGCATTTATTTTATCTTGTGCATGTTATAGCATGTTTATGTGTTATGTGGTTATATCATTTCGGTATGTACGTTTTGTATTTGTTTGAGGCGGGCATCTACTGGGTGATTTCTGTCACTCACCCCTACTTCTCAGGTGAGCCGGATGAGGACTACGAGCACATCTTTGTTGACGGCGGGACGGACATAGCTGAGTGGACTGGTTGATAGCTGCAGCTAGGATACGAGGGGGACGCTACAGCTGATTTTTCGTAGTTATCGTTTGGAGATTTTTCGTAGTTATTTTTATTACTTTTATTATCAGAATTTTTATTCAGTAATATTGTGACGATTATTGGAGTTAATTTAAGTTATGATTTACGGTTCCGCGAGAAAAATTTCTACGTCATTTCTGACATGTAAGAGATTGATTTGACGTCTTGTATTCTCCTTAGCAGAGATACGGCGGGTGCACTGTTCTCGAGGCTAGGGCTCGGGAGTAGGGCGCTACAGGTGATATCAGAGACCAGGCTTCAGATCCGCTTCGGAAATGCAGGATTAACTAGATCACTAGACATAAGTAATGATCTTTTGCGAAATGACAATTTTTGCCCATAATAAACAAAGTAGACTTAAGAGATGATTTTAGACTTAAGTTATGATCGGGTTATGGGAGGTGTGTGCCGATTGTGAGATTCCTTTGTTTAATTACCGTTTTATAAGCGTCCAATCCTTCAACTTACTCTTGCTTAATCTGTATTCGTCTCATGAACTCAAATTCCGGATAATGCCTCCACGACGCGAGCCGCCAGCTGGAAATGAAGGACACGATGGCGATGATCAGAAGGGTCAGGGGACCATTCCTCAGGTCTTTGCAGATACCCTGGCCATGCTGACTACATTGGTGGCCTAGAAGCAGATACAGATGGCTCACCTGCAGCAGCAGCAGCATCCACCACCAGCACCACCACCTCAGGGGGCTTCGATTTTTCTACCGGGAGATGCAGAACTGTCGGATACCTATGTTCAGGGGTACCACACGACCAGAGGAGGCAGGGATCTGGCTCAAGAATGTGTCTGAGCAGTTGAGGTTGATGCAAGTTCCGGATGGCCTGAAGGTTGATGTGGTTGTACCATTCTTAGAGGGTGATGCCGAGCAATAGTAGCAGGGCGTGGCATGCAGACTGACTCCACTGCCGACATGGACCCGGTTCAGGGAGGAGTACCAGAAGAACTATGTTCCTAAAAGTGTCATTCAAAGGAGGATGACAGAGTTTCAGCTTCTAACACAGGGGTCCATGGTTGGGGACCAGTATTTTGAGAGGTTCCATGCACTCGTGAGATACATGCCCGCCATCGTGGATAACAAGAAAGTAAAGATGCTGGAGTTTAAGACTGGCTTGAGCTCTCGTATTCAGTCATTGATCATCTGCACCGGGCCTACCACTTTTGAAGAGTTGTTAGAGGTGTGTCTTGAGGTCGAGGGTGATCTTGAGAGAGTTGCAGCAGTCGACAGGGCTAAGAGGCCGCGAGAGGAGTTCCGTCTTGGGAGATCCGCCATCTGACCAGGAAATCTTTCAGACCACCACCGTAGGGACAGGGATCGACGTCTCGACCATTGATGATTGAGGATCATGCAGAGACGGCGGCACAGCCACCCAAGGCAGTTGGACCGCCACCCCCAGTATGTACACAGTGTGGGCGTTCGCACACATGTCAATGTTGGAGAGCTCAAAAGGTTTGCTGAAACTGTGGCAAACAGGGACATTATGCTAGAGAGTGCTCTACACCGGCACAAGCCCCTCCACCACAGGGTCAAAAGCAGCAGAAAGCAAAGGGGAGGACATTCCGGTGGTACGAGAATTTAAAGATGTCTTCCCTGATGAGCTACCAGGTTCACCACCGAGCAGGGAAGCAGAGTTCGAGATCGATCTTATACCCGGAGCTGAACCGATCTCGAAGGCGCCATACAGGATGGCACCAGCAGAGTTAAAGGATCTCAAAGAACAGTTGCAGGAGTTGCTGGACCGAAAGTTCATCAGACCTAGTGTTTCGCCCTGGGGGCAACGGTATTATTTGTGAATAAGAAGGGCAGTAGTCTGAGGCTATGCATCGACTATCGTGAGCTTAATAAGATCGCGATACAGAATAAATATCCACTACCAAGGATCGACGATCTATTTGATCAGTTAAAGCGTGCCAGAGTGTTCTCGAAGATTGACCTCCGATCAGGCTATTATCAGTTGAGAATTAGGGCAGAGGATATAGCAAAGATGGCGTTCCGCACTCGATACAGGCACTTCGAGTTTCTTGTAATGCCCTTTGGACTGATGAATGCACCTGCGACCTTTATGGATTCGATGAACACAGTGTTCAGGGAGCAGTTGGATCGTTTCGTAGTAGTATTCATCGAGACATCTTGGTGTATTCACCTGATGAGGAGACACATATTGAACCCTTGCGGGAGGTATTGGAGACTCTCAGAAATAAAAAGTTGTATGCAAAGTTCAGCGAGTGCGAGTTCTGGTTAGAGAGTGTGACTTTCTTAGGCCACATGATTTTTGAGGAGTGCATTTTTGTTAACCCAAAGAAGATAGAGGTGATTACAGAATGGCTTCGACCTATTAATGTCACTGAGGTACATAGTTTTCTTGGCCTTGTCAGTTATTATCGCAAATTCGTGGAGGGATTTTCGAGTATCGCAGCACCTCTGAGTCGACTGACTCAGAAAAGACCAAATTCTTATGGACCTCCGAGTGTGAGAAAAGTTTTGTGGAGGTTGACGACTGCACTAGTATTGGCACAACCCTCTGAAACTGAAGGGTCTGTCATCTACAGCGATGCCTCGAAGAATGGGCTAGGGTGCGTGTTAATGCAGAGAGATAAGGTTAGTGCATACGTTTTGAGGCAGTTGAATCAATATGAACAAAATTACCCGACTCATGATATGGAGCTGGCGGCGGTGATGTTTGCATTAAAGATTTGGCGCCATTATCTATACGGTGTAAAGTGCGAATTCTTCACAGATCATAAGAGCTTGAAGTATTTATTCACACAGAAAGAGTCGAATATGCGTCAGAGGAGATGGCTTGAGCTACTGAAAGACTATGATCTGACCATCAGCTATCATCCGGGGGAAGGCAAACCGAGTTGTAGATGCCTTGATTAGAAAGTTTAATCACGCCAGATGGATGCCACTGGAGAAAGAGATGGCAGAGTTTGATCTTGACATTGTTGATTCCACTGCTAATGTTCTGACGGCCTGGGTTATTACACCGTCTTTGATTAAGTGGATTAATGAGGCGCAGAAGAAGGATGTGACGCTTAGGGATACCTGAGAGAGAATGTTGACCAGTCTGATTGAGGGCTTCCAGATCCATGATGATGGTAGTATCTGGTACCAAAAAAGGTTGTGTGTGCCTGATAATGAGGACATGAGGAAGGAGCTATTGAAGGAGGCACACAACTCGAAGTTGTCGATTCACCCAGATGCTATGAAGATGTATAATGAATTAAAGAAACATTATTGGTGGAGCGAGATGAAGAGACACATCGCTGAGTTCATTGAGAGACGACTCTTTTGTCAGCAGGTTAAGGCAGAGCATCAGATGCCAAGAGGTTTGATGTTTCCGTTGGTGATACCGGAGTGGAAGTGGGAGCATGTGACGATGGACTTTTGTAGTAGGACTCCATAAGACACGAAACGGCAACGATAGGATTTGGGTGATTGTAGATCGATTGACGAAGACTGATCACTTCTTACCCGTGCCTAATGATGTGACCTTGGAGAGATTGGTGACACTGTATATCAACGATATTGTCAGCCTTCATGGAGTCCCAGTCAGTATCATCTCAGATCGTGATCCGAAGTTCACCTCTCGATTCTGGTCATCTTGTCAGAGAAGGCTGGGGACGGAGCTGCGATCGAGTACTGCTTTTCATCCACAGACAGACGGGCAGTCTGAGAGGACCATTCAGACTTTAGAGGACATGTTGAGAGCGTGCGCATTGGACTTCAAGGGGAACTGGGACGGTATGATCAAGTTAATTGAGTTCTCCTACAAAAACAACCACCACAGTGCCATCGGCATGGCACCCTTTGATGTGCTATATGGATGTAAGTGCAGGTCCCTTGTTCATTGGAACGAGGTTGATGAGCACGTTATTACCGGTCCTAAATTTGTTGAGCAGACTAGAGAGAAAGTGAAATTGATACGTGATAGATTCAGGGTTGCTCAAGACAGAAGCAAGAATTGGGCTGATTCAAAGCAACGTCCTCTGGATTTCGCTGTGGACGAGAAGGTTTCTTGAGGGTGTCGCGTACAAAGGGGGTTTCACGATTTGGTTTGAAGGATAAGCTGAAGCCTCGCTACATTGGTCCTTATGAGGTACTCGAGAGAGTCGGTACTCTGGCCTACCGATTAGCATTACCCCCTGCCTTGGCTCAGGTTCACAACGTATTTCATGTTTCCCAGTTGAGGAGATATGTTCCGGACCTGAGCCATGTTCTAGATGCGCCACCGTTGAGGATCCGACCTGACACTACATATGAGGAGACTCCTATCAGGATAGTAGATCGCAAGGACCAAGTATTGAGGCACCGGGTTATCCCTTGTGTTAAAGTTTAGTGGACCAATCATACGGAGCGCAAGGCAACTTGGGAGCTCGAGAAACAGATAAAGGAGAGATATCCGCAGCTCTTCAATTAAGGTACGTCAAGTTTCGAGGACGAAACTTCTTGTAAGGTGGGTCGGATGTTATGTCCGAAAAAAAGGAGGGAAGATAAATAAAACAGAAATAATAATAATAACAAGAATAATAAATAAAAAAAATAAAATAATGAATGTGAATGTGTGTGCCATGTGTGAGAGGATAGAGAGGGGGAGGGGATAAGATTTTGGTTATTTAAATATATCTTCAATTAATTTCCTAAGATTCTAAGTTATCCTAAATTACCAAAAATCTCTCCCCCAACCAAAATAAAACTCCCCAACTCCCATCTTTCCCTTGCAAACCAGCGGCACCTTGGGAGAAAAAAAAGAAAAAGTAACGGCAGGAGTAGGAGGGCCAAGAAGAGAAGAAAAAAAAAGTGAGGGAGAGGAGAAGGAGGCTAGCAAGATCACTTCCATCCAACCTTAATTCATCCACTCTTTTTGTGTTTAGCGTCAATCGAGGTAGATGTCTCTTCTCCCTCAAACGAGTATGATTCATGCATGCCTTAATGTATTTGTTGTGTGTTTGGTCATTTTATCGGTTTAAGTGGTGGCATGATACTTGATTTGATGAGAAAAAAAATGATCTTTGGATGTGTAGGGGTTTGTTTGTAGGTTTGTTTGGATCATGCTTGATTTATTTTGCTTTCATGTATATACGAACCTATGCAAATTTGTATATATATATATATATGTATAGATTATGCAGTGCGTTACATATGTTGTAGTTGAATATACGATATTGGTTATATAATGTAAACTATGTAAATATGTAATCTTTACGTTGTGTGCATGTTGTATGTGTGCTGTGCATCATATACAAGTGTGGATGCTATGCATGGATATTAAGATAATCATATTATTTTGTTGATTATTTTACATATGTTTTGATGTGTGTGTTTCATGCGGTTGTGTTTATTTTATATATGTTTAATTGTTTAAAAATGTTTAATTGTTTGTGTTTGTTTTGATGTTTCTGTTTGATGTGGGCGTGTGTTTATTTTGTTAATTGTTTTATGTATATTTTGATGTGTGCATTGTGTGCGTATGTTACATTTTTTTTGAAAGTTTGAAATGTCAAAGTCACATTTCTATGCAAATTATTTTAGTTCTTAGGCAAAATATCTAAAGATTCTTAAACTATAATTTTCATCCGGAATTCGTCAATTTGTCATATTAAATGATCATTTTGTGAGTCCAGTGTCATGTTGATAATTAAATTAGCAACGGTTGGATGTCAAAATAGACTTCTAGTGAAAAAATAATAATATAATTTCAACAAAAAAAATTGTAATTTCGAAAGAGGTGGAAGGAAAAAATTTTTGATAAAATAAAAGGTGGTTAACTCCTTTTTAAGTGTATAAAAGCAATTTTATAGAAATAAATAAGTAAATATATGCAGACGGACGGCAGGCCAACAAACGGATTGGGCCGGATGTCCAGCAGACTGAATCGATGGCAGGCCGGCCCGTTACTATGAAATATATAAAAATAATAATAATAAGTAATAAATAGAATTTATTAAGGGAAAAATAGAGAAAGTAGTAGAAAATTCCAGAAAATTTATACAAGCTAAGGAAGAATACTAGTAGTGATAAACAATAACTTTCTCATATTCGTAAAATTTACTAAACCAAATATTGAGTGCCGGAGATGGTGAGGATGGGCGTACGGGCCCCAGGCGACCTTGTTGTTGAGTGCCGGAGTTAGTGAGGATTGGCGTACGGGCCCCAGGCGACTTTGTTGTTGCATTCATGGCGCGTGCATTCACATTTGGAGTGGGTTGAGATGTACGGGTCTCAGACGCTCGAGTGAAGTGGATCATGGTGTACGGGCCATGGATACTCGGTTATGATGGATCATGGTGTATGGGACATGGGCATCAGTTGGGGTGGATCGTGGTGTACAGGCCACGGGCATCTGTCAGGGTGGATTGTAGTGTACGAGCTACAGGCATCCAGTCAATCCCGGGATCATGCATTGCATATGGGTCTAGGGCCATATTGCATGACATGATTCTCGTTGCGTGTGACACGTTGGTTGAGCATGCATCACGTACTTGTGCATTTTATGTGGAGTGTTTTACTTACCGCATTTATTTTATCTTATGCATGTTATAGCATGTTTATGTGTTATGTGGTTATATCATTTCGGTATGTACGTTTTATATTTGTTTGAGGCTGGCATCTACTGGGTGATTTCTGTCACTCACCTCCACTTCCCAGGTGAGCCGGATGAGGACTACGAGCACATCTTTGTTGAGGACGGGACGGACATAGCTGAGTGGACTGGTTGATAGTTGCAGCTAGGATACGAGGGGGACGCTGCAGCTGATTTTTCGTAGTTATTTTTTGGGGATTTTTCATAGTTATCTTTATTACTTTTATTATCAGAATTTTTATTGAGTAATGTAATGACGATTATTGGAATTAATTTAAGTTATGATTTACGGTTCCGCAAGAAAAATTTTTACGTCATTTCTGACATGTAAGAGATTGATTTGACGCCTTGTATTCTCTTTAGCGAGATACGGTGGGTGCACTGTTCCCGAGGCTAGGGTTCGGGAGTGGGGCGCTACGTACTATCAAAACCGCAATGTACCCTGCAGTTTCTGTCAAAACCGTGAAGCGCACCGCAGTTCTGACAGAACCGCGATGCACACTATAGCTCTGACAAAACCGCGGTATGACGCCCCTGTTTTTTCCATAAACCATCTCAATTTTTCCAAGCTAAAACAAACGCCTCATATTTTTATCAACAAAATACTCTTGCATCTTATCCAATCAGATAAAATGAGAACTCCACTTATTCATGTATTGTTGTATTTCGGAGGTAAAATTTTGCTATTAAGCAATGGAGTTGGTTATGATATGAATTCAACTAAAATTATGAGGGTTTCATGTAGCTTATCATACTTGGAATTTCTCCAACGAGTTAAAACAAGGGTTGGGTTGGATGTAGATATGCGAGCGATTGATGTGGTGTTTCATGTCTCTTCATCGGTAGCTGCTACCAGATACTTTTACAGTGGTACTCGTATTTCAAACGATGAAGATCTCTAATCTGTATTGGAAATCCCGATGCATTGTTTAAATATTCTGGTTATGGAGATTTACGTGAGCTTTCGTGACGTCCCAATAGTAAATCCATCAAACATGAATAGTAACACATATAATTAAGTTGTAGAGTAAAGTCATTAGATCGATAGAAACTCCTACAAAAAGAAAATAACCTTGTAAATTTGATTTTTAACTTGAATGATTTCTAAATTGTTTCAATCTGGACAGAATCCTCTTTGAAGATTTTTGTAATTATTTTGGAGCCCTTCTTTCCCTTTTTCAAAATCTCATTTTCTGAATTTAATTTTTCGTTGCATTCACAGATTCCCAACCATTTATCAGACATCAATTTATATGAACATCTGATGTATTATTCTCTCGATTTTCACCGGTATCATCATCAGGACATGATTCATCAATTGTTGTCATGCGATGTGTTATAACAACAGTCTCTTCAGGATGTGTTGCAGAGTCTGTTGTTACATTTTTGTTATAACATTTTTTTTGTATGATAAACTCTTTTTTTTTGTGTCCTTAACTTTAGTGAATATGTCAAAGTAAACAGAATCCCTTTTTCTTCTTTAATGAGCGTGTAGAAAAATCCATGTTGATCCCGCCAAGGAATAAGTCAAGTTTTGTTTCATTTAGTTAAACGCGCACACAATCTAAATTGTTGGAGATTCAATTGCTGGCATTCGCAAGAAAGTTAAAATGACAACAACATTACTCCATTGTTTTAGAGACTTCTGTCTATAGCAGGGTATAAGAGGGTTGGATGTATGCAACCATACAAATACGTTAGAAAGATAGAGAGATTGTTTCTATTGGAAAAAGTATGTTAAAATACTTTTAAATATGCTCCAAACTTATATAAAAGCATGTGTAATGTTGTTTCAGAGTTTGGTTAATGATTTGAACACTTTTAACTTGAAGAATATCACTTGGATCGATCCAAGTATGAGTTGGATCGAACCAAGTGAAAGCTGGAATAAAGTTAAGTGTTCTGGAGGACATGGATCGATCAATGTAAGGAACATCGATCGATCGATGTACATGTCGATCAATATATGTGGTGTGTTGCAATATTGGAAGCTTTTTGTCCAACATAAATTGTTCACATCGATCGATCTACGTGACATCGATCGATCGATGTAAGGCCGAAGCATTCTGTCCGACTTCGATCGATCACAGCGATCAATCGATGTGATCGATCGATGTGTCAACAGACAGAACTTTTCATGTTGAGTTGTATCTTTTGGTCCATGAATCATCTCCCTTCAAAAGTGAACGTTATACAACTAAATCTGGGGGTTAGTAAGCTTCTGAAAACATCTTTCAAACATTGGTTTTATAATCCTAAAGCCTATAAATATAAGGCTTGACTACTTTACATGATATAGAAAACTGTTGCAAAGTTTGTGCATATTTCAACAATTTGCACTCTCCCTCTCTTCTACTATCAACTCTTCTCTTTGCAAGTTCATCTTCCTCTCGTAGAGCGAACGAAAGGAAGAAGTCATTATATCCTGGGAGGCTTGTGCCAAGAGATTCACCTCACTCGTGGTGATGGCATTTTAGCTTTAAGGACAACAACATTCTGTTGTGTCTCGGCTTTTCGTTGTTCTTGCTGCTATCGTGTTTATCTTGTTTGTTGTCCATATTCATACACGTTTTCTAACAATCTTAAAGCTAAAATCATCTTTGATATGGCTACCAAATTCATGTTGTTCCCGATATGTCCAAGGTAGAACCTTTTGATGGCAAATTCTTCAAAAGGTGGTCTGCTAAAGTTTTGTTCTTCCTTGAGATGCTGTCTGTCTCCTACGTACTCACCAAGGAGAAACCATCAGAAGAAGGAGAAGCACTCAAGTATGAAGCAAACAATATTGCATGCAGGGGTCATATCCTGCATTTCTTGTCAAATTCTCTATTTGACATATATGTCAAGTTCTCATCGGCCAGGGAAATTTGGAAGGCACTTCAGAACAAGTATGGTTCTGAAGATGTTGGAAAACGGAAGTTTGTAGTCAGTGAATTTCTCAAATTTCAAATAGTTTACCACATATTTATAAATGATCAGATCCATCAGTTTCAGCAATTGGTGCACAATCTAGAACAAGAAGGCATCAAGATAGATGAGACATTCCAGGATGTCTCCTTGTTTGAAAAATTACCTTCTTCTTGGAATAAATATAAGAATAGAGGTAAACATGATGACGCCAAGCTTACTATGGATGGTGTCATCAAACACATACGTATTGAAGACAATAATCGGTTGGAAGATGCAGAGGGTGCTGAGAATGAGTCGCATGCCAACATTCTAGAGCACAATTCAAAGTCAAAGAGGCCAAAACTCCGGGATGTCAAAGTACTTCATAACAAAGGTAAGAATTTTGTGCAGGGACAAAAGAAGCCTAAAGGAGTATGTTGGGTCTGTGGCAAGGCTGGGCACCAGGCGTTCTTTTGCAACAACAGAAAGGGTCAAACAAGTGGCCATGTGAATCTCACAGAGCACGATGGACAAGACAAAGTCAAAGACGAGGAGATCATTGCTGCAGTCGTCGTAGACGAGGTAAACCTTGTTGGAGGTGCTACAGAATGGGTGGTTGATACCGGAGCCATTAGACACATTGCTACCAGTAGAGATCTATTTCTTGATTTTCAAGAAATAGACAGTGGAGACCAGATTCTTCTTAGGGATGCACGAGGAACCCGTGTTCTCGGAAAAGGGAAAGTGCTTCTCAAGTTAACTTCGGAAAAAAGGCTGGAATTGAGTAACGTGCTCTATGTTCCTACTATACGTAGGAATTTGATTTCTGGAGCACTTCTAAACAAGACCAATCTTAAACTTATTTTTGATTCTGATAAATTAGTGCTCACTAGAAACGGGGAATTCATCGGGAAGGGGTTTTGTAATGCTGGATTATTTGTACTTGATGCTAGCTGCATAACAAATAATAATACTTTTCTTTTGTGTACTTGGTGGATTCTTATGACATTTGGCATGCTAGACTAGGCCATGTTAATCTTGATGCTTTAAAAAGATTGAAAGTATGAATGCCATTTCTATAGCAAATGAAGATAACTTTGATAGATGTGAATATTTTGTTGAAGCAAAGCATCATAAGAAACCATTTAAAAGTGTTGAAAGAGTTTTAAATAAACTAGATCTCATTCATAGTGACTTAGGTGATTTCAAGAATCATGTAACTAAAGGAGGGAAAAGGTACTATATTACCTTCATTGATGATTATTCTAGATTCACTAGAGTATACTTGCTAAGTCATAAGGATGAGGCTGAAGATATGTTCAAGAAATTTAAGAATGAAGTAGAGAATCAATTAGAAAGGAAAATTAAATGATTAAGGTCCGATAGAGGAGGTGAGCATATGACTACTTCATTACAAAATTTTTGTGAAGAACATGTCATTATACATGAAGTAACACCTCCTTATACACCTCAATCTAATAGTGTAGCTGAGAGGAAGAATAGAACCGTTAGGAACATGATGAATGCTATGCTCATTAGTTCCGGCTTGCCGGATAATTTGTGGGGAGAGGCTATTCTTTGTGCTTGTCATATATTAAATAGAATACCACACAAAAAGACCAATAAAACCCCTTACGAATTATGGAAAGGTTATCCTCCCAACTTAGGATACTTGAAAGTGTGGGGGTGTTTAGCGAAGGTTGGTATTCCTGAATTTCAAAGGAACAAGATAGGACCAAAAACCAAAGATTGTGTATTTATAGGATATGCCCAAAACAGCTCGGCATATAGGTTTATGATGATTGAGAGTTCTACAATTATAGAATCAAAATATGCTGAATTCTTTGGGACTGTTTTTTCTATGAAAAAACAAAAGGATTCGGGTCGCTTCGTTTATGAAAAAGGTGAATTTAGTAAAACTGTAGTCAATGTAGAACCGGATTCACTATGAACAAGCGAAAGGAAAAGGATTGAGAAAACCTTTGGTAATGATTTTACTAAAGTATTCATCTTAGAAGAAGATTCAAAAACTTACCAAGATGCTATGAGATCCGTAGATTCAACATTTTGGAAAGAAGCCATAAACAGCGAGTTAGATTCAATCATGAGTAATCACACTTGGGAAGTAGTAGATTTACCTAGAGATTGTAAACCTATAAGTTGTAAGTGGGTGTTTAGAAAGAAGTTGAAGGCGGATGACACCATAGATAAGTTTAAGGCTAGATTAGTGGCTAAAGGATTTACTCAACAAGAAGGAGTAGATTTCTTTGACACTTATGCACCGGTTGCTAGAATAACAACCATTAGGGTGCTAGTTGCATTAGCTTCTATCTATAAGGTTGTAATACATTAAATGGATGTAAAAACTGTATTTTTAAATGGAGATTTAGATGAAGAAATCTATATGAAACAACCCGAGGGAATGATTGTTAAAGGGCAAGAACACAAAGTATGTATATTAAAGAAATCTTTGTATGGTTTGCAACATGCCCCTAACTAATGGCACGAGAAATTTTATAATGCTTTGATAGCAAATGGCTATGAAGTAAATGAAAGTGATAAATGTATTTATAGAAAATTTGAAAATCTTGATGGTGTAATTATTTGCTTATATGTTGATGACATGTTGATATTTGGTACGAATTTAGATATTGTTAATAAAACCAAATTGTTTTTGTCATTAGTTTTTTATATGAAAGATATGGGAAATGCCGACTTTATTCTTGGTCTTAAGTTAGTTGAGAAATGTGGGGGTTATATGCTTTGTCAAAGTCATTATGTTGAAAAAGTGTTAAAGAAATTTAATCACTTTGATTGCAAAGCTGTAAGTACTCCGTTTGATCCTAACGGAAGATTAGAAAAGAATAAAGGTGATAGTGTTTCACAATTTGAATACGCAAGAATCATTGGTAGTGTAATATATTTAATGAATTTCACTAGACCAGAAATATTGCATATGCTGTGAATAGACTTGCTAGATACACACACAATCTTAGTAATTCACATTGGTTGTCTCTAAGAAGACTTTTGAGATATCTTAGAGGAACTATAAACCTTGGTTTGTTCTTTAGTGGAAATCCTTGTGTGGTAGAAGGACTTTGTGATGCAAATTGGGTAACGGATAATGATGAAGTTTACTCAACTAATGGTTATGTGTTTACTTTAGGTGGTAGTGCCATTTCTTGGAAGTCATCTAAACAAGCATGTAAAGCAAAGTCAACAATGGAATCTGAATTGTTTCCTTAGAACTAGCATGTACAGAAGCCGAATGGTTAAGGAATTTGCTTGTAGATATTCCTTTGTGGACTAAGCCTATGCTTTCTGTGTCTATACATTGTGATTCGCAGGCTGCGATTGCTCGAGCAAAGAATAGAGTTTATAATGGGAAGAGCCGGCATATTCGAATGAGACATAATATTGTGCGAGATTTGATGAGTTCAGGGGTGGTTAACTTGGAGTTTGTAAGATCTGAGTCTAACCTGGCTGATCCTCTGACGAAAAGACTATGTAAAAAGTTGGTCCGCGAAACATCGAGGAGGATGAGACTTGTTCCATTCGAAGTGGATTCTGTGTGACGGCAACCCAACCCACTATTAGCAGAGATCCTGCGAACGGGGTTCAATGTGGTAATAACAAGTCACAGAAGAATCCTACTTAGCACTATCATATGTTCCTCCCTATGATGTTGTTGAAGATAGTGCTCGCTGCAAGTTATTGAGGGTGAGATTTTTAGAATCTCTTAATGGAATTCATAGTCATATTTGATGATGGTGTGAGCAGTGCACACTTGATGAATTCTACCTATATAAGAGTGGAAGTGGTGCCGCTTCCTATGAGAGTTTGGAACAACTCATTAGAGCGCTTATGAAAACCTGGGACTTGGTGCATGGCCGATTTCGCACCACGCCGCGAACTTGCCTGAAGCTAGCCAATGATATGTCGGTTGTAAATTCATATAAACAATAGAGAAGTAAGATTCAAGATGTCAATGTCATCTTATTTCCGTTTATATACTTCCTCTTGCACCAAATGGCAATTCAAGACGTGAGTCATTGTCCATTATATATCATTGTCTTTGTTTGATAGTAAAGAGATTAGTTTTTTAACGGGGTTAATTGCACCTGGTATCCATTCTTTTCCACCAAGTTTTAAGTAGCATCCAATCTTTCATGAAACTCATTTACCATCCAGACTTATAGGGGAAATAGACACCTGGCATCTGGTAACCGGGAAATGACCTGCTGTAGGCGGTTTTTATGAAATTTTCTTTTTTTTTCACTTTTCCCCCAAGTGACGCCAAACTTTTCCTAACCCTGGTTAATTTCATCTTCTCTCCATTCCTTTCAATAACAACAACCAAAACCACTGCGCCATACATTAGCCACCTTCACTATCCTAATAGCACCTCAGTCCAAAGTCACCGGCACCTCCGTCACTCGCCGCTGCCGACAGTTCCAACATGCCGGAGTTCAATTGCCTATTTCACTTCAACGGCGGCCGACAGCTACACCTCATCAATGTCATCTCCCTAGTCATCGTTGACTCCGCTAATGTGACGGTGGTGGCACCTCCATTTTCATAGATCGCGATGAATATGACGTCATCCCATATCAGCAGAACGGAATTTCGTCCATGACGGTTCCAACATGCCGTTGAAGTTAAAGCCTAATTCCCTCCTTGATGCCACACTATCTGTAGACATTGCATCCGAATTTCTTCTGTTATCAACCAAACCAGCTGCATTCTCCACATTTCTAATCCCCTTTTTCTTCTCTGCAACTCCTTCCTTCTTCCCACCACCAAAACTTTGTACCTCCGGGATCTACTTCCTCTGGAGGTTGTCTGCCGCCGACGTGATTCACGGAGTCAGCCGTATCAGAACCCATGGCACTTGAAATTACTGCTGCTGTACAGCCATATCAATCTGCACTTCAGGTGGCGCAAGAGCAGGAGATTCGACAAAATGCACGTTTGGATCCTTGCAAATTGTATTGACGAAAGCCGAAACCAACCCCCACTCCCCCACCCACCTCGCGCTTGGGCCTCTCCCCCACTTTGCTATTTTCTATATAAAGGCTCCCCTAGCATCTTCATTGTTATTTTCATTTTATCTCCACAAATCTTCACCCAAGATCCTGTAAATCGACTTTAATCAATCCATTTCTGTTAAACCAATCAATTTCTTTTCCTGAATTTGCTGGTTTAGGGTTCTTATCAACAAGAGACAAGCAGCCCATGGATTTGAGGACTGAAAACCAATTTGTCTAACAATTCATAATTGTCTCCAATAGATTTTGCAGGGAAAGAAGATGAAAGGGGTGGGGATGAGGTGGGGTGTAGGTTTTTTATTGATTTTTGAATTATTTTTGTCTTAAAATTTTAATTTTTTTTGACTTTATTATTTTATTAATTGTAAACTATGGTTAAAGTCGGGTTAAAAGTAGGGTTAAGTCCGGTCAAATGTCGATTTCAGCTGTCAACGGTCGACCAGCAGGTCATCCGGATGCCAGGTGTCTATTTCCACTATAAGTCTGGATGGTAAGTGAGTTTCATGAAAGATTGGATGCTACTTAAAACTTGGTGGAAAAGAATGGATACCAGGTGCGATTAACTCTTTTTTAACGTTCGAGAATGTTTATATATAAGTTTGGATCATGTGGGGGATTGTTGGAAGGCTGGAGCCTTCACCCCGTTGCCTTTTCCGGAGGCGAAGGCTGGAGCCTTCACCAGCATCCGCTGGGATTTCTGAATCAGCTGGAGCCTGAGGCTGGACCTCGGTCTCAGGCTCATCATCTATAATTGTGATTGGCAGAGCTGCGCAGAAAAGGAAATGAGTTAGAATTTAAACAAGTGTAAAACACTTAGAAAATTTTTGCGTATGAAACAAGAACTTACCTGATTCAGGCTCCGCTAGCTCGGGCTCAGCAGGAGCAACACTTGAAACTGGGGGCACCGCCGAAGTGGAAGCTCCCCCAGAGCCAAGAGTGGCTAGTCTCCTTTCTCTCCGGAGCCTTTTCCTAGCTTGAGTCTCAGCCATCATCTCAGCTCGGGTAGAAGGACCAGCCATTGCACCTGTACCCAAAGTTAAACAATTAAACACTGAAAAAGAGAAAGGAAATGGCTGAGACAGAAAAGACAACAAAGTGCACCTCGGATAATGTGTAATTGATCCGGGGAGAGTGGCAAATATTGGTTACCAACAGCCGAATGGTCCAGGTCGGCTGCTAGCCAGATCTCCGAGTCCTTCTGACAGTCAATGACTATTGGAAGTGCTCGAAGTATGTCTGCTTTATTGCAGTGATCTTGGCTTGGCCTCGTGTTATCAGCCCTGCCAGCCTTCCAGATACTCCTGCTCGGCAGCTCGGACCTCTTGACATAAAATTTTTTTTCCTTCCATGTCTTATTAGGAGAAGGAATATTGACGGCAAAAGGGAAATCAATGCTAGACGTTCTCTTGCTGAAGTAATACCAGCTCTACGAAGTCCGACATGCGAAAAGGGCTCGAAAAATAGAGGTATTGAAAGGAAGTTCAGCAAGTCTTAGAAAAAGAATATAACAAAGAATGAGTTTAAGGCCGTTAGGCTGAATTTGAGGAAGCCTGAGCCCATAAGCCCGCAGAATACGGAGAAGGGGCTCAGGAATAGGGAGATTGAAACCAGATTTGAAGTAATCTTCATAGACTGTTTCATAATCCCTAGGGGGATCATAAGCAGTCTGACCCGGCAAGGAAAGAAGAGGGCCAAAACGAGCTCTATCAATTTTGTAATATTTACAGATTCTGTCTAAGTCGGCCTCAGACAGAGAAAAAGAAGCTTCTTGAACAGTAGGAGAAGGCTGACCTCTCTCTATGACTCCTGAGAACTGAGAAGGGTCCCTCACAGGGGCCAGTGGATTTATAGATGCCGGAGCAGGGGCAACCCTCACTGGCTCCGGCGAGGAATTGATTACGGTTAAGGCTCTGTTGGAATGAGCAGAGTCCCCAGTAGACTGGAGTAAACTGCCGATGGGA
The DNA here is from genome assembly GCA_036186865.1 of Eustoma russellianum. Lineage (NCBI taxonomy): Eukaryota > Viridiplantae > Streptophyta > Magnoliopsida > Gentianales > Gentianaceae > Eustoma > Eustoma russellianum. Next base: position 28,936,973 of record AP025061.1, on the reverse strand, counting down.
AGATCATCGGCAGAGGCAGTTCTGCCAGACGGCGACGAAGAAACAGCGGCTTCCTCGCCCCCGGCGGCATAAGAACCACCTTCAGAAGGATTTTGGGAATCAAGAGAAGCAGAAGACATAATGAAGAGAGAAAGAAGAAGACTTACAGAGGATTAAAGGATGAAGAAGATCGGAGGAAGGCGGAGCTCAGGCTGAAAGAGGCTGGAAGTCACCGGAATCAGAGGAATTCACCAGAGAAGAAAGTAAATTGCTGGAGTAAGAGAGTGAGAGCAAATAAAGAGAAAAAATGGTTTGGGGGAGACCTTTTTATAGGACTCCGTCTCGGCAGCCCAAGAGTCACCTGAAATAAATGGTCCTCGATTCGTGAAACGGCGGAATCCAAAAAGCTGCGCAGCTGACGCTTCGTGCTCTACGCGAACAGTAAATACGCAGACCGGGCCAATCAGAATCTGACACGTGCCATAACAGAAAACGGGCCTAAGAATCTAGTCAGAATTAGCTGATCAGTTCGGCCAAAAGCTATCATTAATGCTTCGTACTCTGTACCCCTAATAAGTATGCTGAGCGGCCTAATCAGAGGTTAACACGTCATCAAGGGTACCTGTACTCTATCTTTTTCGTATAGCTTATCTTATTGTTGTATAAATATCATTGTATATATAATTCCGAAGGAAATGCATAAATACATAGATTTTACTATAATTTATTTGGATCTTTAAAATTGTGTTTTGACTTTAGAATAGGTTCATATAGCCTGAAAATAGAAAACAATGTGTCAAGGAATTGAAAAACCGGCCAGAAAGGTGGCGAGTGTGCCACACGCGCCGCTGGAAGAGGTTAAAATTGGGCTTAACGTGCGGGCGTGAGACGCACGTGCCGTTACAAGCTACTTTTCACAACTCACTGCAGTCAATCATCTTCTACACAGTGAAAACGCAGGTTTACCAGAAAACCTTTTTACAAAACCTTCATCAATATATAAACCTCTCCTAAAATGGCCTTAACTGACTTGATCGTCGGAGGGTATTATCCGGGGCCATAGATCCCGGGTCCTCTGATCCTTTTTTTTGTGCAGGTCAGCTACCCGCCTATTACGGACAACTGACGGAGATCTAACGGCACCACATTGTCGGATATAACATACAGAACTAAAATTTTTTTAATTAGGAAAATACGAGAGGATTACAATAAACAATTAAACATGCATGAAGACATACAATTGGTAATATGGTAAATGTAATTACTAAGTGTTCTTTCACATATGTATTCATCTTTGGATTAATTTACCTTAAATAATTAGCTTTTGTTTTAACATCAGGACCAAATCCATTATAGATCCAAGCATGCACGATCTTCCTAATGAAGACTTAATTAAGGTAATAGTATTGTTCATTATAGATCTAAGCATGCAAGAACTTCCAAATGAAGACTTAATTAAGTTAATAATATTGTTTATAGAATAAGATTATCCTCTTAATGCATCCACCACAAAAAAAAAGACATATAGCGACAGACAAAAATCGTCGCCATTTCGTCGCTACAGGCATATAGCGACGAAATAGCGACGAAAACAGTAGGTCGCGATACGGCTTGTCGCAAAGTGAATTTCGTCGGTGAAGCGTCGCTATATTGGGACGGAAAAATTTTGTTGGTGTTTCGTCGCACACTTGCGACGAAAATCTGTCAGGTCTGCGACCTGTTATTGCCGTCGTTTTTTCGTCGGTGTATTTTTTTCGTCGCTATTTTATAATTTTTTATTTTTTATTTCCGTTCTGCGACATTTTATTTCGTCGCAAAGTTTCGTCGGTATATTTTTTCGTCGCTATTTTTAAATTTTTGATTTTTTTATTTCCGGTCTGCGACACTTCGGTTTCGTCGCAGGTTCGTCGCTATTTTTTAATTTAATAATTAATATTAATTTAATATTAAATATTAAATATTTTTAATTTATAAATAATACAATATATTATTAATTAAATAATTTTTATTATTATTTAATTTTTATAATATATTTTATTTTGTATATTAAATCATTTATACGAATATTATACAGAAATACAGTACTTGCGTATTGAAGTTCGTATAATTAAACAACACAAACGAAATAGAATCCGTGTAAATTTCATATAAAATATAAAAGTACAAAGAATATGTCAATACAATAAATGAAATAGACTGTACGAAAAATCAAAAAATGAAATACTATGCAGAGGAAGATGGAGGGGGGATCATGCGGAGAAGAGTGACCATCAGAAGGGGGAGGATGAGGCTGCAAGGAGCTTGAAATGATAGAGATGATGAGATGCGATAGCTGCGAGATTTGTTGGTTCGTCTGCTGCTGCGCATGCTCAACCGCCTGCTGAAGCGCCTGCTGCAGCTCCTGCTGGGTCTGAGTCAGCTGCACCGCAGTGCTTGTACACTCTCCTCATGCTGCGCCCTGATGGTCTCCACCTCATGCTGCAGCGCAGCATGCTCTGATTCCAGGGCGAAAGACTCTCTGGGGCCGTAGAAGGCACGGAGGTGCTAGCCTCAGAGGAAGCACCTAGATGCAAAACTTCGGGAAAGAATCACGGCGCTGCTGATCCAACCCCGTACACCTCCCTCTTCTTCTTATTCTGAGGGCTGACGGTCCGAACCGCATCCCAATAAGCGCGGTTCTTGCCGGCCTCTTCTCTCCTAAGTGCGAGTAATCTGTTGTACTCGTCCTGAAATGAGAATAAGAATTGTTAAGGTTTAGGGTTTAGCAATAAAACAAACTAAGGAAAAAAACAAATGATATCGTAGTCTACTTACACTGATGTCGCGGGCCTTCGCCGTGATCCAGTCCTCCGTTCTGTCGGAGGCTTTCTTCCGATGCATCTTGTAGAAGAGATCGTAGGAGGCTGGCCACTCCCCCGTCTCCTCCTGCTGAAAGAATGAAATAAAATATGTTAGTGAAATCCATAATTTTAAAAATTTCGGCATGACCTATTCGTTTATTGGAGGTATCCCGGCCTTAAAGGCCTCTCCCAAATCAAAGCAAAAATAAAAAGAAAAAGACAAATGAACATATATACTACTTAAATTAACCATATACGAATACCAAAAAAACAACAGCGCAACATAAGAAATCAATGAATATAAATAATCCACTTAAGTCAATGAATGTAAATAATCCACTTAAGTCAATGAATCTAAATAATCCAAAAAAATCAATGAATCTAAATAATCCAATATTAAAATACTTACCATAGAACGCATCGTGGTGGCGTGGGAAACCGGCCCACCTGAGTGTGTGGCAGGTGTTGGGTCCTGTACATTGCCGATGCGCCGGTTCGCCGCGTTCCGGGCGCTGCGGGCTTAGAAGAACCCCAAGGCGTGGTGGAGGGGCAAACAGTGCCCCGCCACAAGGGCCTCCTCCCCAACCACCATCGGTTGAGCGGGAGGGTTCCGTATCTGTGTATGGCCCACTACCGCGAGAGGATGCTCAAGAACAAATGTCGGAACAGGATATCGACTACCGTATGCTGATAGCAAACATGCAGCAGCAGTCGAGGCAACTGCACAGCATGACTAGAAGGCTGCGGAAGTTGAAATTCAGATATTACAAGCTGAAGCGCCTCCTCAGAGAGTTCGCAGATAATGTGGCGGCCACTCTTTCTTCCGATGACGAAGAGTGAACGGCCCCTCTGCGCCTCTCTTTTAGATTTCTTTTTTTAATTTTTCGTTTCATAATGTAAATTTTTATTATTAAATTAATAAAAAAAATTTCCAATCACCGCTTTCTTTTTCCTTAATTAATACACGTGTTTAATCCTCGATAAATCTGCGACGACACAACGACAAATCGGAATACGAACGAAAAGTAAAACAAAACATTTGCGACACGAGGGTTTCATCGACAAAAAACCGACGATACACAACGCCAAGAACCTACTCACCGACGAATTTATTTTATCCGTGTTCTGGAATTTTAGCGACAAAATAGCGACGATATAGCGACGTAATGCTATAAACTACATAGCGACGAATAAAACACACAGAATAGCGACGAACCACCGACAAAACACCGACGAACATATTAACCTGACTACTTTTTTTGTTAGCGACAATGCTTTTCATCGTATTTTCGTCGCAATTAACGACGAAAATGAGTGTATCGCAAATGCGTCGCAAAGTACCGACGCATCACCGACGAACTATGGTTCGTCGGTGAATATTTCGTCGGTAAATGAAATTCTTTTTGTGGTGATCAACACATATAAAGTGAGAAACAAACTTTCTTTTCATCTATCTTATTCAATCTGCTTTTGGGAAAGGGCGTGGGCGTTCTTGGTAAGGACAAGTGAGACACAGTTTTCATGCAAGATCTTCAAGGAACTTAAGGGTCAAGCTAGAGTGAAGCCCGAGGATGTATTGTGTATCTGCACGCACGTAGACACACATATATACATTTCTATGTATACATATCTATGTATGCACATAGAAATATATGTATATATGTATATAGATATGTGCATGTATGTGTTTGTGTACATATACATAAATACACACACACATATTATATATATATATATATATATAAATATATATATATATAAATATATATATATATGTATATATACACACATACATATTTTTTGACAGGAAATGATGAATTTTATTATGCATCATTTATGGCGGAGGAATACCATATTACACCATCTACTGTCATCGTACGAAAATAGTGAATGTAAAGATCTAAGTATTGTCAACCTCCAGTCATATATGATATGCCGCATTAAAACCTTGCTAAGTAAAACCACCCTTGTGGATAAAACTTTGGACACACACAAACATATATATATATATATAATATATATATATATATATATATATATATATATATATATATATATAATACACACACATACATACATATATAGGCACATACATACATGTATATATGTGTGTGTGCGCCCTTAAATACATAAATGAATGTATCTTAGAATTATATATAGAATAGGAAAATTCAAAGTTACATGAGTATGATGTCCTGGATTGATAAGGTTTTTAGACCCCTATCTTCGCCTCAAAAGCTAGCTTGTAAGGGAAGGTTTGAACCCAACCTTATATTCAGCCCAGGATGTACTCCGCGGCCGGTGTGGGACAACAGCACATTGGCCACCTTCCCACCCTCTTCAGGACCTGACTGCCTCAGTCGGCGATCTGCCTAACCCCACGAGGGACGGCCTGACCGGAAGCCCAGAGCTCTGATACCAAATGATAAGGTTTTAGACCCCTAACTTCGCCTCAAAAGCTAGCTTGTAAGGGAAGGTTTGAACCCAACCTTATATTCAGCCTTTGACATAATTTTTGGTCTCTTTTTCTTTGATTCTTAGAAGGTTAAGTGTGTTGAATTGTCTTGTTCTTGGCTTGATACCTTTGCTTGATAGTTGCTGAAATTTGGGTGACACATTGGAGAGAAGGGCGCAATTGATCATCGGATTGTGTTAGCCACTTGAGGAGCTTGCCAGTCCATGGAAGCTCCTAACCTCTCCCACGGTTTTGGGCGTGGGCCATTCTATGATGGATTTCACCTTTTCCTGGTCCATTTCTATCGCTGAAGCACTCACTACGAACCCTAGGAACACAACCTTCTCCATACAAAAGGAACACTTTTTAAAGTTGGCAAACAGTTGATGTTTCCTAAGCGTGTCAAAAACAGCCTTTAGATGGTCAAGATGGTCTAGCAAGTGCCTAGAGTAAATCAGGGTGTCGTCGAAGTACACTACGACAAACTTGCCAATGAAAGCTCTTAAAACTTCATTCATCAATCTCATGAATGTGCTGGGTGCATTAGTTAAAAATTTCAGTTTTTGTTGCAACCGTGTGTTTCTTCTTTGTGTTTTTCCTTTGGTTTTCACAAAGTAAAATCAAGGCTAGATCCAATCAAGGTTTGAGCAAACCTAGTTGGTGAATCACAATCCAAGGATACGGAACGACGTGTTGGATTGGGAGATTCAAATTGCTCAACATAGACGTTGTTGATTTCTCTTGCCCAAGAAGGTGGTGTTGGCGCCATTGTCCCACGCAAGGGTGATCAAACGTGTCTTTTGGAGTTGAAAGAAGCGATCGTCAATTCCATACGATCCAAGATCGTATCATGGATGAAGCAGAAAAGGCTTAACACAATACCAAAGGAAGATGTGCCATAAGTGTGAGAGAGAGAGAATAAAGAAGAATACATACACGTTTGAGAAAGACAAAAAAAAACTACACACAGGATGATAAGTGATACGAGATCTCAACAGATAAATTAGAACAATAGCTTCTTCAAAATATATAACCAAAAAAAAAGAAATAGAACAAGGAATTCGTGCAAGCCAAACGAATGGAGAAAAATAGAAAAGAAAACAGGAAGGAGGAGAACAAGTGAAAATATCGTGCTAATAAACAACAAAACCAATCCGGATTTCCTGGATGATAACGAGGGCTCGTCCCATTCCGGTCTCCGGATCATTGCAGATGCCACCATTGAGAAATGAAGCCTAAGAGGACCCTTTTTCATAACTAGGTTTCGGACCTCAAACCATTCTTTGGTAACGATGTTGAAGGTAATTGCAGAACAGGCATTGCTGCAGACGAAGGTGAAGAATGTGTATGATGCAATCATTGAGCGCAGATACAGGATCATGTTAAAATAAATGGCCAAGATGTGTTTGAAGAGATTAGGTGCTCAAGAGAAGACTGCCCAGCTTGCAGGATGTAATGATCAGTTGGGCAGGTGATATACGGAGGTTGCTGAAAAGTGTTCGACGAAAATGAAGCTGGTGCGCTGAAAAAGAAGGATGAATTGAATTGATTGTTTTACCCTTACTAGCCATGTTGTAGCTGTAGTTAGTTAGGGGACACTATTGTAATTTCATCCTAATATCTGAATGTTAAATAGCGCGGGGGCTAGGCAGTTAGAGAGTGAGCTGAGTTTCCCCCTTTTTCAGTTTCTGTAACCGCTTCCTTTGTTCCCTCTTAGCTCTGCGGTTTCTCATTCTCCTCCTTCTTCATCATTTGTATTTTTGATTGATTAATTCTTGATTTGTGCGTTTCAATCGCTCAATAATACTTCGCTGTCGATTAACACAGTTGAATTTGAGGTTTTTCACATGGTATGAGGTTTTTCACATGGTATCAGAGCATATATGTGAATGAATTTCGTATCGTTCATGGCTACGAATAATTCCCCATCCTATTCTAATTCTTCTTCTCCCGTGATTGATCCTTCAGATGATCCTTATGCATTCATCCAAGTGACAATCCTGCGACAGTGCTTGTGCAGCCACTATTGGATGGTAACAATTGTCACAGTTGGTGTAGAGCGGCGAAAAGAGCGTTGGAAGCAAAGAATAAAGTAGGATTCATTGATGGAACAATAACAAGGCCTGTTGACGGTAGACGCAGATACAATGCTTGGATAAAAGCCAATAATATGGTGACGTCTTGGCTGGTAAATTCGTCGATTCCAAGTATTGCACAGAGTGTGATCTGGATTGATGTGGCTGCGGACATATGGAATGATCTCAAGTTTAGGTATGGAAGCAGTGATTCTTTTAGAATATCAGACTTGCAGGAAGAGTTTTGTGCTGTGAAGCAAGGAGACAGTACAGTTACAGAGTATTACACCAAAATGAAAGGTATTTGGGATGAGCTTTCTGTTTTAAGGTCAGTACTTAACTATACTTGTAAGAAATGTACGTGCAATCTTACTAGTCAATTCAACAAGTTTCTGGAAGATGAATACAACAACAACAACAACAACATTACCCTATTGCCTTAGAGGCTCCCGCTTATAGCGGGGTATGGGGGGCGGATGTACGCAACCATACACATGTGTTAGAAACATATAGAGGTTATTTTCTGATGACCCATAATGAAAATTGCGTGTCGATCAACTACTACTTCACAATATAAGAAGCGCAGCCAATTTAGAGAGTCATTTTTGCTTTATTCCATCATATTCCAAAGTCAAGAAAGAATGTGTCCTTAACTCCATTGGAAATGGAAAGGTTTCTGGAAGATGAATGTGTTATTAAATTCTTGAAAGGCCTTAATGATGAATTTGATGCAGTTAAATCACAAATATTGCTGTCTACTCCATTGCCTGAGTTGAAGGTTGCGTTTGCTATGGCTATGAGACTTGAGAGAAAACTTGGTTACTCTGATGGAGGAGGACAGTTCACGAACAATCCTAGTGCTGTGATGAATGTTGATGCATCATCTAAGAGTAATATGTATGTCAAAAAATAATTGATATGGAAATGGAGGAAATCAAAAACAGGCTGGAAGAGGATTCAAGAAAGGGAATGGAAGTTATGGATCTGGGGGTAATAAAACTGCTGTCTGCACTTATTGCAACATGATTGGACACACCGTAGATAGATGTTACAAGAAACATGGATATCCCCCCCGGATTTAAACCAAGAGGTCAAGTAAACATGGTGAGCAGTGAGGCAGGATGACAGCATATAGGAAAGATTTTGAACTATGGTGAGACAAGCAGTGGCAAAGGTGATGACATACAGCCGCAGGAGTTAAGCCAGGGGCTTACTCAGAAGCAATTTGCATAGTTGGTGAAAATATTACAGGAAAGAGATGAAGGAGGAAGTGGATCAGGGGCTGAAGAAGCTCTTCAAAGCACTTCTCAGTATGCTATAATGTCTGCGCAGAAGGCAACTGTTGATCATAAACTCTCAGGTAAAGTGTGTAAGTCAAACTTAAACATATGGATTTTAGATTCTGGAGCAAGTGATCATGTGTGTTCATTCCTTAGCCTTTTTGATACATATCATTCAATTGATTCCTTAAGCATAAAGCTTCCTGATCAAACTTTTGTTGTTGCTATTCACATTGGAACTATTACAGTCACTCCTCACCTCATACTACATGACGTTCTCTTTGTCCCGTCTTTTGCATTCAACTTAATGTCTGTAAGCAAACTCACTGAATCCAAAGAGATAGCAGTCATGTTTCATTCTAAATTTTGCCTGATCCAGGAATTAAAGAGCAAGAAGATGATTGGTTTAGCTGAAACTAACCAAGGGCTCTATCAACTCCATGGAACAGTAAAGAGTCCAGACATTTCCTACCAATCTCATACTCCAACTATACACCGTGCTTCATCCACATCTAATCCTCTACTGTGGCACTCAAGACTGGGTCACCCATCCTTGCCCAGAATAAAGGAAATTCAAAAGTTTGATCCCTTGGTGAAAGCACCAGATGACTCTCATAAATGTACAATTTGCCTGCTGGCTAAACAAAAACGTCTTCCATTTCCAACTTCTTTTTCTGCATCTTGTTCTCCTTTTCCCTTGTACATATAGACATATGGGGACCATACAAGTACCGCACAATGTATAAACAGAAATATTTCTTGACCATTGTTGATGACTATAGTAGATTCTGCTGGCTTTATCTTTTAAAGTCCAAATCAGAGGCAAGATCTGTTATGCACAACTTCTATCAGTTTGTATTTGTTCAATTTAATACAAACATCAAAATCATAAGAACGAATAATGGGCAAGAATTCAATGACTCAAAATTTTATGCCTCTTATGGGATCATTCATCAGACCAGCTGTGTTAACACTCCTCAATAGAATGGGTTGGTAGAGAGAAAACACCAGCATCTTCTTAGTGTAGCCAGGGCCCTTAGATTTGAATCCAATTTACCTTCTGTTTACTGGGGCTTCTGTGTGCAGCATGCAGCATATCTTATTAATATCACTCCCACACCACTCTTGAATAATCTTACACCCCATCATCTTCTATATAATTCTGAGCCTTCATACTTCAATCTGAGAGTCTTTGGTTGCCTTGCTTTTGCGTGTAATACTCAACATCATAAGGAGAAGTTTGCACCAAGAGCAAGGAAAAGTCTGTTCTTAGGTATGTCACATATAACAAAAGGATATATATTGCAGGATCTTGAAACGAAGGACATCTATGTGTCCAGAGATGTATCCTTCTATGAGTCCATTTTTCCCTATGCCAATTCCCAATCATCTGTTTCTCAGTCTTCTGAAGTATTGCTTTCTCAACCATATCAAGTCCAATCTGCATACAATCCTATCATGACAGAAGAAGCATATTGCAGTACAGATTCAATACCCAGTACTGCTATGGATCATAACGTTCAAAGTCCTTCACATAGTTCTCATTCAGAACCTACCGTCCAGCTGGACACAAACACTCTATCTCTAAGGATATCACCTCAGAACTTAATGAAACTTCCTTATGGTAACATTGTCATTAAACTACCTATTCAGCCGTCACATCTCACTTTAGATAATCAGCTAGCTGAGTGTGTCACAATGTCCAGGCCTATGAGAAACAAACATGCTCCATCTTATCTCAAAGATTATTACTGTAATCAAATCTATACTTCACCTTATGCACTCCATCTATACATGTCATATGATACATTTGCTCCACAATATAAATCATACGCATTAAGCTTGATTGCACATAGGGAACCTGTTAGTTATGCAGAGGCAGTCAGTTCTCCTACCTGGCAGGAGGCTATGAGCAGTGAGTTGGCAGCTCTGGATGCAAACAATACTTGGAGAATTGTACCCTTGCCACTAGGCAAAACGCACATTGGTTGCAAGTGGGTTTACAAAGTGAAACTAAAACCAGATGGTAGTGTGGAAAGGTATAAAACAAGGCTAGTGGCAAGGATATATACACAGCAATATGGGGTGGACTGTTAGGACACATTTTCACCTGTGGCCAAGATGACCACAGTGAGAGTAATTCTGGCACTGGCAGCCAAGAATGCTTGGCACTTACACCAGTTAGATGTGAATAACGCGTTTTTGCATGGTGATTTGCATGAAGATATATATATGACACCTCCCCAGGGATCATGTTACCTCAGCCAGGGTTGGTCTGCAAATTACAAAAGTCTCTTTATGGGCTGAAGCAAGCCAGTAGAGAATGAAACTCTACTCTTACTAAGTTCTTATCAGTCAGGGCTTTAGGCAATCTAACACCCTATTCTTGAAGCATACTGCATCATCATTGCTGTGTTTACTGTTTACATTGATGACATCATTGTCACTTGTGCCAATGAGAGGGACATTCAGAAGGTAAAGGATGCACTACATCAAGAGTTCAAGATAAAGGACTTGGGTAGACTCAGATTTTTTCTTGGAATTGAAGTAGCCCAGTCAAAAAGAGGGATTTACATCAATCAAAGGAAGTATACAGTTGAGTTATTGGAGCAGATGGGGTTCATGGATGCGAAGCCTACAAAGAGCCCTATGCAGTGTCATGCAAAGCTTAGTAAGGAGGACTCAGCTTTATTGCCAGACATCACTCAGTATAGAAGTTTGGTAGGGAAACTCATCTATCTCACCATTACAAGGCCGGACATATCATTTGCAGTCCAGCAACTGAGCCAATTCTTAGATTGCCCAACAGAGAATCACTTAAAAACTGCTCATAGAGTGCTGAGGTATGTAAAGGGAACAATTGGACAGGGTCTGATGTTTCCTAGAAGTGATCAGTGCAGGCTGAAGGCTTTTGTGGATGCAAACTAGTGAGGATGTGCTGATACCAGTAGGTCCATCACAGGGTATGCTGTGTTTCTGGGTGATGCACTGGTGTCCTGGAAAGCCAAGAAACAAACCACTGTATCAAGATCCTCAGCTGAGGCTGAGTACAGAGCAATGACGCTGGTGACGTGCAAAGTCTAGTGGTCGTTGTTTTTGTTAAGTGATTTGGGAATAGTTGATCAAAAACCAGTTGAAGTATTCTGTGATTGCAAAAGTGTGATGTATATTGCAGAGAATCCTGTCTTTCATGAAAGGACAAAAGATATTGAGATTCATTGTCATGTTGTACGTGACAAGGTGCATGAAGGAGTGTTAAAGCTAATGTCAATTCCGACGGAGTATCAATTAGCAGATCTATTCACTAAAGCAATCGATGCACGCAGATTTAATCAGCTGTCAGCAGCATTGGGTTTGGAAAATCTGTATGCCAAGCACAGCTTGAGGGGGGGTGTTGAAGGTAATTGCAGAACAGGCATTGCTGCAGACGAAGGTGAGGAATGTGTATAATGCAATCATCGAGCGTAGATACGGGATCATGTTAAAATAAATGGCCAAGAAATGTTTGAAGAGATTAGGTGCTCAAGAGAAGACTGCCTAGCTTGCAGGATGTAGTTATCAGTTGGTGCAGGTGATATACGGAGGTTGCTGAAAAGTGTTCGACGAAAATGAAGCTGGTGCGCTGAAAAAGAAGGATGAACTGAATTGACTGTTTTACCCTTACTAGCCATGTTGTAGCTGTAGTTAGTTAGGGGATACTATTGTAATTTCACCCTGATATCTGAATGTTAAATAGTGCGGGGGCTAGGCAGTTAGAGCGTGAGCTGAGTTTCCCCCTTTTTCAGTTTCTGTAACCGCTTCCTTTGTTTCCTCTTAGCTCTGCGGTTTCTTCTCCGTCTCCTCCGTCTTCATTATTTGTATTTTTGATTGATGATTCTTGATTTGTGCGTTTCAATCGCTCAATAATACTTCGTTGTTGATTAACACAGTTGAATTTGAGGTTTTCACAAACGATAGAAGCAGACTCATCAAGCGCTCCACCATGGGGTTCAGATCCTTTCACTGTATCTCCCTCCCCGCGTTCGTCACCGTGCGACACGTGGCAGCATGGTGGGGTGGTGAGCTTGGATGATGGTTACCCTTATCCAACCTCACCACCCCACCCTGCTGCCACATGTCGCGTTGTGAGGAGAGGGGTGAGTCACCGCATGGTGGAAGGATCCCATCCATCCACCATGGTACTCTACTGGAGCTGTACATACACGTGAGAATAAACTCCACTTGACTGACTCATAGTAGCCTCATTCTTGGGGCTCTTGTTCTGGTTCGTAGCTGTGGTCATCAGTAAGCATAAAGGTCTGAGGAAGACCAGATAGGTGCTGTAAATGAATGGCAAGGTGGTCACTCTTTTTGCCTTCCAAGTACTATCGGACCCCAGTGACTGGCCGATTTCCTGAACCCACCTGCATATTGATTATTTAGGGACCCACAAGCGATTAGCTTATTCTTGAACTAACCCGCCTATCAACATGTCTCAAGCAAAGTGGAGAAATATTTAGAGAACAAATTCATGTTGAAGATGTAGAAATGTTTGAGAGTTGAAAACCTTAGTTTTATTCACATAGGCCTTTGGTATATATACACAGTAAGAGATATTGCCCTCTCTCTCCTCTATAACAGTTATTTCTAAAAAGTATCATTGATAGGTGATACTAGAGTACACTGTCTATACACACATATATATACATCTATTTTCTACACTCTTCCTCAAGCTTGGTATATACATTAATACATCCAAGCTTGAACAGTAACTTATGAAACAAACTAGGATGTACTGGTTTGGTTAGAATATCCGCCACCTGTTCTGAAGACGAAATGTATTTGATACTGAGAGTTCCATAATCTAATTTTTCCCTGATGAAGTGTCTGTCAATTTCTACGTGTTTAGTCTTGTCATGATTAATTGGATTTTCTGCCATATGAATAGCAGAAATATTGTCACAGTAAGCCTGAATCTTAGACACCCGCATCCACTTGATGTAAATCCTTAAGTACCCGTCTCATCTATAAAGCTTCACATAGGCCAAGAGCTACAGCTCTTAACTCAGCTTCTACGCTGCTTCTGGCACCGCAGACTGCTTCTTGCTTCTCCAGGTTACTAAATTTTCCCCATAGAAAAGTGCTATAAACCAGATGTGGACCTCATGTCACTTTTTGAACCACCTCAAATCTGCATCAGTATACACCTGAATATCTCTGCAGTCATACTTTCCAAAGAATAATCCCTGGCCAGATGCTCCTTTGAGGTACCTTAATATTCTCATCACAACTTGTAAATAGATATTAGTAGGAGAATGCATAAACTGACTGACATAACTAACGGCATAACAGATGTCTGGTCTAGTATGAGATAAATAAATCAACTTACCTACTAATTTTTGATAGGATTGAATATCAGTGATCACCGTACCTTGTTCAGCTTGAGAATGTTTTATGCAACCAGTTTCCAGTGGAGTAAAGGCAGGTTTACAACCTGTCATACCCGTTTCTTGGAGAAGATCAAGAACATACTTACGTTGAGAAATAATCAAACCATTCTTATTTCTTCCTACCTCCATACCTAGAAAATACCTCAAAGGACCAAGGTCCTTAACTTCAAACTCAGTAGCGAGATGTCTCTTTACCTGAGCTATACTGGAGCTGCAGTTCCCTGTTAAAATTATATCGTATACATACACAATAAGGATAGTAATGTTATTTCCTGACTTATAGAAAAACAGAGTATGGTCAATCAATGCTTGCTTAAACCCATACATTAGTAGGACTTCAGTAAATTTACTAAACCACGCACGTGGAGATTGTTTAAGTTCATAAATAGACCTCTTCAATTTGCAAACTTTACCTTGTGTTTTGTCTGATTCAAACCTGGAGGAATGCTCATGAATACTAGTTCTTTCAGTTCACCGTTAAGGAAGGTATTCTTAATATCCAGCTGAGCAAGCTCCCAATCTAGATTAATAGCTAACGAGAAAATAATTCTAATGGTGTTCAATTTGGCAACTGGGGAAAATGTTTCACCATAGTCAATTCCATATGATTGTGTAAACCCTCTCGCAACAAGTCTAGCTTTATACTTGTTAATGGAGCCACCAAAATTGTACTTTATTGAAAAAACCCACTTGCATCCCACGGGAGAAATATGCTTTGGTTTAGGAACAAGTTCCCAAGTCTTGTTTTTTATAAGAGCAGACATTTCATCGTTAACAGCTATCCTCCATTGTTCATGATTTAAAGCTTCTTCAATGGAGGATGGGACATATTGAGTATCTAGATTTACTGTGAAAACTTTGAAATCAGAATTTAACTTGTCATAGGATATTACCTTACTTAGAGGATGAACAGCAGAGTAACTTTTGTTACCTAGGAATTTGTGGTATTTTAGACATTCCTGGTTCCTTTTCTAACAGCAATGGGTAGATCCGTTTCTTGTGGGACTTCCAACACAGCTTCAGAATCCCTGATCATATGTGTATCCACATTACTGGCCTCTAGGTGCTGCCTATCTTGTTCCTCGCTGCATCTAGTTTCTGGAAGAACTGCATCCGGATCAGGAAGATAAGGGATATCCCTTGGTTCTTCAGAACTAACGTCAGCAACTATAGTAGGCTGATTTCCTACTGTTGACACGTCAATTGTACTCCAGTAATCTCCCTGTTCACTACTAAAAATACTTGTCATAGAAGATAAGTAATAAGAAGAATTTTCATCAAATGAAACATTCAAGGTAGTATAAAACTTTCTGGTAGTAGGGCAGAATCACTTATATCCCTTTTGTGACCCTGAGTAGCCAAGGAAAACACATTTAATTGATCTCCTATCCAATTTACCTCTCATCTGTGATTGCAAATATACATAGACAACACATCCAAAGGTCTTGAAAGGTAGTTCATATAAGAGACAATGAGGGTATTCATTTAGGAGTTTATTTCTAGGACTAACAAAGCCCAAAACTCTAGAAGGCATCCTATTTATTAAGCAAACAGCTGTGAGAACAGCTTCACCCCATAAATATCTAGGAACATTTATGGAGAACATTAGTGATCTTGCTACCCCCAAGATATGTCTATGTTTCCTCTCAGCTATACCGTTTTGCTGAGGGGTATAAACATTAGAAGTCTGATGGTGGATTCTTTGTTCCACTAGGAAATTTCTTACATTTTTATCAAGGTATTCACTTCCATTATCAGACCTGAAATTCTTTTTATTAGTATTAAACTGATTTTGAACTAACTGAATGAAAGTTTTAAATACCTGAAAGAGCTCAGATTTATGCTTCATCAGGTAAATCCAAGTTACCCGTGTGTGGTCATCCACAAATATTACAAATCATCTACATCCATTCACATTCAACACTCTAGAAGGCCCCCAGATGTCAGAGTGAATCAATTTGAAAGGTTTACTTTCTTTCTATACCTTTGCTGGATAGTGTGCTCTTGATCGTTTACCATACAAGCATGTTTCACACTTAAGATAATTAAGAGAAACATCATGAAACAGATCTGGTTTAAGCTGTTTAAGATACACAAAATTTGGGTGTCCTAGCCTGTTGTGCCACAGCAAAATAGAAGCTATTCTAGACTTACCTATTCTAGAAACATCAGTGTTTTGAGTTACAAGAATATGCACTAGAATAGCTCTCATTACCCTCTGATTTGGTACTTTCCAAAATATACAGTCCATCTCTATGATTAGCACTGCCAATCATGCCAATCATCTCCTTGGTCACCTCCTTCTCCTTTACTGTTTCCTCAAGGAAGCAAGGAGAAGAACATGGTAGAAGTAGCATTTTGAGGGAGTAAATATAGTACAGCAAGAATTATCCACCATCAGCTTCCTAACAGAAATTAAATTACATTCAAGTTTTGGTACATATAGAACATGCTTAAGATTCATCTGACTGGATAACTTAATATTTCCCCATCCCAGAATATCAATGTTGTCTCCGTTAGCAACCTTCACTTTTTCTTGAGTCTTAACATATTCAAACATGCAAAACAAAGTTCTATCACATGTCATATGATTAGTGGCACCAGAATCAATCACCCACACTTTAGACTTACCACCTATACCTGTACTGGCCATAGTGGCCCTGATCTGCTCTTTCTGAGTTTGAAGTCTCTGACTCTCAAGGATCCGAAGTACAGCCTCTAGCTGGGCTTGAGTGAATGCATGTTCTGAACCAGCTCCTGCATCTGCTATAGTGGCCCTAGGAGGCTTCCATGAGTCAGCATCAGTTCTCCAAGATGAGTTTGAGTCGGATTTAGCTGTGTTTTGTCTCATGTTGTTCTGTCTGAAGAAAGGTGGAGGCTTGACTGTCGAACCTGCTCTCCTATAGCATTCCTCAATGGAATGCCCATCTCTATGAAAATACCTGCAATACTTCTTAACAAATCCTTTAGAATCACTAGAATAGTCTTGGAACCAGAAAATTTTCTCACCGTAAGATTTGCTTCCTTTTTTACTTTCAGTTTCTTGAGTCAAAAGTGCAGAGGACTCAGATGAGACAGCTATAGGTCCCATCGTAACCTTAATACGACTTTCTGCTTGGCGAATCTCAAGAAAGCTGCATTATGGTGGTAAAAGCTTTGTGCTCAAGATTCTTCCTCGCACTGCATCGAAGTCTTTGTGTAGCCCCAATAGAAAGTCAAACAGCCTTATGGTGTCTTTGATCTTTCTATACAACTGATCATCAACAGTGCATGTCCATGGATAGGTCTCTAATGCATCAATTTGTTGCCAGATTTGAGTCACGTTGCTGAAAAATTTACTCACGGTTTGATCCTCTTGTTTGATACCCTTCAACTGAGTCTCTAACTCATACAACTTAGAGATGTTGTCCTTCTTGGAATACATCTCTTTAGCTGCATTCCTGATTGTAGCTGTTGTGGGATACAACATGAAGGTGTTACTAACTTCTGGAGTCATGGCTCCCAGCAACCAGGACATAATCATAGAATTCTCAGCCTCCCAGATAGAAAATTTTTCATCCGTCTCTGCTGGACATACCATTTCGTCCGTCAAATATTTTTTCTTTCCCCTTCCTGTGATGAAAAGCTTCACAGCTCTACTCCAGGGTAGTAATTGCTGCCATGCAGCTTTTGATTCATGATAGTGACTAGGGTGGAATCAAGAAGAGGACCATTGTTTGTGGTTGTGATGGAAGATTTTCCTCCACCACCAGTAGATGTGACTTTGCTGCTTTGTTCAGCCATAGAAATCTGACAGATACACAGAAGGAAATTTTTTTTGCAGAAGATATGAACAAGATATGGTCTTGAAGAAGAGATATGTTGCAGTTCTAGAAAATTCAAACACACGAAGAACAATAGAAGAGAAAGAGAATAGAAATGGATAGTATAGAGAAGGTAGGTGAGATGTGGACGGGTGAGGGGAATAGAGTATTGTGCAGTGTGTTTGCTTTTGTTTGAAAAGAAGTATGCTTAAGTACAGACAAATAGTACACTAGCATTTAATGCCTCGAATACTTCACTTTGTACGAAATAAAGGAAAAAATTGAGGAAAATGATTATTTTGAACTCTTGATGAGAATTAATGCAAAACAATAGTGGAAACCAGGTGGCAGTTCCTGAGATGAGATATGCATGCAAAATACCCAAGTGTATTGTCTAGATGGCAGTGAAGACTACTAACAATGGTGAAACAGAATTTTGACGGTGTAAGTGAAGTATGGGAAATGTCAGAAATGCCCTTGACTTTTATCTGTCGTCTGAGAACCCACGCTTTCCAGGACCCAGGCGCTTTCCGGTACCCAGAATTGATTTCTTCTTCTTCGGAGCAGATATATTGTTTTCTTGTTGTAGTCCTGCTTCAAATTCTCGCTACAAGTTCAAAACTGAAGCTAAAACTGAATGCTTGGTTCTTTGTTGGACTTAAATATTGATATAAATTTGAAAGCTTCAGAGATGGTGTGAGTAGGAGAGCGCTGGAAATTTTTCACGTTTTTGAAGAATCGTAGCAGGAAATCAAGATTCTTTTCCTCAGTTTCTCTGGCTCTGATACCATCAAGCAAAGTGGAAGAAATATTTAGAGAACAAATTCATGTTGAAGATGTAGAAATGTTTGAGAGTTGAAAACCTTAGAACATCTCCAATGGGAGCACCAAAACACTTATTTGGTGCAAAATGTCACTCCAACCAAGCACCAAAGCTTGCACCAAATTGGTGAAAATGAATAGTGTTGCACCAAATCACAACCTATTCATTGCACCAAATCACTATTCATCCTCCACATCATCATTTTAATCATATTAATTTAATTTTAATTTCGTTAATTTCGTTATAAGAAAAAATTATATAACAAAAATCTGGAATGAATACTTACATTAAATTACATGAATGTTAAATTTGTGTTAAAATATTTATAATAATGAATTAAAAATAGATGATAGAAGAATCTTTGAGGAAATATTCTTATTTGGTGTTAGATTGGTGTTTGTGGTTGGAATGCTTTTTACTGTTTATTGCACCAAATAGATGATTTGGTGCAAAATTTTGTGTTTTGGGTTAGAGATGGATTTAGTTTTATTCACAGAGGCCTTTGGTATATTGCCCTCTCTCTCTCTCTATGACGGCTATTTCTAAAAAGTATCATTGGTAGGTGATACTAGAGTGCACTGTCTGTGCACACATATATACATCTATTTTCTACAATGTCAACTCCTTTGAGCCCTGTGGATAAATGATGAAGCCGGATCTTCATCAAGGGTCTAGATGACCTCGATTCAACTCCGTCAGTTGACATAAAGAATTTGTCAACTGGAATTGAAAATGTGTAGCTGGAATAGCGCAAATATCCTGCACAAAGTAACACAGGTCAGAGGTCCCGGGGGGTTGGCCCCGGGAAAAACCCTCCGACGCTCAAGTCAGTTTGGGCCATATCTCACTGAGATTATAATGTAAAGGGTGAGTTAGGAATTTCTCTGTATTTGCCGAAGAGCAGGGTGTATGTATATGTTGTAAAGTCTGATCCCCCTCCTTTGTCTTGGTCTCCTTACCTTTATAGATCTTTTTCCCAATCTGAAACTCTGATGATAGCTTGGAGAAGATGCTTTGTTTAGGGCAGAGAGCCTAAGGCATAATAGGTCTGCTGATGTGATCAATAGGCCGGCCTAGTTGATGTAACTGATAGACCGGCTGTTGTGACCTTGGCGTGTTCAGGAAGGCTAAACAGCTGTAGTCGATATATTGGAGAAGTATCTCCGTTTGAGGGTCCCACGAAGTATTATCGTATTGGGTTCATTTTGCTGTGGTACACAGCTGTCTTCTGCTGAAGTGCACGTGCTGTGGTACACAGCTGAGCCTTGCCGAAGTGCGTGACTTGGCCTTACCGAAATGCATGGCTAAGCATTGCCTAAATGAAGTAGTCCGAAGCGCAGCATTTGAACATATACTGAAGTTAATGCCGAGGTGCAAACCTTAATAGATTCTTTGATGTTATAAAGGTGTCATATTGCCCTACTGAGGTGCTGCTGAGGCCGGACAGCCATTCTTAAGCACTAACCCGCTGAACTGCAATACTGGGCTATTAGGATTAAACCGTTGACTGTTATTGACTAACTGACGATCCGGTTATGGTTTATCATTTGCCCCCAGATTTTGTGTGGCTGAGCTGAACTGCGAAGGCGGACAAATCTTGTTCTTATGACGTGGCAAATCTTCATTAACTACATGGTTATCCCTTTATTTATGCCATAACTCCCGTCTTTAACGTAAGCGATAGTTTCGACGCTCTGTTATTGCTTTTTCGGCGATTCCACTTCCCGAGGGTGGGAAATGCATGGACTTCTGCCTTTTCGAATTTCAAATTTTAAACGAAAAAGGGGGCCTCTTTTCCTTCTTTGCCTATAAATAGAGGTGCTTTCATCTCCTCATTCTTCATTCTCCATTTAAGCTTCCCATCCTTGATGCCTATCTTGATATTTCATAACATTCTTCCTTTCCTCCCAATACTTTATCTCTATGTAAGCATTTCCGAAATATGCCTGCCCTTTCGTGCCTCAGGAATCTGGAAAATACCTGTGAGACTCAGTCCTTTCATAAGAATTTGATTCTGATGGGAACAATCTTTCTTCATGGAGATTGTTCCTTTCCAGCAATCCTTTTTTAGTCATCGTCGTATCTTTCGCTTTAGCGCCTCTGTCATTTCATGACAGGGATTCTCCTTCGACACATCCCTTTCCAGCAAAGGTTTCCTTTGCTGTTTTGTAATCGCACAAATCCCTTTTCTTCCAGTGAAGCAAGAAACAATTGCGATTACATTCTTCGCAGGCCATCTTCAAGGCATGGTAGCAGTGAAGCAAGGGCGGCAACAATGCTGCAAAATTTTGTTCTGCCATGTAACCATATAGGGGACGATTGCCAAGAAGTCTACCCAGATCTGAATAAGGATCATTCGCTGCTCTTCGTAGTTCAGTCTGAGCTGTATCCAGATTACCGAGTTTTCGGCACAGGAGAAGATTTCGTAGTAGAATAGGATTTTCCCTTGTAAACAATTTGTAGTTGTAATAGATTTCATACTCAATGAAAGTCTATTTTTCAGATTTTGCTTTCTGACTTCTTCTAGCTTTTCAATCTTTTGAAGTTCAATTGCTCTTTTTTCCTAGATGGCGAGTGTTGACCTTCTACTCTGCGAAGTTCTTTCATTTGCTTTCTGCAAATTTTTGTCTTCAACTTGCCCCGCGGTTATAGTTTGCAAGTTTTTGTCTTCATCTTTGCCATAAGAGTATTTCCTGTGGCAAAGTTCCTTTATCCAAGTATCAAGCTCCATCTTTTATACTTGGCTTTTCAGCTTGGCTGAGTTGGAATGCTGGCAAACTTGTCCCATTGTTAAGACTTTGCCGAAACCCCTAATATAGGGAATTTATCTTGTTCCGCTGAGACCTGCTCAGCCTCCCAGACCTGCTGGGGTAAATATAGGGAACTTGTCTTGTTTCGCTGAGACCTGCTCAGCCTCCCAGACCTGCTGGGGTAAATATAGGGAACTTGTCTTGTTCCGCTGAGACCTGCTCAGCCTCCCAGACCTGCTGGGGTAAATATGATTGTTTAGACCTGCTCAGCCTCCACCTGCTGGGGTAAATATAGGGAACTTGTCTTGTTCCGCTGAGACCTGAGAGAGGTAAGGTTGAGACCTGCGAGACTGGGTAAGAGATGTATGTTGAGACCTGCTGGTAATATAGGGAACTTGTCCCTCCGCTGAGACCTGCTCAGCCTTCCAGACCTGCTGGGTAAAGATGATGTTGAGACCTGCTCAACCTTCCACCTACTGACCTGAGACCTGCTGGGTAAAATATCGGGAAACCTGTCCCATCCTGCTGAGACCTGCTCAGCCTTCCAGACCTGCTGGGTAAAGATGATGTTGAGACCTGCTCAACCTTCCAGACCTCTGGGTAAGAATATCGGGAAACCTGTCCCATCCTGCTGAGACCTGCTCAGCCTTCCAGACCTGCTGGGTAAAGATGATGTTGAGACCTGCTCAACCTTCCAGACCTCTGGGTAAGAATATCGGGAAACCTGTCCCATCCTGCTGAGACCTGCTCAGCCTTCCAGACCTGCTGGGTAAAGATGATGTTGAGACCTGCTCAACCTTCTAGACCTGCTGGTAAGAATATCGGGAAACCTCCCATCCTGCTGAGACCTCTCAGCCTTCCAGACCTGCTGGTAAAGATGATGTGAGACCTGCTCAACCTCCAGACCTGCTATAAAATATATATGCCCCCTTTCGTTGTAGGCATAAATTATTGCTCCATGCACCATAAGGTGACTTAACTATCCTGGCTGAATGCCATATAAGAATGTCCGGTTAAATATAAAAGACTGATCCCCTGATAACATAAGGCCGGGCCGGGGGATTCCGAACGATGATAGGAAGAACAAACCGTGATTCGACGGAATCAGGGTTCACGGTCATTAGATTAACCTTATATGCTCAGAAATCCATGTCCCCCCTCATCGAAATCCGAATCTGTATCACCCAGAAAACCCTGGTGACACCCGGGTTTACAACTTTCCTCTGGAGGGGATTTACCAAAGTCTAGCCTGTTGTGAAGCCTAGACCTGGGATTATAGAAACGCTGCAGGTGACCCAGCTCAATAAGACGTTTGATCTCTTGTCCGACCTGTCTACAATCTTTTGTATCATGACCACTATCATGATGATGGAGGCAGTACAGTTGATGGTTTCTTTTCCGGATTTGTCCAGCGAGGGGCTGGGGTTCTTTTGCCAGAGATTTTTTCCTTATATAGGAAAGGATATGAGCTTTAGAAGCCAGCAGGGAATTCCTTTCCTTTCCTCGGCCTCCAAACCGAATCTTGACAGAACACCTATCCTGCAACGGTGCCTTACTTTTATTGTTAACTTTTTTGCCATGTTTAAATGGCAAGGAGGCTTTCTGGATATACTTTAAGCTCTGGTGGCTAGACTTTTGTTTTGGCCATCTTGCCTCGGCCATAAACTCGGCCCAACGCCTAGGGGAATAACTAGGCCTGTGGGAGAATACTCCAGATGTTCCGGTGGGTGAGAATTACCGGAACGAGATCCACTGGATTTTGCTGTAGAGGCCTTCCCCTTTATCTCCCTTACTACAGCTTGGAAGACCTCTGGGTTTTGAGCCACATAGCGAATGGCTCACCTGTGCTCTTCATATGTAAAAGCTATGGGAGTTGAAGATTCTTCCGGCTCTGTAGAGCATTGATCAGTTTGTTGTTGAGAGGATTTTTGACTCCTCCTAGATGTCATGGGTTGTTTGGTCCCTTGACTATCTCTGTTACTCATCTTTCTCTTGATAGCTTCCTAAGATGATTAGAAAGGTTTCTGAACAATCGTTGGAGAAAAATTGTGAGTAGCTGTTTTCTGGGTTAAGGGTCTAGATGACCTCGATTCAACTCCGTCAGTTGACGTAAAGAATTTGTCAACTGAAATTGAAAATGTGTAGCTGGAATAGCGCCAAATATCCTGCACAAAGTAACACAGGTCAGAGGTCCCGGGAGGTTAGCCCCGGAAAAAACCCTCCGACGCTCAAGTCAGTTTGGGCCATATCTCACTGCGATTATAATGTAAAGGGTGAGTTAGGAATTTCTTCCTGTATTTGCCGAAGAGCAGGGTGTATGTATATGTTGTAAAGTCTGAACCCCCTCCTTTGTCTTGGTCTCCTTACCTTTATAGGTTTTTTTTCCAATCTGAAACTCTGATGATAGCTCAGAAAAGACGCTTTGTTTAGGACAGAGAGCGTAAGGCATAATAGGTCTGCTGATGTGATCAATAGGCCGGCCTAGTTGATGTAACTGATAGACCGGCTGTGGTGACCTTGGCGTGTTCAGGAAGGCTAAACAGCTGTAGTCGATATATTAGAGAAGTATCTCCGTTTGAGGGTCCCACGAAGTATCGTATTGGGTTCATTTTGCTGTGGTACACAGCTGTCTTCTGCTGAAGTGCACGGACTGCTGTGGTACACAGCTGAGCCTTACCGAAGTGTGCGACTTGGCCTTACCGAAATGCATGGCTAAGCACTGCCTAAATGAAGTAGTCCGAAGTGCAGCATTTGAACATATACTGAAGTTAATGCCGAGGTGCAAACCTTAAATAGATTCTTCAATGTTATAAGGGTGTCATATTGCCCTACTGAGGTGCTGCTGAGGCCGGATAGCCATTCTTAAGCACTAACCCGCTGAACTGCAATACTGGGCTATTAGGATTAAACCGTTGACTGTTACAGATTAACTAACGATCCAGTTATGGTTTATCAATGAAGATCTTCAATGAGAAGCACAGAGCTTTCTCGACTATTATACCCTCCAGAAGACATTTGGTTCCATAAGATAGTTTGACTAAATGAAATCAAAGAAAAACATTGTGCAATCACCAGCTTTTCAGTCTCAAATGTTACAACATGGATGGTCACACTAAACAAAGATAAGAGCACTCAGACGGTACAGCAGAGGTGGTCAAGCTGTAAACAAAGAAAAAGATCCAGAATACATTTTTACTAATGCTTTGACGAGGTTCTTCAGTTTCTTGAGGGGTTGTCTCACGCACTCTCTTACTAGTGCTTGCTTCTTCATGGTTTTGTCTTTCTTCGGAAAGACATTTTCAAATAACACTGCATTCCGTGACTCCATGACAACATTTTCATGTATATCAGGAATGTCCGATATGTGAACCAAGAACCGGTATGCACTACCGTTAGTCGCATATCTTATGAATATGCAATCAATCGTTTCAGACTCAATCCTTACTTGTCTTGGTTTAGGTATAGCAACCTTTGCCAGACA
The DNA here is from genome assembly GCA_036186865.1 of Eustoma russellianum. NCBI lineage: Eukaryota > Viridiplantae > Streptophyta > Magnoliopsida > Gentianales > Gentianaceae > Eustoma > Eustoma russellianum. The sequence continues at coordinate 28,912,058 of AP025061.1, read as the reverse complement.
CCTCCATACTTTTAGGTATTTGTAGCTAGTCCTATGGTTTTTCCAAAGTTCGTATATGGTTTTATTCATCTTTTTAGATGAAATTCTATTTAAAATGACGTTAGCGGATAGAATTGCTTCCGCCCACAAGTTTTGATGTAAACCTGAACTTATTATCATAGGATTCATCATTTTTTTTGGAGTACGATTTTTGCGTTCAACAATACCATTCGATTGAGGGGAATATGGTGCAGTCGTTTGATGAATAATGTCATGTTCTGAAAAAATTCATGGAAAGGTGTATCATATTCACCACTTCTATCACTACGAATTGTTTTAATTCGTTTGCTAAGTTGATTCCCAACTTCATTTTATAGTTTTTAAAAACATCAATGACCTCATCTTTGCTACTTAACAAGTAAACATAACAGTATCTAGTGTAATCGTTAATAAAAGTGACAAAGTACTTTTTACCACCTCTCGTTTGCACAAACTTTAAATCACACATATACGCATGAATTAAGCCCAAAGGTTCAGTGTTCATTTTTATTGAAGGAAATGAAGCCTTTGCCATTTTTGATTCAACACAAATTTGACATTTTTCCTTATTAAAATTCAATTTGGGTAATAAGTCAAGATTAATCATTCTTTGTATTAACTTGTAATTAACATGTCCCAAACGAGAATGCCATAAACAAGAAGACTCAAAATGTAAGCAGAAGAGGAATAATTATCTAGCCATTGCGGGCACTTCTTTCTTGGATAAAAGGGTAATGACATATAACTTAAACATCCTATGACTCAAGTATCCCTTCCACAAAAACAAATCATTCTTTGAAACAATAATTTTATTAGACTCAAACACTAGTATAAACCGATGCATAACAAAATAGTCCGGCCCAAAATTTATGAATCTTGAAATCCCTCTTATTCTCCTTCCGTTTATTTTCATCAATTTATTTTACAATAAAAATCAAATATAATACTCTCGCAGTCCCAAAAATATTATGGTAATTAATTTTTCAACATAGTACAAGTTACACTATACTATACTGAAACGTCAATAACGAAAATCTTTTTGGAACATAAGCAATAGTAAAAAGAAGAAAAACCACACTCCACCTCCCCCCCCCCCCCAACTCACAAACCCAAAGAAAGGAAGAAGGCATTTTTTCTTTATGTAGTTCTACATTCATAGACTAAAGATCTTCAACAATTCTTGGTGCAATAACATCGGTGACGAAAGCCCTTGCAGTGGCCTCCCGTAAACCCTTCTTTGTTGCATACATTTGCGCAGTTGGTGTTGCTAAAACACGCCCCCTTGAAAAGGAAGCTCTTCGACTCGCATGTCCTAGCCTCTGTCAGAATTGGACCATATATGAACAAAATTCACGTTATTATTTTGGATTTTTGAAATCGAATATTTGAACGATTACAAAATAAAGGGCGTTTTCCGTGTATTATACTCCTAAGTTTGTGCATTGTCTTAGTTGGGCCCGAATCGTTTAACGATCGGATGTACACAGTCTTACTCTACATTTTGTACAAGAGGCTGTTTATGCGGCTCGAAGTCGGAGCTTCAAGGCCACAAAACAGTAACCTTACTATTTGTTGCAAGGACTCCCCCTCGATTATAAAATAAAGGATTTGTTTTTAAGATCTTATAGAGAGAGACCAAAAAGAATAGCTAAATATACAAAGATAAATAAAACATAGACTTAGAAGCAAGAGAGAATAATTTACCGTTGCCTAAGAAGCACACAACAAGAAGAAAGAGAAGAAAACCTTTGGCGAAGATGCTGACAGTGCTTCTCATTTTGTTATCCATAAAAACAATGTGAAATAAATAAAGTTGAAGTTAAGATTTCTGTGTAAATGTGTGAAATAAAGAAAGTTGAATTTGAGATGAAGATTTCTAATTGGAGACCCAAATTTATATGCGAGTGTCACTAGCATATCCGGTTATTTTATAGAATAATTAAGGGAGAAAGTTTTGCAGATGTGATACTTTTAGGCATCTCACACGTAATGTTTTTTAGAGATCGGGGGTTGGAACAACTGGTAAAGTTGTTTGCTGCTTTGTGACATTGAAGTTACGGGTTCGAACTGTGGAAACATCCTCTTGCCTAAAGTGTAGGGTAAGGCGGTGTGCATCAAATCGCGAAACGATCCGGTCCTTCATCGAACCTTGTGTAAATATGGAAGTCTATTCTACCGGAAACGGCATACACGTAATGTTTTTGTAGCTTACGGAAAAATTGATCAGGGAGAAAATTTCGCAGATGTGCTACCTCTAGGCATCTCACACGTAATGTTTTTGTAGCTTATTTTGTAGTATTATCATTCTAGTTAATTTGGGGGATATTTTGTTTTAAATAATTTTAATTTTTATGCCATCTTATTGCATGTATTGACTACCAACGGTATAATATATAGCAAAACTATTCTACCTCATATTCCTTTGTTCTTTTCTTGATTTTTTTTCACGTGTATTGACATTTTTGTTAGCGATGAACGATTCTGTACAGTAAGTAAAACAACAGTAGGCTGAAGGGAGTCCAAGACTATGTCTTTAAGACGTATTGCTCCGGTATACTGTGCCTAACCAGAGATAGCAAACGTCTCCCAAGATACAACGGATAACAGTTCAGCCAAGCGGCGCTGCAGCATACGAACTCAACGAACCTCTCGGACGTTATGACTTCTCAAACAACTTGAAAAATACAGAAAGGATCGTATGCAGAGAAGAAGATCGTTTGCAGAGAAGAAGGAGAGAAAATCGATGATAATACGGTCTGTTTGGCATGGTATTTTATAGGGAAAAAAGATTTAGGGTGGTTAATCCCCAGTTTAACCATAGCCGTCGAATCAAAAGTTTGAGATCGCACCGTTAGATTAGAAACCACTGTCAGTTTAAACAGCAGCCATTAGATCAGATAACCGCTCAGCCTTCTCAGCACATCCTTTAGATCATGATCTGCGTTTAGTTCAAATTGCAGCCTTACGGCTAAGCTTAACCAATTTTTAAATTGCAGCAGCTTAAGTGATTTTTAAATACTGTAGGATTACATATTATTTTCCTTGAAATATTTAAATAAAAATTCTCCAAAAATAGGAAGCAACCCGCAACCCAAGCCCGAGCTGAGCCGGAAGGGTGGGCGAGTGATGACGGCGGCACACGCGCGTGTGGCAATCTTGTAGGTCTTTCCTCCGGTCAAAACTTCTCATTCTCTAAGGGCACATCTAAAGTGACCATTCTAGCACTATATATGGTGGATAACTCAATTTATTTATCTAATATGGTATTTCTTCAAAGTGATGATGCGTTCGTCCCTAAAGAGGTCACATCATCAATTTTGCCTATTTCCAACCTATTTTACTCCTACTTTGATCATTAATTTCTCATTCACTCGGTACCGTAATTGAGTGATTCTAAAGCCTAAAATCATCTACTCGTTACATAGATAATTAAAGGTTCATTAGTTTTCACTTGTCATTAATGAAAACTAATTATAATTAAGCTCAAAGTATGTTTCTATCCAAAGTTTGCAAATTGGGCAAACCAATTTCTTTCAATTTCCTCCAACAATCCCCCACATGAATGGAAATTAATGCAAATACAGATGCATACTTTAATGAGAAGTGAAACAAAAAAATGTTGTATCGGAAGAGGTAGCTTCTGCCTTTGAACCTTCCATAGTGACTTAATGTCTTGAACCAGTCAGTCTTTACAGTGAATCTAGACAACAGTACTCACACAACATTTCCTTTAACACCATTTTGGTTCTCATGGTTATGTTCATTTTAGTCATGAACAACCTGATTTCAGAAGGTGTTTTAGAGAATGCTTGCCTCACAGAGTTCCCATAGAACCGGCCCCACTTCACACTTATATAGGTGATTCCCATAGAGAGTATTTGCCATAACTCACTTGATATACCAAGATATAAGAAATCATTGAAAGCATATTAGCTTACCCTAACTCTTTCTACGGACAACACTTTTATTTAATGAGTAAATGTTTTACAAAAACTTCATAACTTAGTTATCCCATTGAACCAAGATTCTGAGATCTCCAGTCAAACAAGGTTGGGTTACTATTACAAAGGTTCTTGCATTGTAGGCTGTAGTCCCATTCCGTTCGTCAAATTCGACATCTGATCTCTAGGCAAACCTTTTGTAAGTGGATCCGCAAGATTCTCCCTTGGTTTTATATAATCAATGAAAATCATGCTATTAGAGATCAACTGTTTAATGGTGTTGTGTCTCCGACGTATGTGTCAAGACTTACCATTGTAGATGCTGCTTTGAGCTCGTCCTATAGCTGACTGATTATCACAGTGTATGCTGATAGGAGCGATTGGCTTAGGCCAGCATGGAACATCTTCCAGGAAATTCCAAGGCCATTCAGCCTCTTCTCCGGCTTTATCCAGTACTATAAACTCAGCTTCCATAGTGGACCAAGCTATGCACGTTTGCTTTGTGGATTTCCATGACACGACATTTCCACCAACCGTGAATAAATATCAACTGGTAGACTTAGAATCTTTACTATCTGATATCCAGTTTGCATTGCAATTCCTTCCAATACTGCTGGAAATCTTGTGTAATGTAATCCAAGGTTCATTGTATACTTCAAGTATCACATCACTCTATTTAGAGCTTTCCAATGATTATCACATAGATTACTGGTAAACCTGCTCAATTTTTTTACTGAACATGCTAAGTCTGGTCTTGTACAGTTTCTTATGTACATCATACTCCCCAATCACTTGTGAATACTTCAATTGAGCTACTGGTTCTCTTCGGTTCTTCTTTAAGTGAGACTTAAGTCAATTGGAGTTTTTACATGCTTTTATCATGCATATTGAATATTTTCAGAACAAATTCAATATAGTGAGTTTGTGATAAGACAAGTCCCCAATCACTTCAAAAATTTTAATTTCTAAAATGACATTGGCGACTCCCAAATCCTTCATGTCAAAGTTTCGTGTCAATCTTCTTGGTATTCAAGATGATATCTCCTGTGCTGCCCATGATTAGCATGTCGTCTACATAGAAACACACTATCACATAGGCATTCTGTGTCTACTTAATGTAGACACACTTGTCATGATTCTGAAACTGTTAGACAACATCGCATGTTCAAAATTTTCCACTGTTAAGGTGCTTGTTTAAGTTTCAAAATTTGCCACTGTTTAGGTGCTTGTTTAAGTCTGTACAAAGACTTAACAAGTCTACAAACTTTCTTCTCTTGTCCTGGGACAACCCTTCAGGTTGCTCCATATAGATTTCTTCTTCCAATTCACCATTCTAAAAGGCTGTCTTTGTTGAGAAAAAGAGTTTGAGTGATTTACAAAAGCATGATTTAAATGTTACGTACTTACAGAATGCATGAATAAATTTTACTTGGCATGTTAATGTGATAAGAATGCT
>AP025061.1:28476097-28906633 GCA_036186865.1 Eustoma russellianum | reverse complement strand
GGTGTAACATATCTCTAGACAATATTTACACATTCAAGACATGTTAAAGTATTCTAGAAAATTCAAATTAAGGCTGATTATAATTTACCATATATGTGTGAATATTGTGCATTATTTGACGAAGCTTACCAAAAGAAGGTTTCATCACATGCAACCTATTTCCACACGCCATGTTCAATATTTTTGAAGCCTAGGTGGAGCTTATTTGACACTTCAATTGGTGGAGAACATGCCACACAAGATTGGTGACATTGAATAGGACACACATAAGGAAAGAATTCAAAAGAAACACATGCTAGAAATTTCAGCACATGTTTGCTATTGTGGCCAATTTTTACCCCATTGATCGTCTTCAATTGTCTTTAAAAATTGAAGGGGATTATTTGTGATTGTATGCTAATTTATTTAACTTGATTTTGAGCACATGTTTTCAGATTTTTTGAAAAATTTACAGCTCATTTAAAGGGTGCCAAGGTGGACTAATGTTGGCCAATCAACAAATGACAACTAGGCAAAGACAAGTCATCCCTCCAATCATATTGCACCAAGTAAACAAGGTTGTGTCATCTTTTACACAAGGAAATATTCCAATGGAATTCAAGACAATTCTCAAGAAGGAAGAATAACCCTAGGGGGAGGCCATATTGGCATAAAAAGAAGAAGATGGTGCAATACAAGATTAAGCAAAAATTGATATTCTTACAAGTGCAAAAAGCAAGACTACTCTCTTGTTCTTCCTTTCTTTGTCTTCTTCTTAGCCTCAAGCCTATCATTCATATATTTCACATATTATATAGGTTTTGACTATACCACCTACACTCGTTCATTTCTTGTAAACGGTTGATCAAGGTGTGATCAAACCTTCATTCGATCGGTGGTGGTGTTCGTGATTGGTTTGTTTGATTGTTTGATTGTAAAGGGTGGAGTTGGTGTTTAACTCCAGTCACCCTTGTGTGGTGCTATACAGGTCCTATAGTCTTTACATTCATCTGATGTATTTTTAAGTTATAGACTGCAGCAATTACAACTAGCACTCTGATAGAAGTGATCCTAGTCAATGGTGAGTAAGTGTCAAAGAAGTCAAAACCTTCCTTTTGTCAATAGCCTTTGGCTACTAACCGCGCCTTGTATTTGTCAATAGATCCATCTTCTTTTAATTTCTTCTTGAAAATCCACTTGCACATGAGAGGTTTACTTCCTGATGGAAGGTTGACCAGCTTCCAAGTGTGATTTTGAATAATAGAATCTATCTCGCTGTTTATTGCCTCTTTCCAAAAAAGAGATTCTGGAGTTGACATTGCCTCAGAAAAAGTCCTTAGCTCGTTTTATACTATATATGTTAGAACATTTAATCCAAAGGATGTTGATATTTTGGCTCGTTTGCTTTGACGAGGTTCCTCAGTTTCTTGAGGGGTTGTCTCACACACTCTCTTACTAGTGTTTGCTTCTTCATGGTTTTTGTCTTTCTTGGGAAAGACATTTTCAAAGAACACTGCATTCCTTGACTCCATGACAACATTTTCATGTATATCAGGAATGTCCCATTTGTGCACCAAGAACTGATATGCACTACTGTTAGTCGCATATCCTCTGAATATGCAATCAATCGTTTAAGGCCTAATCCTTACTTGTCTTGGTTTAGGTATAGCAACCTTTGCCAAGCACCTCCATACTTTTAGGTATTTGTAGCTAGTCCTATGGTTTTTCCGAAGTTCGTATATGGTTTTATTCATCTTTTTAGATGAAATTCTATTTAAAATGACATTAGCAGATAGAATTGCTTCCCCCAACAAGTTTTGATGTAAACCTAAACTTATCAGCATATAATTCAGTATCTCTTTTAGAGTACGGTTTTTGGGTTCAACAATACCATTCGATTGAGGGGAATATGGTGCAGTCGTTTGATGAATAATGCCATGTTCTGAACAGAATTCATGAAACGGTGTATCATATTCACCACCTCTATCACTACGAATTGCTTTAATTCGTTTGCTAAGTTGATTGTCAACTTCATTTTTATAGTCTTTAAAAGCATCAATGACCTCATCTTTGCTACTTAAGAAATAAACATAACAGTATCTAGTGCAATTATCGATAAAGTGACAAAGCATTTTTTACCACCTCTCGTTTGCACAAACTTTAAATCACACACATATGTATGAATTAAACCAAAAGGTTCAGTGTTCATTTTTATTGAAGGAAATGTCGCCCTTGCCATTTTTGCTTCAGCGCAAATCTGACATTTTCCTTATTGAAATTCAATTAGGTAATAAGTCAAGATTAATCATTTTTTTGTATTAACTTGTAATTAGCATGTCCCAAACGAAAATGCCATAAAGAAGAAGACTCAAACATGTAAGCAGAAGAGGAAGCATTATTACTAGCCACTGCGGGCACTTCTTTCTTGGGTACAATGATAATGACATTTAAGTTAAACATCCTATATGTCAAGTATCCCTTCCCCAAATACAAATCATTCTTTGGAACAATAACTTTATTAGACTCAAACACTAGTCTAAACCCATGCATAACAAAATAGTCCGCCCAAAATTTATGAATCTTGAAATCCCTATTATTCTCATTCCATTTATTTTCGTCAATTTATTTTAAAATAAAAATCAAATATAATACTCACTCAGTCCCAAAAATATTATCTTAAATGATTTTTCAACATAGTATAAGTTACGCTATACTATACTGAAACGTCAATAACGAAAATCTTTTTGGTATAGAAGAAATAATAAAAAATAACAAACGCACCCCACCCCCACCCCCCAGGAAGAAGGCATTTATTTCTTTATGTAGTTCTACATTCATAGACTAAAGATCTTCAACAATTCTTGGTGCAATAACATCGGTGACGAAAGCCCTTGCAGTGGCCACCCGTAAACCCTTCTTTGTTGCATACATTTGCGCAGTTGGTGTTGCTAAAACACGCCCCCTTGAAAAGGAAGCTCTTCGACTCGCATGTCCTAGCATCTGTCAGAATTGGACCTATATATGAACAAAATTCACGTTATTATTTTGGATTATTGTATCGAATAATTGAACGATTATAAAATGAAAGGCATTTCTGATGCACTAGTCTTTCGCAGGGTCCGGAGAGATGTCAGATCGTCTGATGTACGCAGCTTTACTCTACACTTTATACAACAGACTATTTCTGCCACTTAAAACCAATGACCTCAAGTTTACAAAGAAACAACTTTACCAATTAATCAAAGACCTGATCTCGACTATAAAATAAAGGATTTGGTCATTAAGATCTTATAAAGAGAGACAAAAAAAATGCCTAAATTACAAAGATAAATAAGACATAGAAGCATGAGAGAATAATTTACCGTTGCCTAAGAAGCACACAACAAGGAGCAAGAGAAGAAAACCTTTGGAGAAGATGCTGACAGTGCTTCTCATTTTGTTATCCATAAAAGCAATGTGAAATAAATAAAGCTGAAGTTGGGAAGAAGATTTCTGTGTAAATGAGAGAAATAAAGAAAGTGGAATTTGAATTGAAGATTTCTAAATGGAGACCCAAATTTATATGAATCACTAGCATATCCAGTTATTTTAGGGAATAATTAAGGGAGAAAATTTTGCAGATGTGATACTTTTAGGCATCTCACACGTAATGTTTTTGTAGAGGCCAGGTTTTGGAGCAACTAGTAAAATTGCAGTTTTGTAACACTGAGGTTACGGGTTCGAGCCGTGGAAACATCTTACAAAAAAATAGAGTAAGATGGTGTATATCAGATTGCAAAGCGATTCGAACTTTTTGTGAACCCTGCCCAAATGTAGAAAGCTAGTACATCGTAAACTCGCCTTACACGTAATGTTTGTGTAGCTTACGGAAAAATTAATCAGGGAGAAAATTTCGCAGATGTGCTACTTTTAGGCATCTCACACGTAATGTTTTTGTAGCTTGTTTTGTAGTATTATCATTATAGTTGATCTGGGGGATATTTTGTTTTACATAGTTTTAATTTTTATGCCATCTTATTACATGTAAATGTTGGATAATTTCTTCATTGGATTAGGATTCCTAAGTAGTAGGAACTAAAGATAGAGTTATTATCTTAAGATTCCTTAAGTTGTCTTTATCTATTCTAGTTAGGATGTGTTTTAATGATGTTTATCTAGTCCTATTAGGGTTTGGTTTTGATTAGACTAGTTGGTCTATAAATAAAGGGGGCCGACCATAGTAGATGGTGCCTCAAGAGTGCCAAGAGCGCCAAACGTGCCAAGGCCAAGAGTGCCAAATACCAATCCCGGGCAGGGTGATTGGTGAGTTAATGCCGGGTAGGGTAATTGACAAAGACGCCAAGAAACTTTGTTCGGTTTTGAGTTATTTTCCGAATAATAAAGTGTGTTGTGCTTTATACGTGTGTTGTGTTTTGAATCCGTTTATTACTTCAATTGGTATCAGAGCCGAGGTTGTTTGAAGAGGGAGGAGCCGCCGTGAGGTTTGATCCGGGAAGGAGGCTACCGTGTTCTTCATATCAGCAAGGGCCGGATTCTGTTCATCCTTGTTAAAGATTTGTGTTAGGAATCTTTAACACAACACCGTTGTTCGTGATTGGAAAAAAAGGCACTGGCCGCAGTGGGTGGTTCGGCCGAAACAATTAAGGAGGTTGGGGGCGTAAACAAAGAAACAAAGCCGAAAAGAGGGCTCTTGTTTGTGGAGCATAATTCTGACTACTGTATTTATTATCCTTGTGTTTCTCCTGAATTCAAACTAGGCTATGAATCGGTACAGGAAGGTGGAGAAGTCAAAGACCGAGACTCCGATTCAGGAGAACGAGATTCGGATCACAAGCTAAGGAAGGATACGAAGCTTGATTGGCGTCGAAGAAATTCTGAGGTTTCATTTGGAAATTAAGGGGGAGATTGTTGGATAATTTCCTCATTGGATTAGGATTCCTAAGTAGTAGGAACTAAAGATAGAGTTATTATCTTAAGATTCCTTAAGTTGTCTTTATCTATTCTAGTTAGGATGTGTTCTAATGATGTTTATCTAGTCCTATTAGGGTTTGATTTTGATTAGACTAGTTGGTCTATAAATAAAGGGGGCCGGCCATAGTAGATGGTGCCTCAAGAGTGCCAAGAGCGCCAAGCGTGCCAAGGCCAAGAGTACCAAATACCAATCTCGGGTAGGGTGATTGGTGAGTCAATGCCGGGTAGGGTCATTGACAAAGACGCCAAGAAACTTTGTTCGGTTTTGAGTTATTTTCCGAATAATAAAGTGTGTTGTGCTTTATACGTGTGTTGTGTTTTGAATCCGTTTATTACTTCAGTAAAGACTACAAGCGGTATAATATATAGCAAAACTATTCTACTTTCATACTCTTTTGTTCTTTCTCTTGATTTTTTTATGCCTGCATTGACATTTTTACACAAATCGAATAAACCGCCTTTCTAATCCATCTACTTATGTGGGTAACAAGGTCTTCTGCACTTAAGATCAAAATGGCCTCGCGTAGGTCTCTGTTAAATTGTTAGAAAAATTCAACAGTGTTAAATTGTTAGAAAAATTTAACGCTGTTTTTCATCTTTAAATTGGGTTTGCAAGAGGTAACCATTTGAGAACATTGTCCCACATTATTCATTTTGAGATAAAATACTTTGGTTATATAAGGATGATGTACTACCGTCCATTGGCATAAGGTTTTGAATGTATATGAGCATCACTTCATGTAAGCCCAAGTTTCAACATGGTAACAGTTAATGTTTAAGATATAGACTCACACCTTGTCTGACCTATAGTTGGTCATTTATTGTCTCCCTCACCAAGTCCAGATGTTCATGCCTAGCTTGTGATTTGTGATCAAGTCCAGATGTTCATGCCTAGCTTGTGGTTTGTGATTGAGGGTGGGTTCTAAAGCACGTAAGTCAAGATGTTCATGTCTAGCTTGTGGTTTGTGATTGAGGGTTGGCTCTAAAGCACGTGTGCATGTCAAGCCACGTTGCCTCACGTGAGTATTGAGAATATTGTCTCACATTGGTCACTTTGAGATAAAATTCATGGGTTATATGAGGATGGTGCACCACCACCCATTGTCTTAATGTTTTGAGTGAATATCAATCTTCCCTCATCTAAGTCCAACTTTCAACAGTAACGTAAATAACGTTAACTAATAAATAAAAATAGACGGTATAATAATACAATATCTCTCTTTTATTCATGTACCTATGTCGTCGTTTTCAAAATATAATTTTTACATCAATTGCAATGGTCCTCTGATACTAATCAATTGCATATTCGTTGATGTTGATGATGGGCTTTGAAACAAATGATAAGGTTGTTGTTTTGTGACATTGAGGTTACGTGTTACGCCTTGCTCCCGAGTCCTAACTTCAGAAACAGTGCATCCACCGTAGTCTGCTACAAAAACTACTAGGTGTCGATCAAACTTCTTACTCGTCAAAGATGACGTAGAAATTTTTTTCGTTGAAACGATAATTAAACATTCAATTTCAATTTACAAATAATCTCAATATGGAAATAAATGATAGTTTAGGTCTGACGAAACCCCGACACATCAAAATAGAATTTTAAAAGTCTAACATGAATAAATATAAAGTCAATCAGAATCCCTAAGCGAATAATGTCGATTTTGCAAAAATGTCTCACAAGGCTTGTAGGACCTGTAAGACACTACTAGAAGGAGGAGGGGTTGAATAGTGGGTGGGGAAAATTTGGTTTTTAAAATATTTTAATCCAAAAACCCAACTTCTGAAAACAGTTTCTGTTTTCAGATTTGAAATGTTTGAAAAACTAGGTTACAGATCTTCAAAAATTCTGAAATTTGGAGATATTCTACTCCCAGATGTTTTGAGTATCTGCTAAAAATTTCAGATCAAAATTCAACCTCTAACCCTTTGACAAGTCGTTTGTGGTCAGATTGCGCAAATCTGCCAGAAACAGTAGTCTGATTTGAAAAATTTATTCCGGTTAATCCGTAACTCCAAATGGTTTGAAACTTTAATGAAAGCACCCTTATTATATGTATTTAAATTGATTGAAACATTTTTTAAAACTTCCTTTGGGAAGTATTTCAAATACGTTAAAGTTCTCAACCATTGCAAGTCTGAAAATTAGATTACACTAGTCTCAGAACTATTAACATTTGAATGACTTATACTTGTCCAAATGGGTTGAAACTTGCGCCAAATGAAACTTAAAAGGTGTGGCTATGTTTCTGCAAAAGTTTAAAATTTTTGAAAGTCGTTTGATATTTTTAATAATGCAATGAATACGATGTAAAGTGCTGGAAACTGAAAGTAAAGTGCTGAAAGTAATAACACCGAGAATTTTATACTGGTTTGGTTAACACAACCTACTCCAGTCTTCGAGGACACCTTCCTCGGTTATCACTAATCACAAAATAACACCTTACCACAAGGTTGCTGGAGTTACACACCAACTCCACCCTTAAACAAACGATACAAGCAATCACACCGATCACGAACACCACCACCGAATGGATGAAGGTTTGATCACACCTTGATCAACATTTTACAATTTAAACGTATATGGTGGTCTAATCAAAGCCTATTCAATATAATGGATATAAGAACGGTAGGCTTGAGAGAAGAAGAAGAAGAAAGAAATGTAAAAGAGGACAGTAGAAGACTCCTTTTTCACTTGAGAGATTATGAGAATTGTCTTGCTTTTGTTTGCTACATCTCTTCTTCTTTTAAGCACATTATGGCCGCCCCCTAGGTCATCTTCCATCATCTTGAGAATTCTCTTTAATGTCCTTAGAAGAATGCCTTGTGTAGATGTGACACCATGTTGCTTACTTGGCACAACTTGATTGGATAGTTGTCTTGGCTTTGCTTACTTGGCACTCCTTGATTGGGTGAGTCTTGTCATCATTTAATGGCTGTAAAAATCTGAGAATAAAATGTAAAACATGTGCCAAATAAAGTTCAAAATGATACCATACTACTACACATCAATCCCTTGAATTTTGGGAAGAAAATTGATCATCATAAGGACATAAAAATCGTCCACCTCAATTCACACATGCTGAATTTTCAGCATGTGTTACATTTGCTACAAAGTTTGAATGATTACCTTGTGTAGCTCCCTCCATTATGTCACTAACCTTGTGTGGCTTATTCTCCTCCAATTGAGATGCCAACTAAGCTCCACATAAGCTCCACCAAGGCTGAGATGGGCACGTGATGTGTCTTGAGCATGTGTTGAATTTCACTTTTGTAGACTTTGTCAAATATTGCACAATAATTATACACATATGGTATATTCCAATCAGCCCTAATTTGAAAATTCTAGAACACTTTAGTATGTATTGAATATGTAAAATGTGTCTAGATACATGTTACATATCATCCCAAAAACGTTCCATGTGTTGTGTTCGTAGAAAACCGAATTTTCGACTTTTGTCGATTATGTAATTTTTCTCCGATTAAATTTCAACTTTTTGCACATTTTATATATATATATATATACATATTATGTCACACATAAATATATATAAAATAAATTTAATATTCAGCTCTAATGGCTGATTAAAGTAGGCGCCCCATGTGCTTAAAAATTGAATTTGGAATCTCCACAATTTGGCCTTAATTGGGGGGTGACTTATGTGTGCCAACATGGAAAGATTTTATGGCTGGGTGTACCATGTTAGCCACGAAATTTGTGGCCATTTTTGAAGTGTAGGGGCTGGCCATCTATATATGGCAAGTACGTGACACATTGGCAAAGTTTCGACAGTCACCCGATACGACAGTTTTTGGTTTACAACCTTGTAACGCGTCATAATAATTTTGTCATCACTATGACTTATATCATATGATTAAACCTGAATATACTCATAAATATAAGGTAAGTATAGTGGTGTGATGTTGATATACGTTCGTAATATATATAACGTGTCGGTAATACGTCAGTATATATATGTATGTGCCTTTTTAAAAAAATCTGAATATATATATATAAAAATATATAAAAAACATGTGATTAGAGTGTAGAAGGAGACTTTCCATTTCCATGTTTGTTGTCATCATGCGTTCTCCAAATATTTCTCCATTTAATGAACTACTTAGTTCATTTAACTATGTATTTCACTTAATGAACTAGTTTAGTTCAATAATGGTGGCGCCTGAAAATAGTTCAAACACAACAAATGTTTTCCATTTGATGTAAGCTTTATAGCTTTATGGCTTGTTAGTACGACAAAATTATATATAAAGTATATAAGGCAAGTTTGTCACAAAAACGTGTCAAGTAATAAATTGTGTCATGCATTTCTTTAACACACGTTATTTAAATCATGCATTTTGTGAATCACTCAAACTCTTTTTCTCAACAATCTCACCCTTTTGATGATTTACAAAATAATCTTAGTTCATGATTTAGATTTAATCGCTCTCCCTCAAATCGTGCACAAATTCAAATTTCAAATTTCAAATTTCGAATTTCAAATTTCGAATTTTGAAATCGCTCCCCCTTGATTTTTGCAATCAATCACTCTCTCTCCCCCTTAAATCATGCATTCTCTTCCCCCTTATTTTTGAAATAAAATCAAAAGTGCATATGAGAAAGAAAAAAACTCATGCATTTTGATTTCGTTTTTAAGGGTTATTTATTCAACTCTTTGCAAATATCCCTTTTGGTACCCAAATTTGGGCGACCTTTCTAGGTCTTCCAAAAGGTGAGAAAGGAGATGAAGATGCAATATAATAGATGTTCGGTGCAAATCCGTTTGGCCTTTGGCCGAGAATGCCATCATGCACATAGTATGATCTTTGTTTTTGATAAGCATTTCGGTTTGCATGCACGGGGTGTGATCTAGATGCATTTTTATGATATGGATTTCTCATATGCATCAATCGCTTCTTTTCATATTTGTGCAGCGAAAAATTATATCTCATATGATATGAAGATGAAGCACATTGAAATGACATAGGGGGATCTGGGCGTCTTCTTAGGCGCCACATATGTCTTAGATGCATCTATTTTCTTAGACGAAATGAATTTGGTTGATTTATTTAACTTCTCATTTTTCTCAACGTATCCTAATCTAGTTTTGTCGGTATCATGCTTTTGTGAAGAAATGATGCGATCTAGCATGTTTTTACCTGTGTCAAATTGTTTCACTATTTTTTCTAAATCTATATTCCTTGATTTCAAATTTGATCTCGGATTTCATTTCATTGTTTTGTTTCGTTAATGATGTGACCTCTGATTTAATGCATTGATTATGCAAGACGACTCTTCTTTTGAATCGTTTAATTGAGAAACAAGATTCGTGTTAGAACATTCTAACAACTTCTTGTCTTAAATTAATCGTTTCTTTTCTTTTGCAAAAGTCATTGAGAACTTATGCAACTCTAAATATTGACTAAATAAATCATCATAAGGAGATTCAGAATAAAAAATAAGAGTTAGAAGATACCTCATTCGATGCCTTAGATATAAAACATACTTGTGCCGTTTGTTCTTCGATATCTTCAGTCTCAGAGTCGGATGAATCACTCCAAGTGGAGGCTTTGAAGGCTCTTCTCCTTTGTTTAGGTTCTGAGAAGAGTCTAGTTTTGATCCGATCCTTGTCAAGGTGTTTGTTCGTTTGTTTGTCATTGTTAGGGCAATCATATGACAAGTGTCCAAGTTTCCCACATTCATAACACTTTATTTCTTCATTATTTTTATTTCTACGGTTCTTAGATGAAGTAGGCTTGTGTTTGTTTTTAATTGATTTTTTCAAGATCTTTCTTAATCTTTAAGCCATCGTGATTAAATCTTCATCATCGGAATCTGTATCACTATCCTCTACGCGATCATAAGAAGTTGAGACATATTCATTTGATTTAAACGCTATACCTTTATCATTTTTAGAAATAGATTCAGAATTTCTTAATGTAAGTTTGTTTTTGTATACCTTAAGAGATCCGATTAGTTCTTCTATTTTTATTGATCTCGTATCCTTACTTTCTTCGATTGCAGTGACTTTTGAATCCCATTCGGATGGGACACTTCTTAGCACTTTTTGCACCTTCTCCTGCGAAGAGAATACATTTCCAAGAGACTCAAGAGAATTGTAAATGTTAGTCAATCTTAGATCCATATCAACAATAGATTCATTGGGCAATAATTTGAAGGACTCAAAAGTAGACATAAGCATATTTATTTTAGATTCTTTGACTTGACTAGTCCCTTCATGTTTCATTTCTAGAATTTTCCATATCTCTTGAGCACTAGAGCAATTAGATACGTAACTAGATTCACTTTTGCCTAGCCCATTTAAAAGTAGTTGAATGGCTTTAGCATTCATACTCAACTTCTTTTTATCATCACTAGTGTATTCTTGTTTCGTTTTTAAAACCTCTAGTGTGACACCATCAACAGTAGATAACTTAGATGGAATGAATGGACCGTCTTCTATAATTGACCACAAATCAATATCAATAGCCATAAGAAAGAGTTTCATTCTTAGTTTCCATTGGATAAAGGACTCACTATCAAAAAGAGGAGGCCTTATGGTTGACATTCCTTCTTGCACGCTTTGTAGCTAATGGTTGCCATCTCACTTAGATCGTTAGATCTCCTTGTTTTGAGTGTGCCTGCACTCTGATACCATTGTAGGACCTGTAAGGCACCACTAGAATGGGGGGTTGAATAGTGGGTGCGAAAAATTTGGTTTTTAAAATATTTTAATCCAAAAACCGAACTTCTGAAAACAGTTTCTGTTTTCAGATACTGATTTAAAACGTTTGAAAAACAAGGTTACAGATCTCCACAAATTTTGAAATTTGGAAAGATTCAACTCTCAGATTTTTTGAGTATCCCCTAAAAATTTCAGATCAAAATTCAACCTCTAACCCTTTAAAAAATTGTTTGTGGTCAGATTGCGGAAATCTGCCAAAAACAGTAGTCTGATTTGAAAAATTTATTCCGATTAATCCGTAACTCCAAATGGTTTAAAAGTTTAATGAGACTATATGTATTTAAATTGGTTGAAACAGTTTTAAAAAATTCCTTTGGAAAGTATGTCAAATACGTTAAAGTTCTCAACCTTTGCAAGTCTAAAAATCAGATTGCACTAGTCTCAGAACTATTAACGTTTGAATGACTTAAACTTGTCCAAATGGGTTGAAACTTGCGCCAAATGAAACTTAAGCGGTGTGGCTATGTTCTGCAAAAGTTTACAATTTTTGAAAGTTGTTTGATATTTTTACTAATGAAATAAAAACGAAACAAAGTGTTGGAAACTAAAAGTAAAGTGTTGAAAGTAATAACACCGAGAATTTTATACTGGTTCGGTTAACACAACCTACTCCAGTCTTCGAGGACACCTTCCTCGGTTATCACTAATCATAAAATAATACCTTACCACAAGGGTTGCTGGAGTTACACATCAACGCCACCCCTAAACAAACAATACAAGTAATCACACCGATGACGAACACCACTACCGAACGGATGAAGGTTTGATCATACCTTGATCAACCTTTTACAATTTAAACATGTATGGTGGTATAATAAAAGCCTATTCAATATAATGAATATAAGAACGATAGGATTGAGAGAAGAAGAAGAAGAAAGAAATGTAGAAGAGGAAAGTAGAAGACTCCTTTTTCACTTGAGAGATTATGAAAATTGTCTTGCTTTTGCTTGCTGCGTCTCTTCTTATTTTAAGCACATTATGGCCGTCCCCTAGGTCATCTTCCATCATCTTGAGAATTCTCTATAATGTCCTTGGAAGAATATCTTGTGTAGATGTGACACCATCTTGCTTATTTGGCACAACTTGATTGGATAGTTGTCTTGGCTTTGCTTACTTGGCACTCCTTGATTGGATGAGCCTTGTCATCATTTAGTGGCTATAAAAATCTGAGAATAAAATGTAAAACATATGCAAATAAAGTTCAAAATGATACCATACTATTACACATCACTCCCTTGAGTTTTGGGAAGAGAATTGATCATCATAAGGACATAAAAATCGCCCACCTCGGTTCACACATGCTGAATTTTCAGCATGTGTTACATTTGCTACAAAGTTTGAATAGTTACCTTGTGTAGCTCCCTCCATTATGTCACTAACTTGGTGTGGCTTATTCTCCACCAATTGAGATACCAACTAAGCTCCACATAAGCTCCACCAAGGCTGAGATAGGCGTGTGATGTGTCTTGAGCATGTGCTGAATTTCACTTTTGTAAACTTTGTCAAATATTGCACAATAATTATACACATATGGTATATTTCAATCAGCTATAATTTGAACATTCTAGAACAGTTTAGTATGTATTGAATATGTAAAATGTGTCTAGATATATGTTACATGTCATGCCAAAAACGTTCCATGTGTTGTGTTCGTAGAAAACCGAATTTTCGACTGTTGTCTATTACGCGATTTTTCTCCGATTAAATTTCAACTTGTTGCACATGTTACATATATATATATATATATATATATATATATATATATTATGCACACATAATATACATAAAATAAATTTAATATTCAGATCTAATGACTAATTAAAGTAGGCGCCCTATGTGCTTAAAAATTGAATTTGGAATCTCTACAATTTGGCCTTAATTGGGGGTGATTTGTGTGTGCCAACATAGAATGATTTTATGGCTGAGTGTACCATGTTAGCCACGAAATTTGTGGCCATTTTTTAAGTGTAGGGGCTGGCCATCTATATATGGCAAGTACGTGACACGTTGGCAAAGTTTCGGTAGTCACCCGAGACGACAATTTTTGGTTTACAACCTTGTAACATGTCGTAATAATTTTGTCATGACCATGAATTATATCATATGATATAAGACCTGAATATACTCATAAATATGAGGTAAGTATAGTGGTGTGACGTTGACGTATGTTCGTAATATATATAACGTGCCAGTAGTACGTTGGAATATATATGTATTGTGCTTTTTAAGAAAATCTGAAAATATATATATATATATATATGTATGTATGTATGTATGTATATATATAGATATATAAAAAAAACATGTGATTAGAGTGTAGAAGGAGACTTTCCATTTCCATGTTTGTTGTCATCATGCCTTCTTCAAATATTTCTCCATTTAATGAACTACTTAGTTCATTTAACTAAGTACTTCACTTAATGAACTAGTTTAGCTCATTAATGGTGGCACCTGAAAATAGTTCAAACACAACAAATGTTTGCCATTTGATGTAAGCTTTAAAGCTTCATGGCTTGTTAGTACGGCAACATTATATATAAAGTATATAAGGCAAGTTTGTCACAAAAACATGTCAAGTAATAAATTGTTTCATGCATTTCTTTAACACACGTTATTTAAATCATGCATTTTGTGAATCACTCAAACTCTTTTTCTCAACAAGGCTCACTCGTCCCAGCTAGCATGGTCTGGCTCGTCCTCAACAAAGATGTAATCAAAGTCTGGTTCACCTGTGGAAGGAATAGTAGTGGGTGAATGATATAGAGTCACTCGTAGGTTACTCGTCTCTCACAGAAAGGACTTATACTTACAATAAATATATATACACATAAAGAAAAGCAACACATGCTCGATCCGGTTTACAAAGTACGATATCCTATAACTCGCAACAGCTGAAGGTTAGACAAACAGACTCACATATCAAATGCAATATGCAACTTCATGATGCGTGCTCGCTCTTACTACCGTGTCACATGCAACAATATTGTTATCTCACACCACATGTGCCTCTCTATCCATGATATACTATGTATGTCCGGCATTCTATCACACACTCTGTTTTGTAGAGTCAACACCCTGAAGAGTCATGCTCTGCATCATGGAGTCAACGCACATGTTCTGTATCATGGAGTCAATGCTCTCGCTCCATATCGTGGAGTCAACGTTCCCGCTCTGTACCGTGGAGTCAACGCACATGCTCCGTAACGTGGAGTCAATGCTCTCACTCCGTAATGTGGAGTCAATGCTCTCGCTCCGTAACATGGAGTCATTTCCCCAAAGGGATGCAACGCGATGCACGTGCTATAGATGCTTCACATGTAATCCGGTGCATCCATACTCATATATATACTCGCGTCTATACACGTGTATATATACTGGTCTGCATATATTACGACCCATATTTCCGAGTTGATAGAAAAAGAAACAAGATAATAGAACACAAAATGCAAATGTCATGTCGATAGAATTTCGGTATAATTTAAAATTTTTGGAATCCGGGTTAATAAGACATCAGTAGTATATGCCGGGGTTAGAAACGCTCGAAAAAATAACCGAATGATAAGGTAACTAATATATCAATATGCGACGAGATTCGTTAACAAACGTACGACTTCGTCGTAGGAATTAAAAAATACAAACGCGTAACAAATTAAATATTAAGATAAAGTAAACCAAAATAAAATGCATGACACAAGGAATTAGAACCATTTAAATAAAAAAAAAGTAGGACATAGTAAATAATTTGGAAATGAAGAAAAAAGAAAATGAATGCACACACACACATACATAACACATGGCGCCACTTTAGGGTAAGAATAGGGAGAATAATTGTGGTTAAAAAAATATCCAACAAAATACCAAGTGTAGAAAATTGTGTAGAAACCAAGAAATAAAATTTTGTCACATTCTACCTACTCCTACTCTAAAAATTTTGGCCATGGCATAAACAAAGAAAAAGCAGACTTTCTTCCACAAGAAACAAGTATGGATTTATACCAAAAAGCCTTACAACTCTTACACACCTTCTTACACTCTCTTACACAATCAACCAACTAAACCAACCGTCCCCACTCTTCTTTGGCAGGTTACCACACATCAAATGGAAGAAGATTTTTCTTCTTCCTTTAACCAATCCTTCACTCCATCAACTTACAAGACTTCTTCCACTTTCTACCCATCTTCCCCCCATCAAATCCCTCCCCAACTTCATGATTGCATTTTCTCCCTCTCCTGACCAAAATTTCGACCAACCTTAGAAAAGAGAGGAAGACTCTCTTTTCTTCTCATTTCCAACACTTAGCCAAGTTTATTTTTCCTAAAACACTTTCTATTCTCTCTCTCAACCAAGAAACAAGTCTTTCATTCCCCTTATTTCCCTCTTGGCCGAGAGCTCTTCAAGAGTAGTACAAGAAGAAATTTTCTTCTCTTCATCTCCTACATCCACCTAAAACACTAGCCATAACATCCTCCTTCATTTCAAGCTCTAAGGAGATCAAGTATAGTGGATTCAAAAACCAAGGATCAATAAGGTAATAGCATCACCTATATTAGGTTATTCTTCTTCCATTTCTCCATTTCTATGGTTGCATACTAACCCTCTATCTTCT
Source organism: Eustoma russellianum (assembly GCA_036186865.1). Classification (NCBI taxonomy): domain Eukaryota; kingdom Viridiplantae; phylum Streptophyta; class Magnoliopsida; order Gentianales; family Gentianaceae; genus Eustoma; species Eustoma russellianum. The sequence continues at coordinate 28,890,333 of AP025061.1, read as the reverse complement.
TACTCAAAACCATGGGTTCATAAAGGGAGGATAAGTAAGATTTTCTTCAAACCAAGTGAAGAACTCTTTACTTTTATTTAAAGTTTAAGTGATAAAGACAAGTAATCCTCCTAGATCCTTTATGGATTTTCAAAGATCTAGGTATTTATGTTCATACAAAGTTGGATCATTCACGATATATGTCCAAGGTTTTTGTATCAAGAATATGTAAATTCTATGTTCATAAGTGATGAAAATACGATGATGTATGTATACGTATATACGGTCACTTGTATAAAAAATGGACTATGTGTATAAATAAAATGAAATGAACACTTATATGTAAGATATGTAAAAGTTAAAGCAAGAAAATGAATATATAAGATACGTTAAGAAAAGATTACTTGGAAGATAATTGTATAAATGTGTTCATATGTTTTCGTGAAGATCATCACTTATGTGTTTATATATGATTTTGGTTTTTCATAAACTTTTGTGTTCTTGATTTAGCATGTTATGAGGCAATCGTATTCATGTCTAAGATTTAAGTTCACAAAAGATGATTTCTTGATGATCTACATGTTTAAGTATGTATATGTATATGGCGGTCAAGTTAGGGTTTTTATACACTATTTATCTCATTTTCATAAGTTCCATCATTTGATATCTTTATGTATTTTATAATGATTTACAAGACATTATGATGATGGAACAAACTTGCATATAGTTGGAATAAATGGCAAAGCAAGATATAGGTAAAAGATGTGATAAAGAAGAGAATTTATGTGACATCGGCCATAAATCCAAGAAAGGATGAAAGAATAACTTTTATGACATGTTATAAGTATAAATATGTGTGATACAAAAAGAAATGGTTACAAGAGTAAATTATAGAATAAAGATTTATGCTATATAAGAAGGAAAGTACAAGTATATCTGTATGTATATACATTCGGCCAAGGGATCAAAAGAGGAGAAAGAATAAACTTTATGATATAGTATAAATATAAATATATATGTCAAGAAAAGATATAGTCATAATATAAAAATATGGAACAAAGAAGTGTAATATAAGAAAAGGAAATTATATAAGAATTGAGAGAATCTCACTTAATAGCCAAACGTTTGGCCCATTACTCAATTAATAGTTAAACGTTGATGAAACTCACTTAGAAACCAATCCTTTTGAGAAATGGCTCACTTACAGCAAAAAACGGGAAACAACTTACTACAACAGGTAATTGCTGACGTGGCACTCGCGTGGTGAGTTTTGGACATTTAGTGATTTTTTAAAAAATAAAATTAATCTTCTCTTTTTTTAAAAAAAAAAGATTTCATTTCTCCAAAAAATATTCTCCTATCTTATTTGTTTGTTGGGAGAATAAGAAAGTAGAACACCAAAGCACAGTTCTCGGACAGGTGAATGTCGACAATTGGTTGAGATGGAGAATCGGAAGGCGGTGGTTGGTGTAAGGCGGCAGATGATGCCAACAAGCTCATGCAACTTAGCTGGTTTTGGCAATTCCTGGTTGCTAAGAATGCAGAGAACCGACAGAAAACGGAACCATACGCCGCCACCGCAGTCATAGCTTTCTTGTTAGATCCTATGTATTGATGTGCTTTTTCTAATTCCCTAAGCTAATAAACATTTCCACTGTTGAGGGAATTTCTGCGGAAATTGATGACCGATTCTTGCACAAGCAAATGGGGCAAATGTTGCTTCGATTGAAAATGACTTCCGCTAGACCAACAAAGACTTATTTTTGCCGGAAAGTAGTTAGAGGTTGGGGGTGACAGAGGTTGGGTCGTGTGAGCTAGTGGGGTGGGGGAGGGGGAGTTTTTTTAATCTTATATTTTTATTCATTTTTATATTTTCTTACCTTTTTAATAAATTTATTTAAGTAATTTCAATTTTTCAATTTTATTTTTTATATAAAGAAGTAGCGACCCCTGATTGGTCAGCGCAGTCAACATTTACCAACATATTCTGTGGCTGTAAGTGAGCCATTTCTCAAAAAGACTAGTTGTTAAGTGAGTTTCATCAACGTTTAACTGTTAATTGAGTATTGTGCCAAACTTTTGGCTACCAACTGAGATTCCCTCGAAAAGGAAATTTTATATATATATGTATTATGTGGACAAAAGATAAACTTTGGCATATACATACACATACAGGGTTTATATATATACATACATACGTATATACATATATATATATATATATATATGTATATATTCAACATGGAATAAATCAATTGTTACATGGTTATGGATATAAAGAGATATAAAATAGAGTATGGTAGAAATTATGGCTACTTTATGTATAATAGTATGAAATATAAAAGTATATGGTATGGATAGGAAATTAGGATTTTTTTGTTTTCTTATTAAGTTTAAGATGGATATTTTAAGAATATGTTAATAGATAAAAATAACAAGAAAAAGGGCTGGTTGGCCGAGGGTTAGAAAATGGGAAAAAGATGGTTATTTTCATGACTTAAGTATTGGATTCGGTACATATATTGGTTGGTTTAAGGATATGATGATATGAGAATTATTGGAGTATTTATATGGGTTATACGGAATGGAAATGGAGGTATTTTGCATACATGTTGCATTACACAAATGTTTAGTAGTTTCCTACATCGTATTGATTTTTACTGTGTACGAGCAGTTCATGGCATTGGTGTCATATTACTGTGTACAGACAGTTTATGACATTGTATTGATTTTTACTGTGTACGGACAGTTGATGGCATCGGTGTAATTTTACAGTGTACGGGCAATTTATGACATCGGTAATTTATCGTTCATCGTTCTCAAAGTTTCATGGAATGGTTTTAACAGACATCGCATTGTAGTGTTATCGCAATTATATGACTCGTACAAGGACTTGATGTATTTAGATGAAGAGACTAAGTATGATGACATTGTAGACTTGGATTGAGAATCTAAGTATTGATATACTTGATAGAGATGTTTTCTAGAGATGATCGTATAGTATGATACCTTGATAAAGATATCGTGTTATATGTTCTTTATTTTTTCTTTTGTTATGCACTTTATTTGTAAATGGAGACACACTTTATTATGTTCATTTTTATGATTATCATTACTTTGTTACCCCATCTCTGCATGTATGATCTACATGACGTATCTAGTAGGACTACTTGCTGGGCGATTATGTTTTATCGCCCATACGTGCCTTATCACATTGCAGATAACAGAGACATGGATCTGCTACTTCTAGAGGGCGTGACCCGACTATAGTATCCATGAGCTCAGATGTAGGCCAGAGTTATGTATTGGATATTTTTCGAGTTGACTATGATGTACTTAGATTATTTTGAGATATTGTACATTATGACTTGTACGCACTTTGAACGATTTGTATTATTATGCATGTCGTATGTTTATCTTTATTTTGCTTTCGCTATCTCGATTTACGATTTATGTCGATATGCACATGTATAGTATCGAGGCCTTGTACTTCTTGTAGTAGGGTACGGCAGGTGCACCGTACTGAAACACTTGTTCTGGGCGGGGCGCTACAGTATACCTCTATTTTATTTTTATTTCGGTGCATCTATACTCATAAATATACGCATGCCCATACGCGTGCATATATACTTGCATGTATACCCTCATTTTATTTATTATTATTGTTGTTGTTGGTATTATTCATTATTTTATATTTTTATTTTGTTCTGCTTTTTTTTTACTAACCTAATTTTGATTTATTAAATTATATAACATTTATGTTAAATTAATTTAATTTTCATTTTTTCTTTTTTCCCCTTTTTGGGCCTTCTTTTATTTTCTTACCCGCGGCTCGCTCAATATCAGCTTCAGCCGCGGCCCACCGCCAGCCTTCCTTTTATATTTTTTTGTTTCGGCCCGGACCAAAACCTGGTCGGGCTCGCCGCCCTTCTCTCCTTTTTTCTTTTCTTTTCCAGCCTGCGGCCAGGCACACTTACGAGACAAGACCAGACCAGAACTGTCTGGTGCAGCCCTTTCCTGGCCGGGTCAACTAAACTCGGGGCAGGGCCAATTCAGGTAAAATTGATCCGCCTGATCCGAATTCCATAAAAACAAATATGTATATACATACATACATACATATATATATACACACACACACACACCATATATATATATGTGCATTTTTTATCAAAAAATGCATATATACACATGTGTGTGTGTGTATATATGTATATATATTCCTCCGCTACAAGTAAGGGCATGCTACTATTAATAAAATCTTGGCTGGTACCGCCCGTCCTTCACTTAAAAAACCCTAATTTAATTCCATTTTCTTCCAAATTCAATTAAACCTCCAATTTAAATCCAAATTATCCCAAATTAATTTTATTTAGCCCCAAAAATTAACTTGCACACACGCATGACCGCACGTGGCCTTCACGCTCCACCTCCACCCTCGCGTGTAACACACACTCCACCACGTCCAGCCCCGTACAAATCAACAATCTCCATATAGCACACACATATACCCACACACATGGTCAGTATAAGGTAGCATACATACGAAAATCATATAAACATAACACATAGTGAATTTAATGCAAGTACTATCCAACGAAGTGTGGACAATCCGAAAAGAAGAAAATGTAATCTACTTTTTTTGGCGAATAATTTCCTACGCGTGATTTCTTCTTCCTTCTTCCCTCCTCCTACACCACAGCCTAGGGTTTGCAAGGTGTTGAATATATATATTTTTTGGGGTGGCCGAATTTGGCTTGGGGGTTAGGTTTTTTTTTCTTTAGAAGAGGGGACGGCTGATGGGATTATGGGAGGGGGGTTATGGTGAGTATTTATAGAAAAATATAAGTTTTCCTAGGTAGCTTAGGTTTAGGTTTCCTTATTAATATCAAATTCCATATAATTATATTTATCCTTTTAATTAGGAAAACATAAGAATAGGTTATATATATATATATATATATATATATATATATTAAAAATTCTCGGACATAACACTCCTCTCTCCTTACAAAAAGTTTAGTTTTCGAAACTTACGTACCTTATTAGAAGAGATTTGGATGGCGCTCGCGCATAAGCTCTTCAACCTCCTAAGTCGCCTCACGTTCTGTATGGTTGGTCCACTGACGTTTCACATAGGGTATAACCCGACGTCTGAACACTTGATCCTTACGATCCACAATTCTAACAGGGCTCTCCTCATAAGTAGTATCAGTATTCACGTTTAGTGGTCGAGCATCCAACACATGACTTGGGTCCGAAACATACCTCTTCAACTGTGAAACGTGAAAGACGTTGTGCACTTGAGCCAAGGCAGGGGATAGTGCCAAATGTCATGCCAAAGTGCCAACTCGATCAAGTACCTCGTATGGACCCACATAACAAGGACTTAGTTTATCTTTTTCTCCAAATCGCATCACACTCTTAGTGGGTGATACCGTAAGGTAAACCTTCTCTCCCACTTCGAATTTCAAAGAACGTCTCTTAGAATCGGCCCAACTCTTTTTCCTATCCTGAGTAGACATGAGCCTATCACGGATAATCTTCACTTTCTCCTTAGTTTGCTCGATTAACTCTGGTCCGGTAATAGCTCGTTCTCCAACTTCTTCCAAATAGATAGGGGATCTACACTTGCGTCTTTAGATAGCCTCAACTGGTGACATGCCGATTGTACTGTGGTGACTGTTATTATAAGAGAACTCAATCAACTTAACCATGCTGTCCTAGTTCCCCTTGAAGTCCAATGCACATGCTCTCAACATATCTTCCAGTGTCTGGATCATCCTCTTTGACTGACCATCAATCTGGGGATGAAATACGGTGCTCAATCGGAACTCAATCTCCATCCTCTTCTGACACGCTGGCCAAAATGTAGAAGTGAACCTCGGGCCTTTATCTGAGAAAATACTGACCGGAACCCCATGCAAGTTGACGACATTATCAATATACAGCGTCACCAATCTCTCTAAGGTCACATCAATAGAACTAGCAGGAAATAAGCAGACTTAGTCAATCTATCCACAATCACCCAGATACTATCGTTGTCCATTTCTTGTTCTCGGGAGCCCTACTACAAAATCCATCGTCACATGCTTCCACTTCCACTCAGGTATCACCAACGGTAACATCAAACCTCCCAGCCTCTGATGGTCTGCTTTAACCTGCTGACATACAAGACATCTCTCAATGAACTCAGCCATGTGTCTTTTTATGTCTTTCTACCAGTAATGCTTCTTCAAGTCATTATACATCTTCGTGGCACCCGGATGGATCGTCATCTCTGATTTGTGTGCCTCCTTCAATACTTCTTTCCTGAGGTCCTTAACATCAGGTACACACAACCTTCCCTGTTACCACATACTGCCATCAATCTGACTAGTCATCATCCTCTCGCAAATACCTTTGAGGGTTGCATCATCTTTCTGAGCCTCTTTAATCTGATCAATCAAGGATGGTGTGATAATTAAAGTTGCCAGAATATTTGCCGTAGAATCCACAATATCCAAATCAAACTCGAAAATCTCTCTCTCTAGCGGTGTCTGACTAACGTGGCTCGATTTTCTACTTAGCGCATCAGTAACTCACTTTGCCTTTCTCAGATGATAGTTAATAGTCAGATCATAATCCTTTAGTAGCTCCATTCATCTCCTCTAACGCATATTCGGCTCTTTTTGCATGCACAGATACTTCAAACTCTTGTGATCCGTGAATAATTTGCAGTTCACTCCATATATGTAACGATGCCATATCATAAGTGTGAAAACCACTACAGCTAACTCAATATCATGAATCAGATAGTTTTGTTCATAGGACTTCAACTGGTGTGAGGCATATGCAAGAACTCTTTCTCCTTTCATAAGGACACACCCTGAAACGAAAAAATTAGACCATAGTTTGAAATGTATATAACATCAAACTGAAATCGTATACATGTACCTAGTCCACTCTTGAACGCGTCACTGTAAATGATGAACCCTTCAGAACATGTGGAATGTGCCAATATGGGGGCTGTGGTCAATCTATTCTTCTGTTTAGTGAAACTTTTCTCACAATCCACGGTTCACTCGAACTTCGTCTTCTTCTGCGTCAACCTGCTTAGTGGCACCACTATAGTAGAGAAACCCTCGACAAACTTTCTGTAGTAGCCAGCCAACCCAATAAAACTTCTTATTTCAATCACATTGGTTGGTCTGGGCCGCTCAGTAATAGCCTCAATCTTCTTCAGATCCAGTGAGATTCCCTCCTCTGACACTACGTGACCCAAGAATGCCACGCTCTTCAGCCAAATTTCATACTTACTGAACTTGGCGTACATTTTCTTCTATCTGAGGGTCCCTAGAACTTTCCTCAAGTGCGCAGCGTGCTTCTCTTCATCAAGAGAATAGACCAAGAGGTCATCAATGAACACCACCACAAACTTATCCAGTTGATATCTGAATACAGTATTCATCAAATCCATAAAGGCAACGGAAGAATTAGTCAACCCAAACGACATCACTAAGAACTTGTAGGGACCATATCTGGGATAGAGGATATTTATTCTTGATTGTGATCTTATTTATCTCACGATAATCGATACACAATCTTATGCTCCCATCTTTCTTCTTCACGAACAACACAAGAGCTCCCCAGGATGAGACACTAGGGCGAATAAATTTACGATCCAATAATTCGTGCGGTTGCTCTTTCAACTCCTTGAGCTCCACCTGTGCCATATGATACGGTGCTTTTGATATAGGCTCAACACCTGGAATAAGATTTACTTCGAACTCAACCTCTCGGCTTGGTGGCAAATCTAACAATTCATCGAGGAAGACATCTTTGAACTCATTTACCACCGGAATCTGGTAATAAATGGTACTTGCTGCTCAGCATCCATATCATAGACCAGAAAACTTCCTCCACCTTTCGTCAATGCCCAATAAGCATGGGCTGCGGTCAGATATATCCTCTTAGGCTCCTTTTGTAGCTTAGAATTCCCTTGAAAAATGATCTCATTCATATCGGAACCTCTGATGCTAACTCGCTTCTACCGACGCCAATGGTGGAATGATATTTAGCCATCCAATCCAGGCCAAGAATGATATCAAAGTCCCTCATCGGAATAGGGATAAGGGTGGTGGTGAACTACTGATCATCAATTTTGAGCTCACATCCCTTGTACTGATGATCGGATATTATCACCTGATCGTTGGCTGCCTGAACTCGGTATGTTGTCTCAAGCCATTCAGGGCAATGACTCAGATTCTTTGCAAATTTCTTAGAGACGAAAGAGTGGCTTGCGCCACTATCAAATAATACGTTGACAATGACTTTATCTACTAGGATCGCACCTAACAGATTTAGGGTTACCAATACAACACTAATATTAACAATTACATGCTTTAATTTAAAAATAATTACTTAATTAGTTGTTACCTATCATGACGTCGCTGGCTGCCTCGACTTCTGCATCGGTCGTCATGTGCACCCTGGCATTGGCCCTCCGCCTTCCCTTCTGCTGGCCTCCCTAAGACTGCGGTGTCGGTGGGGCTGTGTTCTGCTCAGTACACTCTCTTGCACAGTGCCCTGACTTACTACAACTGTAACATACATTCATCTTCTTCTAGCACTCGTTTGGATATGTACGTCCACAACGTGTACACGGCCGGAACGGTCCAGTAGCCTTTGGTGACAATGGTTGTGTAACAATCTCTTGAATCTATGTCTGGGCCTGTCTAAGATGTGGTCCTTCGAACTGCCTTCTGGGTACCTTTACCCAGCGTCCTGACCTTCCAACGCTCATCTCCTCATAGGGCCTCTTGTCCCTCACCTATGCGGCGACTAAAATCGCCCTCCACCTCTCGGCACACCTCTTGCAACTCATCAAATGTCTTGGGTCTGGCAGTAACTATCCCTGACTGAATCTGTGATCTAAGCCCGTCTTGAATTTCAGCATCTTCAGCTTCTCATCTGCCATGGTAGACGGTACATACTTGCCCAGTACGTGAAATCTATTGGCATACTCTACCACTGTCATGTTGTCTTGGGCCAGGGCCTGAAACTATGTCATCCTCTATAAAATCCCATTGTCAGGCACATAGTACTTCTTGAACTCATCCTGAAACTGAGTTCAAGTGATCAGTGACGTCAGTCGTACCTCAATGCTATGCCACCACTCCTCCGCATCTCTAGCTAGAAATGGAACGACCACCTCCACTCTCAGATCATCTAGCACCTGTAACAATCAGAGATGGTCCGACATCTCTTTCAACCAGATCTCTGCCTCCTCCGAATTAAAGGTCCCCCTAAAAGTAGGAGCCATTGAACTCTGTATCTCCTTATAGAAAAATCTTAGACCCGGCTGCGATGGTGGTGGAGGCTGTACCTGCTGATTCAACTGGTGTTGCTGGTGCGACAATATATTTGTCATGGTGGTCATGACATCTACGAGTGCCTGGGTAATAGCCCCTTGATTCTGGTGGTTATCACCACCGTTACCTCCATTACTAGCTTGATCACGTCCTGGCGACATTTCTTGGAATTTAGAACAGTCGAAAATATATCTCATTTGAATTCAGGCAAAGTTAAGGGGCATTTTGAGAATTTCTAACCACCTATGGGGTGCATGCATAAGTTCAAGGGTAAAGCGGTAAATAGATAAAGAAAATGAAGTAACACTCTCATACCATTTAATCCAATCATATTTTAAGTGTAATATCATCTCTTAAGTCTACTTTGTTTATTAGGGGTAAAATCGTTATTTTAAGAAAAAGATCATATCTTATGTCTAAGTGAGCTAGTTAATCATGTGTTTCCGAGGCAAATCTGGAGCCTCGACTCTGATACCACCTGTAGCACCCCGTTCCCGAATCCTAACTTCGAGAACAGTGCATCTGCCGTAGTCTACTACGAGAACTACAAAGCGTTAATCAAACTTCATGCTCGTCAAGGATGACGTAGAAATTTGTTTTCACAGAAACGATAATTAAACATTCAATTTCAATTTATCAATAATCCCAATACGGAAATAAATGATAGTTTAGGACTGATGAAACCCCGACACGTCGAAACAGAATTCTTAAAGTCTGACATGAATAAACATAAAGTCTATCAGAGTCCCTAAGCGGATAATGCCGAGTCCCCAAAAATATCTCACAAGGCTCACTTGTCCCAGCTAGCATGGTCTGACCCGTCCTCAACAAAGATGTAATCAAAGTCTGGCTCACCTGTGGAAGGAATAGTAGTGGGTGAGTGATATGAAGTCACGGGTAGGTTACTGTCCCTCCCAGAAAGGAATTATACTTACAATAAATATATATACACATAAAGAAAAGCAACACATGCCCGATCCGGTTTGCAAAGTACAATTTCATATAACTCGCAAAAACTGAAGCATAAGACAAACACACACTCACACATTCAAATGCAAGGCGCAACTTCATGATGTGTGCTCCTTCTTACTACCGTGTCACACACAACAATATTGTCATCTCACACAACATGCTCCTCTCTATCCATGATATACTATGCATGTCCGGGAACCTATCACACGCTCTGTTTCGTAGAGTCAACACCCTGAAGGGTCACGCTCTGCATCATGGAGTCAACGGACATGTTCCGTATCATGGAGTTAATGCTCTCGCTCCGTATCCTGGAGTCAATGTTCCCGCTCTGTATGGTGGAGTCAACACACATGCTTCGTAATGTGGAGTCAATGCTCTCACTCTGTAACGTGGAGTTACTTGCCTCGAAGGGATGCAATGCGATGCACGTGCCATGAATGCTTCATACGTGATCTGGCGCATCCATACTCATATATATTCCCGCGTCCATACACGTGCACATAGACTTGCATTTATACCACCATTTCATTTTATTCCGGTGCATCCATATATATCTGTATCCATACACGTGCATATATACTTGTGTGTATAACCCATTTTATTTATTGTTATTATTATTATTCATTATTTTTATTCTTATTATTATTTTATATATTTTTTTATTTTTCTTTGTGTTTATCAAATTACATAACATTTATATTAAATTATTTTATTTTTTTCTTTTTTTTCTTTTCAGGCCTTCTGTTATTTTCTTGCCCGTGCCCCCCCAAATCAACTTCAGTCGCGGCCCGCCGCTCAGCCTTTCTTTTACATTTTTTCCTTTTTTCTGTTTCGGCCCTGCCTTAACCAGGCCCAACCCACTGCCCTTTTCTCTTTTTCCCTTTTCTTCCAGCTTGCGGCCCGCCCACTTACCAAACCAGACTAGACCAGAACTGATATGGTCCAACCCTTTCCTTGCCAGTCAACTGAACCCGGGTCAGGGCCAATTCGGGTCAAAACCGACCCGCCTGACACGATTCTAGGAAAAAGAATTATATATATAGTTATTTTTAAAAAAACCTAATTCAATTCAATTTTCTTCCGAATTCAATTAAATCTCCAATTTAAATCCAAATTAACCCCACTTAATTTCGTTTAACCCCAAAAATTAACCCGCATATACTGCACACACGCACAGGCCGCGCATGGACTGTACGCACCGCCATGTCTGTGTGTGGCCTTGACGCACCGCTTCCACAGTGCGTGTAACACACGCGCCGCCAAGTCCAGCCATTTTCAATTTCCAGTCCAATTCTAACCTGATTTTCAGGCTACATGATCTATTTCTAAGGCTATTCATGCAATTTTCTATTCATTTGGATAAAAATCAATTCTTTAATTATCTTTTTTATACAAATCAACAATCTCCACATAGCACACATATACTTGCACATATGATCATCATAAGGAAGCATACATACGAAAATCATATAAACATAGCACATAGTGAATTTAATGCAAGTTCGATCTAACACACGAAGTGTGGATGGTCCAAAAAGAAGGGATGGTAAACTACTTTTTTCGGCGAATAATTTTCTACGCATTATTTTTTCTTTCTTCTTCTCTCCTCCTACACCACGGATTAGGGTTTGCAAGGTGTTGACTATATTTTTTTTCTTTTTCTTTGGGGTGGCCGAATTTGGCTTGGGGGATTAGGGGTTTTTTTTCTTTAGAAGAGGGGCGGCTGATGGGATCATGGGAGGGGGTTATGGTGTGTATTTATAGAAAAATATAAGTTTTTCCATGTAGGTTAGTTGTAAGTTTCCTAATTAATATCCAATTCCATATAATTATCTTTATCCCTTTTGATTAGGAAAACATAAGGATAGGTTTTATATTGTGTGTGTGTGTATATATATACATATATATGTATATATGTGTGTGTATATATATATTAAAATTCTCAGGCATAACTTCACAGATTCGAGCTGTAGAAACAATCTCTTACACAAAAAAATGTACGATAAAGATGCGTACATCAGATCGCAAAATGATTCGACTCCTCTTAAGACAGTGCACAAATATAAAAACTTAAAACACAGCAAAGACTTTTTTTTATATTCGCGGATGTACTACTTTTAGGCATTTCACACGTCAGCAGGCTTTACTGCGCTAACTAAACACAGTACAGTCGGTTGACCTGCTACATTGGAAGAGATGACATTATCGACGACGTTAGTGTTAACCACCAGCTGATCAAGGAAGAAAAGAGAAATACGTCCCCAGGACATAGCCCAACTGGTTCCGGGCAGGAGTTCTCGAAAGAGACGTCAGGGGTTCAATTCTTGCCAAAGGCAAGAGAGCCTCTTTCCAGCAAGTGCATAGTGTGGGAGTTCCTTGGCCTGTAGGCTTGCCTGCAGTGTTGGGGGTGTAGAGAAAAAGGGATTTGAGTGATTCCAAAATATGTGATTTAAATGAATGACATAAAATGTGCATGATATAAACAAACGTGTGCATGATATTGCTTATTACTTGCCTTATTTAGCTCATATATAATGTTGCCGTACTAACGAGCCATGAAGCGTTAAAGCTTACATAATATGGCAAACATTTGTTGTGTTACACTATTTTTAGGTGCCACCATTAATGAACTAAACTAGTTCATTAAGTGAAGTACTTAGTTAATTAAACTAAGTAGTTCATTAAAGGAAGCTACATTTGAAAAAGGCACAAGGCAACAAGGCTAAGGAAGGAAAGTCTTCTCCTCCTCCCCTCATTTAATATACACGCATATACACATATAGATACATATATTTTCAGATTTTTTGAAAAAAAAGGCACATACACTTGTATTCCAACGTACCGCCGACACGTTATATATTTTACGTACGTACGTTAACGTCACACCATTATACTTAACTCATATTTATGAGTATATTCAGGTCTTATATCATATGATATAAGTCACGGTGATGACAAATTAAATACGACACGTTAAAAGGTTCTAAACCAAAAATTGTCGTATCGGGCGAATACCGAAACTTCGCCAACGTGTCACGTACTTGCCATAAATAGATGGCCAGCCCCTACACTTCAAAAATGCTCAAAAATTTCGTGCAAATGGTGATATTATCAGCCATAAGATCATTCCATGTTGGCACACACAGATCACCCCACATTAAGGCCAAATTGTGGAGATTCTAATTTTAATTTTGTCACATGTAATGGCGCCACTTTAGACCAGCCAAGTGCTGAGAATTAAAGTTTATATTATATATATTATGTGTAACATAATATATATAACATGTGCAAAAGTTGGAATTTAATTAGAGAAAAATCAGGTAATCGATAAATATCGAAAATTCGGTTTTCTACGTACACAACACATGAAACATTTTTGGCACATCATATGACACATATCTAGACACCTTTTACATATGTTATACATCTTAAAGTGTTCTAGAAAATTAAATTAAGGGCTGATTGGAATATAACATGTGTGTATTGTTAAATGTGCACTATTTTACAAAGTTAGCAAAAATAAAATTTAGCACATGTATATACACTTGTACACGCCACCTACAGCTGAGATGGAGCATATGTGGAGCCTTGTTGGCATATTGATTGGTCAAGAATCAATCATACAATGTTGCTGATTTAAAGAAAGAAGCTACAAATGGTAAGGTTTCAAACTTTGTCTCATTTAAAAGACATGCTGAAAATTTCACCATGTGTAAGTATAGCTGGCCGATTTTTTCAGTTAAAAAGCATATATTTTGTGTCTTGAATTATGTGGATGATTGGAAGAAGAAATGGAAGAAATTTGAATGAAATACAAAGCCATAAATTGTGATATCTTCAATATCACACATGCTGAAATTTTTCAGCATGTGTAAGATGTATCTTGGCCGTTTTTATGACCATGTGGGTGTCCAAAATTTCATTTCCAATTTGATAAGGATATTTGCTATCAACTGATGATTTATTTTACAAAGAAAAATCAAAGAAAAATGGAAGTTATTTGAATTATCTCACTAAGTAACACGTGCTGAAATTTCAGCATGTTAACTCATAATGGCCTATTTTTGTACCTATTTTGTGGAGAAATTATTTTGCTTAATTTATGTGACAATCTTGTGGATTATGGAAATAATTCTATGTTGATTTTTGGCACATGTTTTGAGTGAAATATTCAGATTTTCCAAGTCATCAAATGATGACAACATTCAACCTATCATGAAGTGTCAAGTAAGCAAAGCTTAAATGATCACCCAATGAGAAGGTGCCAAGTAAGCAAGATCATGTCACAATGATGTCTTACATTCTCCCAAGGACTTAGAAGACAATTTTCAAGAGGGGGAGACACCAAGGGGAATGGCTACAAGGCATTAAAAGAAAGAAGATGAGCAAAAACAAAAGACAACAACAAGCATTACAATCTTGAGATCAAAAACGCCTAGCCTCTCTTCTTCTACATTCTCTTTCTTTCTTTCTTCTTGAAAGCCTATTGTACTTATATTTCTATCTTTGAATAGGCTTGTAATATACCACCACATACTCTTTATCTTTGTAAAAGATTGATCAAGGTGTGATCAATCTTCAATCTTGCTAGGTGGTGGTGTTCGTGCAAATTGTATTCATCGTACAAGGTTTGTGAAGGGTTGGAGTTGGTGTGTAACTCCATCAACCCTGTGGTAAGGTGTATTGCGTGTGTGTGACTAGTGTGAACCAAGGAAGGTGTTCCTTGAAGACTGGAGTAGGTTGTTTATAACCGAACCAGTATAAAAATCTCGGTGTCATTTACTTTCAGCATTTATATCCTGTTTCTGCACAGTTTGCTCTTTTTGTTTGCGTTCGTAAAAATAGTAAACGACTTTCAAAAATTACGAAAATTTCCAGAAACAAAGTCACACGTCTTAGGGTTAATTTGGCATAAGTTTCAACCCTTTTGGATAAGTATAAGTCATTCAAACATCCAAAGATCTGAGACTAGTGCAGTCTGATTTTCACGCTTGCAAAGGTTGAGACTTCGAGTGTATTTGACTAACTTTCCAAAGGAATTTTTCAAAACTGTTTCAACCCATTTAAATACAATATATAAGGGGTTAGTGGTTAAATTTTCAGAGCATTTGGAGTTGTGTACAAATAGGAATTAATTTTTCAAAACAGTGTACCGTTTCTGGCAGATTCGCGCAATCTGACCACCAACGATTTTTGAAGGGGTTAAAAGTTGAATTTAAATTTGAAATTTTTAGGAGACCCTCATAACATCTGAGGCTAAGTTCTCTCAAAATTTCAGAATTTTTGGATACCTATAACCTGGTTTTAAAAACGTTTTAAAACTGGTCCTGAAAACAGAATCTGTTTTCAGAAGTTGAGTTGTTTAGTTTTAAACAAATTTTAAAAACCACACTTTCCGCACCACCTATTCAACCTCCCCTTCTAGTGGTGCCTTGCAGATCTTACAGGGGGCTCCTTATGCAGACTACTGTGTATATGACCAAGCTCCTGCTAGCGGGTCATTGGGTACCTGATTTACATCCCTACACTACCTTTGGGATTGGGTGTTGCAGGGACCCTTACTAGTTGGGGTTCAACCTTTTTTAAGAAAAGAGAAATACTCGGAATTTCAGATTTTTTTTCCCAAACAATTGCTTTATATATTATCTGATTTGATAACTTATAATGCTAAGTTGAACTAATTGATTAATCTAGTTGCACATTTTAATTATGTTATTTTATTATTTCATAATTATAGCATGGTGCATGATCATGAGCCTAGAGTGTCGATGTGTTCTGATTGCTTTTACATTATTTATTATTTTCCACCAATCCTCCGTGCTTATGAATTTAATACGGGTCTATGTGCTCGATTCTTATTTTTTTTTTTCAGTTTGTGTTAGGTTCTTTAGATTACACTAGAATAGAATGAAAGGTTGAATAGTGTGTTCACCAAGTATAGAAATTTTTCGGATATTTTTCGATGATGAGGTCAAACCAATACTTCGGTATGTTCTTTAAAATGAATAAACTTGCAAAAACGGAAAGAACACCAAATATATAGAGGTTCAAGTCAAAGACTCTACTCCTCTACCTTCTTGCTTTTTACAAGAAGAATTTTTGAACAATGGGATTGTTATTTCTCTTATGGGGAAACAACAATAAAAAGAAAGATACAAATGGTTGAACTAGGTAACACACCTAGACGTTGAAACAAGAAAATCCAACTACCTTAAAGTTAAGCCTCCAAAGAACTCCCTTGCTCCTCAAAGAATTCTTGTTGGGAGTATGATGCACCACTATATTATCAACTAACCCTTAAAGGCTTGGATTTCTTCAAACAAGAAGCACCCTTGCTTCTTGACAAACGATCTACACCTTGCTCTTCACAATATTCACTCAAGAAGAAGGCTATTCTTCTTTTACAAATCACACACTCTCACAAATAATGTAAATACAGCAATAATACAAGTATTTTAAGAGCAAAAGCTTGAGAGAAACTTGAGAGCTCGTAGGTCAGAAAGTTAGAAAATGAAAAATGATGAAAATCCTTATTTTATTCTCCTCATAGCCGTTGTCCATGTCGCAGGAGAGAAAGATAAGTTTTGTCTCTATTGATGACATGTCTCCTTCCATGGAGATCTTCTCTTGGATGAATACAAGCTTCTTGAGGAAACTTCTTCTTGTAAGCTCAAAGAGGAAAGAAAACATTCTCCAAAGTGGGAATGTTGCCTGTGATTTTTCACTAAGAGGAAAGATACAAATGTCAAGTAATCATAAAAAAGTGCAACATAAAACATTTGTAAAGTTGAGTCACTTGAAGCGCCTAATGTGATTTTTGAACAGGCGTTCAAAGTGACATGTAGCGCCTAATGTGAATTTGAAACTGGCGTTCAATGTGACATAAAGCGCCTTAAGTGAATAAGGAACACCTGTTCAATGTCACATGAAGCGCCTATTGTGGGCAATACACTCGTTCAAAGTTAGATGAAGCGCCTGTTCTAAGCCATCATACTCGTTTGAAGTGATTCTGAGATTTGTCAAACCTAGTTTGATATTCCTGCCTATTTTGGGAGGGCAACGGCCACATTTGACTTTCGTCATACACATGAAGCGCATGTTAAGGCGTTCAAAGTGTGCTGTTTCACATAAGCACAGTTTGACACATGAGACGTCTTATCTAGGCGTTCGAAGTGTTCTGTTTTACAGCCACTTCACATTAAGCGTCTTATGTAGGCGTTCGAAGTGTACTGGCTTACAACCACTTCAGATAAGACGTCTTATCTAGGCGTTTTAAGTGTGAATTGTGCAAATCATCAAAACTTAACATGTTCTAACAGTTTGAATCCCTTTCCTTTTGAGATCCCCTATATATGATTGATTGATTAATTGATATTGTAGAATAGAATAAACGAGCAATGGTGGATACCAGGATAGAGCCAGGAGCAACCAAAGACGACACTGTCGAAGAACCAAAGAAGCTGGTGATTCAAGGATTTGTTGTGAATTCTTAGAGCAGTCGCTATATAGGTTGGGTTGCTGGATACGGGATCCTCGTACTAGGCTGGACTAACATCCAATCGAGAGAAGACAGTCTTTAAAAACAAGAAGTTGGGAAATCAGCTGAGCCTTTTCTTATCTGCTTTCCGATCTAAATCATTCGATTCTAGACTGGTTTTGAACACCGCGTAATATCATCTTAAACCAGCCTAACAGATCCAACTTAATCTTTTACACCGATTTATTGTACTCTCTCGACCAGGTCATTATAAGAAAAGACTGCTAATTTTTTCCGAAGCGAGAGGTCCTTCTTAGAATGATCATATTTTTTATTAACATTAATAGGTCGATTTAACTAAGAATAATTAATATTTAGCTATGCTAATGTTAAAAGTTCTATGTGACAACTAGTTAGTATAATCCTCAGTTTTGAATTTTTTATTTTGGAAGACAGCCCCACAAGTATATATCAAATTTTTATGGATTTACAGTTGGCAAAATTAAATGCCTACCTAATAAATTTAATTTGTAGTTACAGCTAAGTTTTTTGCAAATTAAATTTATAGGATTTGGTATCCCCTAGAGAATGGGGCAACAGAATTCTTCGAGGTCAATAGTGAGGGCTATTGTGACTCGATAAAATAGTGGAAATTATTCTAAAGTACATTAAATCATTTACTTTCGTTCGTACATATTTCTGCTTTTAAATCGCTGTAGTTGCCGGTATATTAATGATCATTTTAACGGATAAACTACGACTGACTGAAACGCTCTGATACTCCAAGAAAACCAAGAATTCCAAGAAACAACTGATACTCTGATTCAACAGTGATGCAAACACAGAGATCCAAATACTGATCAAGAAGCTGAGAGTCAAACACTGAAAATCATACGCTGAGATTATACAAAATCACCCACTGAGCAAAACGCAGCTCAAGGGATGGCTAGTGGAAAGGCACCCACGTATGCTGAGATCACCAAGAAATTCATAGGGGATATCAACCCAATCGCAACAAGTGATCCAGCACAGGATGATGAAGTCGGATCTTCACCAAGGATCTAGATGACCTCGAAACAGATTCGTCAGTTAACTTGAAGAATCGTTAACTGGGATCGAAAGTTTGTAGCTGGAATAGCGCCAAATATCCTGCACAAAAAAGCACAGGTCAGAGGTCCCGGGGGGTTGGCCCCAGAAAAAACCCTCCGACGCTCAAGTCAGTTTGGGCCATATCTCACTGAGATTATAATTTAAAGGGTGAGTTTGGAATTTCTCACAGTATTTGCCGAGGAGCATAGTGTATGGATATGCTATAGAGTAGAGATGTTTGAATTCCCATGCTGGCTCCCTCTCTTTGTTTTGGTTGCCTTGCTTTTATAGACTTTCCCGCCTTTGGCTTCTGATAGTAGATAATTGGATAAGATGTTTGCTTGGGGCAGAAAGTCTAGGGCACTGTAGGTCTGCTGATGTGATCGATAGTCTGACTGATGTGATTAATAGGTTGGCCTGGTCGATGTAACTAGTAGACCTGCTGTTGTGACCTAGGCGTGTTTTGGAAGAATAACCAGCTGTAGTCATTGCATTTGAATGGTACCACTATCTGAGGGTCCCACGAAATAATATCGCTCTTGGTTCACTTGCTGTGGTACATAGCTGAACTCCGCTAAAGTGCATGATTAGGCTTTGCCGAAGTGTTTAACCAGGCATTGCCTGTGTGAAGTGGTCTGAAGTGCGGCATGTGAACATAAACTACAGTTGGTGCCGAGGTGCAAACCTTGGCATATTCTTCGATGTTATTAATGCGTCATGTTGTCCCTCTTAGGTGCAGCCGAGGCTGAACAGCCATGCTTGGGTACTGAACCACTGAACTGCGGTACTTTGGAGTACTGAGCTACTGGAGCTAAACCGTTGACTATTGCTGACTAACAGACGATTAATTATGGTCTATCATTTGCCCCCAGATTTTGTGTGGCTGAGCTGAATTGCGAAGGCAGACAAATCTTGTTCTTATGACGTGACAAATCTTCATTAATTACAGGGTTATCTTTTTACTTGTGCAGTTGCTTCCGCCTTTACCGTAAGCGATAGTTCCGATGCTCTATTATTACTTTTTCGGCGATTCCACTCCCCGAGGGAGGGAAATGCATGAACCTCCACCCTTTCGAATTTCAAAATTCAAACGAAATGGAGCACCGTTCCGTCTTCCTCTGCCTATTAATAGAGACGTTTTCCTCCCTTCATTATGCATTCTCCATTCATTATAAATAGAGACGTTTTTCAAATGAATGAAGAATGCATAATGAAGGGAGGAAAACGTCTCTATTTATAGGCACAGGAAGACGGAACGGTGCTCCATTTCGTTTGAATTTTGAAATTCGAAAGGGTGGAGGTTCAGGCATTTCCCTCCCTCGGGGAGTGGAATCGCCGAAAAAGCAATAATAGAGCATCGGAACTATCGCTTACGGTAAAGGCGGAAGCAACTGCACAAGTAAAAAGATAACCATGTAATTAATGAAGATTTGCCACGTCATAAGAACAAGATTTGTCTGCCTTCACAGTTCAACTTAGCCACACAAAATCTGGGGGCAAATGATAGACCACAATTAATCGTCTGTTAGTCAGCAACAGTCAACGGTTTAGCTCCAGTAGCTCAGTACTCACAAGTACCGCAGTTCAGTGGTTCAGTATCCAAGCATGGCTGTTCATCCTCGGCTGCACCTAAGAGGGGCACCATGACGCCTTAATAACATCGAAGAATATGCCAACGTTTGCACCTCGGCACCAACTGTAGTTTATGTTCACATGCCGCACTTCAGACCACTTCACACAGGCAATGCCTGGTTAAACACTTCGGCAAAGCCTAATCATGCACTTCAGCGGAGTTCAGCTGTGTACCACAGCAAGTGAACCAAGAGCGATATTACTTCGTGGGACCCTCAGACAGTGGTACCATTCAAATGCAATGACTGCAGCTGGTTATTCTTCCAAAACACGCCAAGGTCACAACAGCCGGTCTACTAGTTACATCGACCAGGCCGACCGATTAATCACATCAGTCAGACTATCGATCACATCAGCAGACCTATAGCTCCCTAGGCTTTCTGCCCCAAGCAAACATCTTATCCAATTATCTACTATCAGAAGCCAAAGGCGGCAAATTCTATAAAAGCAAGGCAACCAAAACAAAGAGAGGGAGCCAGCTTGGGAATTCAAACATCTCTACTCTATAGCATATCCATACACTCTGCTCCTCGGCAAATACTGTAAGAAATTCCAAACTCACCCTTTAAATTATAATCTTAGTGAGATATGGCCCAAACTGACTTGAGCATCGGAGGGTTTTTCCCGGGGCCAACCCCCAGGGACCTCTGACCTGTGCTCCTTTGTGCAGGATATTTGGCGCTATTCCAGCTACACACTTTCGATCCCAGTTAACGATTCTTCAAGTTAGCTGACGAATCTGTTTCGAGGTCATCTAGACCCTTGGTGAAGATCCGGCTTCATCACAGGAAAAATACACTGAGGAAAAAACCAAGGTCAAAGGAATGCCATCAGTAGTCTTTACAAAGGAAGAGGAAATAATATTATCGGAAAAATTCAAATTCACACTGATTGGTACATTCTGGAAGGGAAGACCTTCAATGATAGCAACAAGAAGAGCATTTGAACGAATGGTATTCAAAACTACACCTGATAAAGGTCTTCTTGGAGAGAAACACATACTAATATCTTTCAAGAACGAAGAAGACTATCAAAGATGCTTTGCAAGAGGGGTGTGGACAATAGCAGGATATGATATAAAGATGACAAAGTGGACACCAAACTACAATCTAAAAATAGATTCCCCATTTGGGTATCAATGGAAGGATTGCCAGTACACCTTCATGAAAAGAGAGCCATGTACACAATTGCCAAGTCAATAGGCCAACCCATGAAACTGGACACAGCTACTCTGAATCTATATAGACCATCAACAGCAAGAATATGTATAGAAATGGATGTATCACAGCCCCTCCCGCCAAAGATACACATTAGATGTGGTAGCAACAGCTTCATACAAGCAATCAACTACGAAAGCCCACCAAAATATTGTAAAGATTGCCAACAACTAGGACACAAAACAGGATGCTGCGAAGAAGTCAAGAAAAACCAAGAGAATTTACAAAGAAAGGAATACAAAAAAACAGAAGAAAGGAAAATTGAGCAGAAATGCCAGAGGCACAAAGAAACAACAGACAAAGGTGCAAAATATTTTCCTAAAAAAATATTCAAAGAAACAATGGAAGCCAAAAGAAATTAGTCCCACACAGGAAGAATCAAAAAAGGAAAATACAGAGACACAAACAAAGCCAACAATACTCAGCCATGAGGAGAAACAAACCATACAACAAATATCATACTCACAAGACAGATCAAGGCTGAATATGACGCATGAAGATATAAATCATCAACAAAAAGAAGAAGAAATATATGCCAATCACTTAGAAACAGAAGCAAGTCCAAGAAAACCAAGACAAAAAATCACACTGGCAGAATGGATAGACATGGCACAGAAAATTGAAGGAAGATTAACAAAAAAGAAAACTCAACAACAATCAATAGACACAACAGAAGAGCAAATAGCTGGGGGAACAAAAGAAGAAGAAGAAGTAGCAAAAATACTGCCTCTTATCTCCAGAAGAACAACAGCAAACAAACACCCACCACCAATGTGGATGCAAACTAGAATAGAATCAAGGCTTGGAGACACTCCAACAACTCAAAATACCTAAATCAGACAAGTCAAGATGCTTATCACAATGTCATGGAATGTTAGAGGTATATCCACCTCCATCACAAGATTAAAACAACTAGTTACCAAGCACAATGTACAGTTACTCGCCATTATAGAGCCAAAACAGAAAGAGAATAGCATAACAGAGAACAAACTGAAGCTAGAATTCACACAAGCAAAACAAGGTTGCAGAGGGAAGGTATGGATAATGTGGCAAGACACAAAGCTTAAATACATATCAGACGAACAAACAGATCAAGCAATGCACATCAACTTCCAATAGATAGAAATGAATGAAGAAATATGTTACACGGCAGTATATGCGAAACACACAATAGAAAAAATAATGGAACTATGGGAAGAACTGAGAAGAAAACGTCAGGCACAGAATAACCCATGGATCATCGGAGGAGACTTTAACACATTCCTAAAGATAGAACAGCATAAGGGAAACTTGACCCCAACATTATCATCACTCAAAGATTTTCAAGACTATATCCATTAATGCAAACTGGCAGACATACCATACCAAGGATCACAATACACATGGTCAGATACAAGAAAACAAGGAAGGGTGTGGAGAAGACTGGACAGATATATGGTAGACGGAAAAATGCAAGAAAAGTTTACAGAAATTATAGTCAAGCACCTCAACAGAACTTCTTCAGACCATGCTCCTCTCTTGTTCATTGGAAACACAAAAATGATTAAGACACCAGCCCCTTTCAGATTCCTAAACGGATGGACACTACACCCTGATTTTCAACAATTTGTCCACACAGCATGGAAATCATATGAAACAGTGGGGGGAATGAGAGGAATATACTCCAAACTAAACAGAATCAAGAAAGAATTGGCAGCATGGAACAAAAATATATATGGAAACATATGTGATCAGGTTGAAAAAGCAGAAGAGCAAGCTACCAGGACTGAACAAGCATACGAAAACCAACCTACAGAAGACAATGGAACAGAATACCAACTGGTTATGGCAGAACTAACAATGGCAAGCAAAAAGGCTGAAACATACTGGAGACAAAAAGCAAATATCAAATGGCTCAACGAAGGAGAAGCAAAGGATGTATAAAAATGATGTAAGCACAGCTTACATCCGAACATAAACGGAAATCAAAGAAGAGAGCACAAAACAGAGAATGAGAAGCATACGCCGAATGAAAAACAGAGAAGAAGCTGATGAAGAAGCAAGATGAAGGAAGAAATAGCAAAGAGAAGCAAGATAGTAGAAGAGGCGTTAAAATACACGCCACAGAATTTTCTGTACATTAAAACCCCAGAAAAATTGTAACTCCCCAGATTTGGTAGTTCCGAGACTGACACCACGTGGAAGCGTGCATGTCAAAAATCAATGTTGTTTTTTTACCGAAGAAAGATAAATAAATAAAATATTTGTTTGCAAAAAAAAAAAATCGCTGTGGTTGCCTTGTTTAACACATTTAGCATATCCTGAAATTATAAAAAATTCTTAATGGACAAGACTACCTCAAGTGATACATAAGACTTAATTGTATGTCATCGGTTAAGACACAGGATTAAGGTTAAAGAGGGATAGTCCCTACACTTTAGGTGGACTTGCACTTTTTTGTTGTGATCTTTGTCTTCTAACTATTTGTACATATTTACTGTTGACTATTTTATTATCAGAAGCTATTGATTTGTATTTCATAAAATCCATTCTCTAGTACATACTCCTGTTAATGTACTATATATGCAGGTACATATAGAGCCGGAAGTCTCACTGGAAGCAAACTCTCTATCTTTTGGGATGGAGGTATTGTTTGTCTGCCTCTTACCCTCTCCAGACCCTAGCGACATCTTTTGCTGTCGTTGGGATATACTGAGTATGATTGTTGTTGTTGTTGTTGTTGTTGTTGTTGTATGTCACCAGTTAAAAGGAAGTCATTGTTTGGATTTTTCTTGATTTAATTCGCTCCAACTCAAAATACTCAGCAAAATAATAAAAAAGAAGACGAAAGATAGTGAATAGAGATATACAATCTATAGTGGTTCGAATCTCTTTAATTCTACTATGTTACCGCTTTGTTCAAAAAATAGATTTCCAACAACTTTCTTATCACCTTTAACAAGGAACAAGATATACAACAACAACAACTACAACTAGTGTACCAACACTTTGTGTAATGACAACTCTTATAACAACTATTAGCGAGAGCATGAAAGCTTTTCTACTTGCCTCTTCACAAATTCCACAAAGTTCTTTCTAAAAAATTTCACCAAATAAGTTTCAGGAGAAAAACTTGTGATACACTTTCAAATCAAGTCTAGATTACAAGCATAAGCATAAGATCGAATATGTTTGATTCTTCTTACATTAGACTTTCATTTACTCACAATACAACAATCTAATAGCTAAGAGAATAAAAACAAATTTCAAACTATAAGTTAACTAGACGAATAGACTTCCCCCAAGTAAATCATTCTGTACAAACCGTAGCTCTTGCAATACCTTGATTGTCACGCAATTGTCTAATTTGCATTGGACAAGGAGGCATGAATAATTCTTAAATACTTTCTATGTCACAAAATGATAGTCCATTATTTATTTTCCAGACGCCTGAAAATGATGTCCCTCTTCTATAATAAACTCATTTACCTTTTTTGACACCAATTAATGTTATCCTTGTAAACAACAAATTAATACTATGCGTTAATTACATGGAGACAATACATCGAAGGGTAATTAGTGAATACGATTAGTATTGTAGAATAGAATAAATGAGCCATGGTCGATACCAGGATAGAGCCAGGAGCAATCAAAGACGACACCCCGTCGAAGAACCAAAGGAGCTGGGGATTCAAGGATTTGTTGTGAATTCTTAGAGCAGTCGTTATGTAGGTTGGGTTGCTGGAGACAGAATCCTCGTACTAGGCTGGACCAACATCCAGCCGAGAGATGACAGTCTTTAGAAACGATAGGTTGGGAAACCAGCTGAGCCTTTTCTTATCTCCTTTCTGCTCTAATTCATTCGCTTCTAGACTGGTTCTGAACATCGTATAACATCATCTTAAATCAACCTCACAAATCCAACTCAATCTTTTACACCGATGTATCGTACTCTCTCAACCAGGTCATCATAAGAAAAGAGGGAGGGTCCTTTTTAGAATGATCATATTTTTTATTGACATTAGTGGGTCGATTTAACTAAGAATAAGTAATATGTAGCTCTACTAATAAATGTTCTATGGGGCAACTAGTTTGGTATAATCCTTAGTTTTGAATTTTTTGGAAAACAGCCCCACATGTTTATACTAAATTTGTATGGATTTACAATTGGCAAAATTAAGTGCCTACGTAATAAATTTAATTCGTAGTTATAGCTAAGGTTTGTGCAAATTAAATTTATGGATTTGGTATCCCCTAGAGAATGGGGCAACACAATTCTTCGAGCTCAATAGCGAGGGCTAGTGTGTCTCGATAAAATAATGGAAATTATTCTAAAGGACATTAAATTATTTAATTTCGTTTGCACATCTTTCTTCTTTTAAATCGTCGTGGTTGCCTTGTTAAACACATTTAACACAACTGAAATTATAAAAAATTCTTAATGGACAACACTACCTCAAGTGACACATAAGACTTAATTTTATGTCACGAGTTAAGAGGAAGTCATTGCTAGGTATATGAAGAACACTCTCGAGGGGAATGGTGAATAGAGTTTTGGTAATTTTTTGGATTTTTTTCTATTTAATTCGCTCCAACTCAAAATACTCAGCAAAATAAAAAAAAAGAAGATGAGAGATATTAAATGAAGATGCACAATTAATAGTGGTCCTAATATCTTTCATTCTACTACATTATCAATTTGTTTCGAAAATAGATTTTCAACGAATTTCTTATTACCTTCGACAAGGAGCAAGATATACAACAACTACAACTACTGCAACTGCAGTACCAACACTTTGCGAAGTGACTACTCTTATAACAACTACTAATGAGAGCTTTAAAGCTTTTCTACTTACCTCTTCATAACTTCAACACAGGTCTTCCTAAAAAATCTCACCATATAAGTTTCAGGGGAAGAAATTGAGGTACACTTTAAATCCAGTCTAAATTACAAGCACGAGATCAAATATATTTGGTTCCTCTTATTGTTAGACTTTTATACTCTCACAATGCAACAACCGAAAACAAGTAATATAAGCTTAATGAGTTTTAAACACATACGCAATAGAGATTTTTGGGATGGATGGAGGATGGAGCGTGATGAAGTCGAAAATGTATGATTGCCTATTGCATATATAGAGGTCAAAAATTTTGTTTTTTCATCGTTGTCCCTTTGTTTTTCTCCAATAATTTTTCTTCCATAATTCATATTTTCTCCAACTGAAAACAACATTAGAGATGTACACAATAAATGAGTAATCAATTTGGGCAGATAGGAGAGATACAATCATTTGTAGTTTGAAAATTGTATCGTAGCGGCTACATTTCTGGACATTAAACTCAGGACGACACAATTGGTCAGTTTCACCAAGCTCAGCTCTTTCTTTTGTTCCTGAGTGTGGTCTCCTCCTCTGGAACTCTCTGCCTACCTCACTGAAGTCATCATCGAATGTTTGGTTTTCTTTTAGGCGAACTTATGCTTTTGAGTTCGGCCCTGAGTTCAGTTAAACTTTGATTTTGACCCATTGACTTGTTTTAAATTTTGAAATAGAGGGACAGAGTTTTTGGAGATACCAATTCTCAGTTTGGTCTGCTGAGTTACCCAATGCAAACCTACGTTCGACCATGCATTCAGCCACCTTAAACTGTTACTTGCCAAGATGGTATTACTTGTCGTATTCAGCAGCTAGTTTCTGGGCTTGTCAGGTGCCCTCAGATTAGTCTGGCCAAGCAGAGCATTGAATTCGACGAAGCAATGGTAGATTAATCTTCCGTTAAGGACTAAAGCATTCTGCTCAGTTGATGTATCAACTTGACGTGCCAGTTTTTGATTGGGCAGAGTGTCGAGTAAGTAATGAAAAGTGGACACTGTCGTAGATATCGGTGCAGCGAATCATTTATACTTATGGCTGTTTGGATTTCAGAGGGCACAAACTACAAAGAGTTGTCTCGTTTTGCATTCTAAGGCCATAAAAGTGTCCTCCAGTAGTATGATGGCGTCTGTTTCTGATTCTTCCTCATTTTCTTCTCCGACTACCCTGAATTCTGCCACTTTCGTCTTCGACAACATTTTCTCATCATTTTCAAGTAAGTCTTGTTTCTCGCCTTATTTCAACCATTATGTCAATGCCTAGCGATTCTCAGAACCCTGAAATCGCCTCTGCTGGTGGCGCAACAAAGAGTTCTCTCCTTTCTTGGTCGTCCTCCGAGGGGTACTCGGATGCTATAATGTGGCCAATCAGCATTGCTGGACCTAGCCACACAATTTCCATGGTGGCATCTTCAGAGCGCCTTAGCCTGAACTGCCAACCTAGAGAGGTAGATTTTGATTCTCTATCCTTTGGGTTAGTGAACCGTGGTGAGGCCGCATGCTTAATGGAGACTCAGTGTGATATGTTTGACCCCCTCCTTCTTCTGTTGGCTGCACCGCCTACGATCTCCCTATGGGGTACGAGACGATGTATGAAGAATGTTTCAAACCTGGTTTTTCTTTGCCCATCCCAAATTCTCTAAAAATCATTCTTCTATTTTATCAGCTCAGATTACCTCAAATTGGACCTAATGGCTTTAGGATTTTAGCTTACTATTTTCTCTTTCTCCGTTGTGTCCAAATCAGTTTTGATATCGAAACTTTGAGAGGATTCTTCACATGTAAGGTCTTCGAAGTTTGGTTCTATTTTAGTAGGAGAGCCTTAAATAAGGTATTCCTTTTTGCTATTAACCTTCCTTCTTCAACCAAGAATTGGAAAGGAAAATTTGTCTATATGAGGAAGGATGGCACCACTAACCAGGACATTTGGAGAATGTCCAAGGCTTAGAATAAGTTACATACTGTTCAACATCAGGAGGTGGCCAGGAATTTACAGAGCTTTGAGGCCACGGTGAATTGTCTCAAGGTCAATAGCCATGTGTTGAAGAAAGCCGAGCTGGATCATCTGGTGTGTGGCCCTAGTTACAGGATTTTAGGGGAGAAAAATTTAGAGGTCATCTAGGGTAGGGGTCAAACCTTTGTATTTTTATGGTATTTTTGATTTAACACTGTTCTGACCTAGTGTTTTCATAGGAACTATGGCACCTTTAACTACCGATCTCGTGGATATACTGAAAGCCAGAAGGAAAGGAAAAGAAGCTGTCACATCAACAAGCCAGGCCATGGCAACAGTTCAGAAGGCAGAAGGGCCCCAACTAAGTGCGCCAAGTGGGCTGGCGCATGGAGCTTTCGAGGTTAGTGAGCTCAGAGAATTACACGAATAAGGGGTGCACCTAGCACCAGGTAAGTTTAGTTTTCAGCTATCCGTTTAGCTGCTTTTTCTGTGTATGCTAACCTTGCACAATTATGCAGAGTTACTGCAAGAAGTGGGGGGTCACGCCCCCATCTGAAGCTATCTCAGCTTTACAAGTTGATCCCCTCAGCGCAGTGGCACGCATGGAGATTAGTTCTGAAGAAGAAGGCGAGGCCGATGAAGCTGATCTGGCGGTGCGCCCAGTGATGAGAAAGCGGGGCCAAGGACTTGGCCCATCTACGCAGCCGCACTTTAGCCAGCCTCCAAGAGCTGATGTGGCAGAAGAGCAAGTTGAACCAGGAGTCAGTGTCATCTGCTGACTTGAATAAGCTCCAGAATCTATCTTTCGGAGAGCTCGCAGACAGAGTACATCGTGACCTTGCACTGGTAAGTCTTTGCGCTTGTGAAGTATTCAACTTGGTTGTTCAGCAAGTTATCTTTTCTGATTTTTTTGTAGTCCATTGCTTCTCAACTGAAATTCGTTATTCGTGCTGAGAGCTTGAGCAAGCATTTGGAGAAGGAGATGAAGTCTCACATCCACTTTGCCAAATTAGCTAAGGAAAGGTCTCAGTAGATTGTTAAGCTAGAAGCTGAGCAAGAGAAGCTGAAGAAGAGTGAGACAGCCGTGCAGGCTGCCCTGGCTACGTCTTCTTTGGACAACGAGGTTTTGCAAGGCCAGGTGGCAGAAATGAAGAAGTCATTGAAAGAGACTGAAGCAGAGAACAAAAACTCTCAAGGATGACCTGGAGGAGGCAGACAGAAGTCAGGCAAAGATGGAACATAAAGCGACTGAGCTCCGAAGCGAAGCTACATTGGTTCCACGGCGGTTATCTGAGGCTCAACAACAGTCAATCGCTGAGTTTAACAAGTCCACCTTCCTGACTGAGAATGTGCCCCTTCTGTAAGGTTATGCTATGGAGATGGGTCAGACAGAGGCCATCAACGCCTGCGCTGTCGTGGATCGTTCTTTGGATAAGAATGACTCTCGCATAGCTGAGCTATATAATCCCAATGCCAAGGCATTGGATGTACAATGTAAACACTTTAGCAAAGGTGTAGATCTTAGGGAGGATCCTTTGCCAGGCCGTCCCTCCTCAGGACAGTCATAATATGAACTTTAGAGGCCAACAGAGGCAGT
Source organism: Eustoma russellianum (assembly GCA_036186865.1). NCBI lineage: Eukaryota > Viridiplantae > Streptophyta > Magnoliopsida > Gentianales > Gentianaceae > Eustoma > Eustoma russellianum. The sequence goes on along the minus strand of AP025061.1, from coordinate 28,860,214 downwards.
CCTTCTTCGCTTCGGCCTCCCAGCCTCTTCATAGCAGCGCGCCTTTTGTGCGATTTGCCCCTGACGGTCTTTTCAACTTCTCTGCCACGTCGAAATGACTACAGTGCTCTTTGCGTGTGCTGGAGGTGGATCGCCAAAGCTTCTAATGGTCGGCTGCAGGCAATGGCTGGCGACTGCGCCGCCGACCTGGACGCCTAGCGACAGCAGCGTCATCTTTCGGACCACTCCTGATCCATTGGTGAAGATCCGTCTTCGTCAGTGATTTTAAAAGTAAAAAGGATTGCAACACGATACACATAACATTAACATAGCCAGGTTTTTAGGCTATCGAGGATCTTGGTTTTACTATGATTTCGGTGGTCAAATGTTTTTATACACTAGATTTCTAGTCTAAGAGACACACATAGGTTTTTGGTATACGAGACACACACTAATGTTGTCTTATTGATTTATATTCGCACCGAAACGTACCCGCTTTAGAAGATACTGATGCGGGCTTACAGAGATGTTACCGCCTAATCCGGAAAAGGAAGCCACGACGATCATAATTCTTCTTGATAAGTTCGGTGCCAATCCATTATTCTACCAGTTCATTAATGTCTTCTGGATCTATTAATTAATCAATATGGGAGAAGATATTATTCATTCATATATTTTTTCGTTACAATCTCTTCTACTTTATACAGCCTGCCTTCCTTTATCTATGGTAAGTGTATAACAACCAATCCTTAAACTTGCTCAATCAATCCCCATAATCACTAACATAATAATTGCAATAATTACACTCAACTAATTAAGGAATGATTTTATACTCTCATTTGTTGGACAGTGCACCTGCAATAAACACCACTAGAGGAAGGGTGAATAGTGGTTAGCGGAAATTACACTACTACCCTTGATAAAAATCCCCTTTGAAAACAGAATCTGAGACCACCTTAGATTCAGAATCCGTTTTTAAAAAATTCAAAAATCCTTGTACACAACTCCAACAATTATGAAAATTTTCAGAACTTAACTTCACTGCATTGACAAGACTCTATCAAAAAATTAGACAAAAATAAGATCGTTTGACCCTTCAAACAAATAAAAAGATTCAGATGGTCAATCTGGACAGAATTGGATAGAATGTTGCTGAAATTGAAAAACGTGTTTCTCTTTGAATACTTAACCAAAAAGGTTGAACTTTATGTCAAAACACTCCTTAGTATGTCTAGTATATGTTTCCAAAAGGCCCTGACCTTGACAATTTTTGATTAAAATAAAATTCAAGTTTTCTCAAAACTGGTCAGATTGCAGCCAGATTGAAGCAGTTATCTTGCAAAGACTGAAAGACTAACTTTTCCTTGCTCAAATCAAGTGATTCTTGTTGAAAATGATAGCTAACAGTCTGAAGTATAACTCCACCAAAAATCACGAATTTTGAAAGTGTTTAGCTATTTTTTTCAAAACATGAGAAATTGTGTGAAAACTGTAATGAAAAACAGGCAGAATGCAAAAATATAGAAAAAAGAGAAAAACACCGATAATTTATCCTGGTTCTGTCAATGTGACCTACTTTAGTCCCAAAGAACACCTTTCCTTGGATTTCACTATGGTATGAACCAAATTACTGTTGAGAAATATGTTTGGATAATTTTCAAAGTCATGATTTTAAGTGGTGAATACTTAAAAATGTCACACGTGGTGTTATATGTGGTTAAAAGTTGAAAAATTTGACATCGATCTCTCAGGTTGTTGCACATCGATCGATCTATGTACATAGATCTCTCACATCGATCGATCCATGTAAGGCAGTGAAAGTTCAAGACCTTACTGTGAGACATGATCTCTAAACCTGAGACACATTGATCGATCGATGTACATCGAACCCTCACTTCGATCGATCGATGTACGTTTGAGACAAAACTTGAACCTTTCTGTGAGACATCGATCTCCGAAGCTGAGGCACTTCGATCGATCGATGTCTGGGGTTTTTAGAAATATTTTTCTAAAAAGTGTTTAAATGATTGTTTTCATTTGTATATGATTTATACATGTTTATTATATGATTGTCATGTGTTTGGTGATTATAATTGTCTTGTGACTAACGTGTCTTGGAAGTTTCTACAACTTACCAATAAGGGCAAAATTGGAATTTTGAGTTTTGTAGGAACATGATACGATGAATATACATCAAGGACTTTTTCTCATACTATTTATCAAGACAAAGGCGTTATAATATTCATTTCTAACCATCGGGGTCATTTCTGGAGTTTTCATATACCAGGGGTATTTTGGTCATTTTACCCTTGAGGGTATTTTTAGTATTTTCACTCAAGGAATCTCTTGAGTATATTATTATCTTCATTATGGAGCTGATTTATTATTAACTTGAAGATAATATGGTGATTCTTTATCTTATTCTCTCACATGATGATATTGTTGACTAAAGCTGGATATGTGACGATTTGAGATGTCACATTCTATTTTTTCTTGAAGACCCCCTTATATATGTTATAAGAGCGTATTTACCATCATTATTCTGAGTTGTTCAAGGTGTCAAAGGTGTGGAAATGATCATGACGTATAAGAAGAAATATTGGGAATTTTGGTGTTAATGTTGACATAATCTTGTCAACTATTATCTATTAATTTCTTCTTCAAAAATCTGAGTTGCCACGCATATATGTATGCTTAAAAACGTGCATATACAGTTGGATATGAGGTGGTATTCAGTTTATGAATTGGTGACACGTGGACAAATCAAAAAGGTGCTAGTTGGCAAAAATGCCAACTTGGAATTTTCAAATTCGTAGCCAACGTCTACTTGGTTTTCTTGGCTATTTTCAGCAGATTTTTGAAGTCAAATGAAGGCTTCACATGTCCTATTATTGTTCTTGAAGTTGGGGATAATTTAGTGGTATTATCCTTTCTTATTTTATTAAGAAAAATCAAAAATCATTTTTGGAAAATATGAGAGTAGCCAACGGCTACTTGCACATCTTGGAGCTGAATTTTTGACCTTGAAATTGTCAAGTCTCACGTGCCTATTCTTGTGCCAAAAAGTTGAGAAGCTAATTGAGTTGTTATGGCTATTATCTTCACATTTTCAAGACAATTCCAAGTGGAATTTTCGGCCAACAAGGTGTATCCAAGGTGGACCAATTATGTTGTCTTATTTTGCCAAGTGTACAAAGGTCAACCAATGATGAGAAGACATTTGGACTTGATGATGAAGATGGTGACACATTGGAAGTCTTATCTCTAAGACTCATCTCACACTATAAATAGAGGCAATGGTGAAGAAGATGAAACACACTTGAAGCTCACAAGCATTTGTTGAATTGTCTAGCTATCATCTTCTTCTTGTTGTTGTTCTTGTTCCATTCTTTGTAACAAAGGTGTTCTTGTTGTTTTTGTTGAGCTACAAGCCTCTTGAGCTTCATTTTTAAGATTGATTAGCCTTTCTTATAAGGCTATATCAATAGGTTGTAGAGGAGTTGCAACTAAGTGTTGCTTAGAAGGTGATTATCCAAGTCTTGAATAGGGTTGGTGTATAACCCAAGGATCAAGCTTGGTTCTTGTTGTAAGGTGATTCATTTGATAGTGAAATCCAAGGAAAGGTGTTCCTTGGGACTGGAGTAGGTCACATTGACCGAAGCAGGATAAATCCTCGGTGTTCTTGTCTTGTTTCTTCATTTCTGTTTTCTGTCTATTTTTACTGCAGATTTCACACAAATTCTCACGTTTTGAAAAAATAACTAAACATTTTCAAAATTTGTGATTTTTGGTGCAGTTATACTTCAAACTGTTAGCTTTCATTTGAAACAAGAATCACTTGATTTGAGCAAGGGAAAGTTAGTCTTTCAGTCTTTGCAAGATAACTGCTCCAATCTAACTGCAATCTGACCAGTTTTGAGAAAACTTAAATTCTGTATTTATCAAGTATTTTTTAAGGTCAGGGCCTTTTGGAAACATCATCTAGACATCCTAATGAGTGTTTTGATATAAAGATCAACCTGTTTGGTTGAGTATGCAAAGAGAAACACTATTTTCAAAATCAACAACATTCTGTCCAATTCTGTCCAGATTGACCATCTGAATCTTTTTATTTGTTTGAAGGGTCAAGCGATCTTATTTTTGTCTGATTTTTGGACAGAATCTTGTTAACTCATTGAAGTTCAATTCTGGAAAGTTTCATAATTCTTGGAGTTGTGTACAATTATTTGTAAATTTTTCAAAAACGGGTTCTGAATTTGAGGTGATCTCAGATTCTGTTTTCAAAGGGGATTTTAACAAAGGGTTGTAGTGTAATTTCCGCTAACCACTATTCACCACCCTTCTAGTGGTGTTTATTGCAGGTGCACGGTCCAACAATTGGTATCAGAGCGACGTCTACACCACTCAAAGAAGCAAGATTCAACACCGTACAAATAAGACAATGCTAAGAAGCAAGAACTCATAGTAGCCTGCTAATCCCAAATAAAGAAGGTTTGGAGCATTTGAACACTTCAAGAAGGTTTGGAGCATTTGTATTCACTTGATTAAAGATTCAAGGTATTCATCTAAAATCATACATCATGTCATCAATCTTTCATAAATGAGCGTTCTCAAAGTCTACGAAAGAGGTAACATCTACTCCTGATTTTGATTCTGATAATGAGATGACTTTTGATGAAATGTATAATGAATTCATGAAAATGCATGCTCATTGTAAAAGGTTGTCAAAAGAGAAAAAGAAACTAATTGAAGAAAATGACAAGTTGAAGACAACCAACTTGGAACTTTCTAATCAATTAGAGTCTTTCAAACAAGAATCATCAAATGCTCTTGATTCATTAAAGACTAAAATTGAGTCATCTAGAAATAATGAACAGACCTTAAGAACCGAAAATAGTGTGTTGAAAACCAAGATGCATGATTATGAAAATGAAGTGTCTACACTTAAATCATGCAAACTAGACTTAGAGAAAACCTTAGAACAGTCTAAATCTGGTACAAACATGTTAGACACACTCATATTGTCACAAAAATATGGAAATGATAAAACTAGATTAGGCTATAAAGAAGAAGATGACAAAGTAGGTAGAAAGACTAAGTTTGTATCTTCAACTACTAAACAGCCTTATAAAGATATAAAAACAACTTTGCCTGCTAAATCTTCTCCTACTCCTCCTTCTGTTTATTCTAAGGCAAAAATGAAATATACACCCATAAAAACACACACGCATAAACATACATCTAGGCCAAACTTTGCATCTAGACAACCTAGAAATTATGCTTATATGTATACAAATGCAACTAGACATAATAAAATGCATCCAACGTATTATGAACCGAAGTATAGGCAACATTCTTATAAGTCTTATAGAAATGCCTATGAACACACTTATATAGCGCCATTCAAGAAACAAAATCGCATGGCTTATACACATTATAGAAATCGGCCATCATATAATGATTATCAACCATGGCGTAACGTGTATAACAATGCATCTTCACTTATGTGGAATGATCATCTATATGCTAATCCTTCTTATTTTCCAAATTATAATCATGCTAAAAATGTGCCTAGAAGGTATGTTCAAGTTTGGATACCTAAGGGATATCTAAACTAGAATAGTGCCCCTAACATTCAAGGACCCAAATAAAGGGTACCTAAAACTTTGTCTCCATTGTAGGAAAAACGCAAAGAATGCAAGAAAGAGGAAAAGTCAAAGAATCTGAAAACCAAATAGTTTTTAGATAGTGGATGTTCGAGGAATATGACGAGGAACGCCAAACTATTCATCGAATAGGAACATATCAAAAATGGAGGAAAAGTAACATTCGGTGACAACAACAAAGGACAAGTTGTTGGAAAAGGAACAATTGGGGACCCTAACACATTTCAAATACGAAATGTGTTGTTAGTAAGCAATCTCTCTTATAATTTACTTAGTATTTCACAACTTATAGATTGTAGTTATAATGTCTCTTTTCTTCCCAATTCATGTGATATAATAAATGAAAAAGGAGAAATAGTTTTAAAAGGAAATAGAGATGGTAACATTTATACTCTTACCTTAGATAATATGTTAGATGCTAAGGTTAAGTGTCTAATATTACATGACTTATATGTAAATTTATGGCATAGAAGATTAGGCCATATAGGAATTTCAACCATTAAGAAATTGTCTAAGAAGAATTTAATTAGAGGAATGCCTAAGTTAGACTTAGATAATTTTCAAATGTGTGAAACATGTATTAAGGGAAAACACATCAAAGAAACCTTAAAACCGAAACATGAAGTGAGTACTAGTCATGTACTAGAATTGCTTCACTTAGACTTATTTGGTCCAAGTAGGACAAGAAGTCTAGGTGGACACTACTATGTGTGTATCATAGTAGATGATTACTCACGCTACACATGGACATTGTTCTTAACACACAAAGACGATGCTCCATTAGCAATCGAAACCCTTATTAAGCAACTTGAAAACATTTATGAAGAAAATGTTAAAAGGATTAGAAGTGATAGAGGTGGAGAATTTAAAAACAAAGACGTAATCAAATTTTGCGAACTATATGGAATTAAATATGAATTCTCACCATCTAGAACACCACAACTCAATGGAGTTGTTGAACGTAAAAATAGAACAATTCAAGAAGTTGGTAGGACAATGCTTTGTGAAAGTAAATTACCTAAATATTTATGGGCTGAAGCTGTTAGTTGTGCATGCTATATTATAAATATGCTTATTATTAGAAAGAAATTAAATAAAACGCCTTATGAATTGCTAAACAATAGACTACCTAAAATAGATTATCTTAGAGTATTTGGATGTAAATGTTTTGTGTTAAACACTAAGGATAATCTAGACAAATTTGAGCAAAAGTCTATTGAATGCACATTTGTTGGATATTCAACTAACTCAAGAGCATATAGGTGTTATAATCCTGAATCTAGAAAGATAATTGAATCTATACATGTAAAATTCAATGAAAATGCATGCTTTGAAGTTAGTGATAAAACTCAACATAAACATGAGAATAATGTTGAAAATATGTTTGATGATGTTGATATATTACTTGAGCCTGTACTTGATCATCTAGAACCAACTCCCCCTGAACAAGACATGCATGAACCCTTAGATGAAATAAATGAAGAAACTTTGTAATTGGAAGATAATACTACTAATGATCCAATTACATACGATAATGTTCATACAAATGAAACATTTGAACAAGATGAGGGTGAACCTAGCCAATCTAGGAATTGGTGGCACCCAAAAGAGTTAATCATTGGAGATCCATGTGTTGGGGTTAGAACACGTAGAAGTATAAGTCAACCTGAAGGACATAGCTTAATCTCACACATAGAATCTAAGAATGTTAAGGAAGCCTTAGGTGACATATCATGGATAGAAGCCATGCATGAAGAATTGAACCAATTCACAAGGAACAACGTGTGGGACCTATTACCTAAATCTGAAGACAAGTCTATGATAGGAACTAAATGGGTCTTTAGGAATAAAATGGACAAACAAGGAAATATTACAAAGAATAAGGCTGGGCTAGTCGCACAAGGTTATAATCAACAAGAAGGTATAGCTTATGAAGAAACCTTTGCACCCGTTGCACGACTAGAAGCAATTAGATTGTTACTTGCGATTGCAAGTCTAAGCAATATTAAGCTTTTCCAAATGGATGTCAAGAGTGCATTCTTGAATGGATACATCCAAGAAGAGGTGTTTGTCAAACAACCCCCTGGATTCGAAGATCCAAAGAATCCTAACCATGTTTACAAGCTTAAGAAAGCTCTATATGGTTTGAAACAAGCTCCAAGAGCTTGGTATGATAGGTTTGCAAACTTTCTTGTTGCAAATAATTATCAAAGGGGGACCATCGACAACACATTATTTCTAAGAAAAAAAGATAATGACTTGTTAATAGTTCAAATATATGTAGACGATATTATCTTTGGTTCAACCAACCCTACCTTAGTAAAAGACTTCGAAGAGTGTATGAGTCAAAATTTGAAATGTCAATGGTAGGAGAATTGAACTACGTTTTAGGCCTTTAAATCAAACAAACCCCTCAAGGAATTCACATTAGCCAACTTAAGTATGTCAATGATATGATTAAGAAGTTTGGCTTTGAAGAGTTGAAACCTACAACTACCCCCATGAATGTTAGCACCAAACTTGATAAGGATGAAAATGGTAAACCTTTTGATGACACACTTTATAGGTCTATGATTGGCTCATTGTTATACTTAACTGCATCAAGACTTGACATCATGTTTAGTGTGTGTATGTGTGCTAGGTTTCAATCTTGTCCTAAGGTATCACATTACAATGCAGTGAAAAAGATATTTAGATGTCTTAAGCATACACCTCACTTAGGACTTTGGTATGATAGAAACGCTAAGTTGGAATTGTACGCATATAGTGATGCTGATTATGGTGGTTGCTAGTTAGATAGAAAATTCACTAGTGGTACATGTCAATTCATAGGAACCAACTTGATCTCTTGGTTTTCTAAAAAGCAAGCTAGTGTAGCTCTTTCTACCACTGAAGCTGAGTATATTGCTTTGAATTTATGTACTACCCAAATACTTTGGCTTAAACAGCATCTTAGTGATTTTGGCAGTAAAATTAATAAGATTCCAATTTTCTGCGATAGCACAAGTGCAATCAATCTTTCTCGAAATCCGGTGCTTCATTCTAAGGCCAAACACATTGAGGCGCGATACCACTTTCTTTGCGATCATGTTCAAAATGAGGATATAGTCATAAACCATATAAGAACTAATCACCAAATAGCTGACATCTTTACCAAATCCCTTAATCAAGCCACTTTTGAAAACTCACGAGCCAAGTTAGGTATGATGACTTACGATACCATTGTGTAGTTCTATCTTTTGCATGATTTGCAAAATAAAGAGGCAGATAGAATAAGAACATGATTTGATGTTAGTTGGTAAGTCATATGCTAAGTTTTGCTAAGTTTCAATTTCAATTGGTATAAGTTGAGTATAGGTTAAGGGGGAGAGTATGAGTTGAAGGAGAGCGCACTATTTAAAAGTTTGTTAAAAACAAAGTTTGATAAATAATTGGTTATAAGTTGTGACATTAAAATCATCCAAAAGGGGGAGAATGTTGAGAAATATGTTTGGATAATTTTCAAAGTCATGATTTCAAGTGGTGAATACTAAAAAATGTCACACATGGTGTTATATGTGGTTAAAAGTTGAAAAAGTTGAAAAAGTTGACATCAATCTCTCAGGTTGTTGCACATCGATCGATCTATGTACATAGATCTCTCACATCGATCGATCCATGTAAGGCAGTGAAAGTTCAAGACCTTACTGTGAGACATCGATCTCTAAACCTGAGACACATCGATCGATCGATGTACATCGAACCCTCACTCCGATCGATCGATGTAGGTCAGAGACAAAACTTGAACCTTTCTGTGAGACATCGATCTCCGAAGCTGAGGCACTTCGATCGATCGATGTCTGGGTTTTTAGAAATATTTTTCTAAAAGTTTTTAAATGATTGTTTTCATTTGTATATGATTTATACATGTTTATTATATGATTATCATGTGTTTGGTGATTATAATTGTCTTGTGACTAACGTGTCTTGGAAGTTTCTACAACTTACCAATAAGGGCAAAATTGGAATTTTGAGTTTTGTAGGAACATGATACGATGAATATACATCAAGGACTTTTTCTCATACTATTTATCAAGACAAAGGCGTTATAATATTCATTTCTGACCATCGGGGTCATTTCTGGAGTTTTCATATACCAGAGGTATTTTGGTCATTTTACCCCTGAGGGTATTTTTGGTATTTTCATTCAAGGAATCTCTTGAGCATATTATTATCTTCATTCTGGTGCTGATTTATTATTAAATTGAAGATAATATGGTGATTCTTTATCTTATTCTCTCACATGATGATATTGTTGACTAAAGCTGGATATGTGACGATTTGAGATGTCACATTCTATTTTTTCTTGAAGACCCTCTTATATATGTTATAAGAGCATATTTATCATCATTATTCAGAGTTGTTCAAGGTGTCAAAGGTGTGGAAACGATCATGACGTATAAGAAGAAATATTGGAAATTTCGGTGTTACAGTTGACATAATCTTGTCAACTATTATCTATTAATTTCTTCTTCAAAAATCTGAGTTGCTACACATATATGTATGCTTAAAAACGTGCACATACAGTTTGATATGAGGTGGTATTCATTTTATGAGTTGGTGACAAGTGGACAAATCAAAAAGGAGCTAGTTGGCAAAAATGCCAACTTGGAATTTTCAAATTTGTAGCCAACGGCTACTTGGTGTTGTTGGCTATTTTCAGCAGATTTTTAAAGTCAAATGAAGACTTCACATGTCCTATTATTGTGCTTGAAGTTGAGGATAATTTGGTGGTATTATCATTTCTTATTTTATTAAGGAAAATCAAAAATCATTTTTGGAAAATATGAGAGTAGCCAACGGCTACTTGCACATCTTGGAGCTGAATTTTTGACTTTGAAATTGTCAAGTCTCACATGCCTATTCTTGTGCCAAAAAGTTGAGAAGATAATGGAGTTGTTATGGCTATTATATTTGGGTATTATATTCACATTTTCAAGACAATTCCAAGTGGAATTTTCGGCCAACAAGGTGTATCCAAGGTGGGCCAATTATGTTGTCTTATTTTGCCAAGCATACAAAGGCCAACCAATGATGAGAAGACATTTGGACTTGATGATGAAGATGGTGACACATTGGAAGTCTTATCTCTAAGGCTCATATCACACTATAAACAGAGGCAATGGTGAAGAAGATGAAACACACTTGAAGCTCACAAGCATTTGTTGAATTGTCTAGCTATCATCTTCTTCTTGTTGTTGTTCTTGTTCCATTCTTTGTAACAAAGGTGTTCTTGTTTTTTTTGTTGAGCTACAAGTCTCTTGAGCTTTATTTGTAAGATTTATTAGCCATTCTTATAAGGCTATATCAATAGGTTGTAGAGGAGTTGCAACTAAGTGTTGCTTAGAAGGTGATTATCCAAGTCTTGAATAGGGTTGGTGTATAACCCAAGGATCAAGCTTGGTTCTTGTTGTAAGGTGATTCATTTGATAGTGAAATCCAAGGAAAGGTGTTCCTTGGGACTGGAGTAGGTCACATTGACCGAAGCAGGATAAATCCTCAGTGTTCTTGTCTTGTTTTTTCATTTCTGTTTTCTGTCTATTTTTACTGCAGATTTCACACAAATTCTCACGTTTTGAAAAAATAACTAAACATTTTCAAAATTTGTGATTTTTGGTTCAGTTATACTTCAGACTGTTAGCTTTCATTTGAAACAAGAATCACTTGATTTGAGCAAGGGAAAGTTAGTCTTTCAGTCTTTGCAAGATAACTGCTCCAATCTAACTGCAATCTGACCAGTTTTGAGAAAACTTAAACTCTGTATTTATCAAGAATTGTTTAAGGTCAGGGCCTTTTGGAAACATCATCTACACATCCTAATGAGTGTTTTGATATAAATATCAACCTGTATGGTTGAGTATTCAAAGAGAAACACTATTTTCAAAATCAGCAACATTCTGTCCAATTCTGTCCAGATTGACCATCTGAACCTTTTTATTTGTTTGAAGGGTCAAGCGATCTTATTTTTGTCTGATATTTGGATAGAGTCTTTTCAACTCATTGAAGTTCATTTCTGGAAAGTTTCATAATTTTTGAAGTTGTGTACAGTTATTCGTGAATTTTTCAAAAACGGGTTCTAAATCTGAGGTGGTCTCAGATTCTATTTTCAAAGGGGATTTTAAGAAAGGGTTGTAGTGTAATTTCCGCTAACCACTATTCACCCTCCCCTCTAGTGGTGTTTATTACAGGTGCACGATCCAACAATTACAACAAGAACCAAGCTTGATCATTGGGTTAAACACCAACCCTATTCAAAACTTGGATGAACACCTTCTATGCAACATTTAGTTGCAACACCTCTACCTTCTATTGATGTAGCCTTATAGAATTGGCTAATCAATCTTACAAATAAAGCTCAAGAGGCTTGTAGCTCTCCAACAAATACAACAAGAACACCTTGGCTACAAAGAATGGAAGAAGAATGACAAGAAGAAGATAGTTAGACAAATCAACTAATGCTTTCAAGAAAGCTTCAAGTGTCTTCTTCTTGTTCATTCATTGCTTCCTATTTTTAGTGTGAAATGAGCCTTGGAGATAAGACCTCCAATGTGTCACCATCTTCATCATCAATGCTAAGTGTCTACACATCATTGGTTGGCTTTGTACACTTGGCAAAATCAAGCAAAACAATTGGTCCACCTTGGAATCAACATTTTGGCTGAAATTTTCCACCTTGGCATGTCTTGATTATCCTTTGCAAAATGAAGATAAAAGAGGAAGATAGAATGGCATCTTTCTCCAATATCCCCTCAACTCCTTGGCTTGAGAATAGGCATGTGGGCGTTGAACAATTCAAAAAAAATCATCTCCAAGAATATCCAAGTAGCTGTTGGCTATCAAGTTAAATTTTCCAAGTTGGCACTTTTGCCAACTAGCTCCTTTTTGGTTGGTCCACTTGTCACCAAGCTATAAAATGAACTACACATCATATCCACCTGTTAAATCACGTTTTTGGACCAATATATATGTATATCAACTCATATTTTTGAAGAAGAAATCACCAAATGATATTTAACAAGATTATGTCAACATGTAACACCAAAATTCCCATAGTTTCTTCTTGTATGTTGTGATCATTTCCACACATTTAACACCATTAAATTCTCTATACAATGATGATAAATATACTCCAATAACATATAGCAGAGAGTCTTCAAGAAAGAAATAGAATGTGACATCACAACTCGTCACATATCCCGCTATAGTCAATAATATTATCATGTGAGAGAAATAATATAAAGCCACCATATAATCTTCAAAATAATTATAAAATCAACTCCAGAGTGAAGATAAGAATATACTCAGGAGATTCCTTGAGTGAAAATACCAAAAATACCCTCTGGGATAAAATGACCAAAATGCCCCTGGTGTAAGAAAACTCCAGAAATGACCCCGATGGTCAGAAATGAATATAATAACACCTTTTGCATGATAAATATGATAAGAATAAGTCCTTGAAGTATTTCTACCGTATCATGTTCCTACAAAATTCAAATTACCAATTTTGCCCTTTTTGGTAAGTTGTAGAAACTTCCAAGGCACATTAGTCACAATGCATTTATAATCATCAAAAACACATAATAATCACATAATGAACATATATAAAACGTGTACAAATGAAAAAAATCACTTTATCACATTTTTTAGAAAAATATTTTTAAAAACCCTAGACATCGATCGATCGAAGTGCCTCAGCTTCAGAGATCGATGTCTCACAGTGAGTTTTAGAATTTGTTTCTGACCTGCATCGATCGATCGAAGTGAGGATTCGATGTACGTCGATCGATCGATGTGTCTCAGGTTCAGAGATCGATGTCTCAAAGTAAGGTCTGCCTTACATAGATCGATCGATGTGAGAGATCGAAGTACATAGATCGATCGAAGTGCAACAACCTGAGAGATCGATGTCATTTTTCTTTACTTTTTCAACTTTTAATCACATATAACACCATGTGTGACATTTTTATGCATTCACCACTTAGGATCATGACTTTGAAAATTATCCAAACATATTTCTCAATATTCTCCCCCTTTTGGATGATTTTCAAAATAACTTAACATGATTTTAAGGTCACAACTTATAACCAAATGTTTTTCACATTTTTACCAATTGAATTGTTTTGAAAACCTCACCAATTACCTAATTGTTTCACCAATTCTACCAATTGTTTTCAAACTCTCAAATCTCATGTTTTTAACATATGTGTTCATGTGCTCCCTCAACTTATACTCTCCCCCTTAACCTATGCTCCAAAACTTATACCAATTGAAACTTAGCATATTATTCAACATTCAAATTATGACTTACCAACTAAAATCATGTTCTTATTCTATCTCCCTCTTTATTTTGAAAATCATGCAAAAAATGGAACTATTCAATGGTATCGTTAGTTAGCATACCTAACTTGGCTCGTAAGTGTTCAAAATTGGCTTGATTAAGGGGTTTGGTGAAGATATCAGCTATTTGATGATCAGTTTTTACATGATCTATGGTTGTGTTCCCATTTTGAACATGATCTCGAAGGAAATGGTATCGTACCTCAATGTATTTGGCCTTAAAATGGAGTACCGTATTCCGAGAAAGATTGATCGCATTTGTGCTATAACAGAAAATTGGAATCTTATTCATTTTAGTGCCAAAATCACTAAGTTGTTGTTTAAGCCAAAGTATTTGGGTAGTGCATAAACTCAAGGCTATATACTCGGCTTCAATAGTAGAAAGACCTACACTAGCTTGCTTTTTAGAAAACCAAGAGATCAAGTTGGTTCCTATGAATTGACACGTACCGCTAATGGATTTTCTATCTAACTTGCAACCACCATAATCAGCATCACTATATGCGTATAATTCCAACTTAGCATTTCTATCATACCAAAGTCATATGTGAGGCACGTGTTTAAGATATCTAAAGATCTTTTTCACTGCATTGTAATGTGAGACTTTAGGACAAGATTGAAACCTAGCACACATACACACACTAAACATAGTGTCAGGTTTTGATGCAGTTAAATATAACAATGAGCCAATCATAGACCTATATAGTGTGTCATCAAAAGTTTTACCATTTTGATCCTTATCTAGTTTGGTGCTAACACTCATGGGGCTAGGTGTTGGTTTCAACTCTTCAAAGCCAAACTTCTTAATCATATCATTGACATACTTAAGTTGGCTAATGTGAATTTCTTGAGGGGTTTGTTTGATTTGAAGTCCTAAGAAATAATTCAACTCTCCTACCATTGACATTTAAAATTCTGACTTCATACACTTTTCGAAGTCTTTTACTAAGGTAGGGTTAGTTGAACCAATGATAATATCATCTACATATATTTGGACTATCAACAAGTCATTATCTTTTCTTTTTAGAAATAAAGTGTTGTCTATGGTCCCCCTTTGATAATTATTTTCAATAAGAAAGTTTGCAAACCTATCATACCAAGCTCTTGGAGCTTGTTTCAAACCATATAGAGCTTTCTTAAGCTTGTATACATGGTTAGGATTCTTTGGATCTTTGAATATGGGGGTTGTTTGACACACACCTCTTCTTGGATCTATCCATTCAAGAACGCACTCTTGACATCCGTTTGGAAGAGTTTAATATTGCTTAGACTTGCAATAGCAAGTAACAATCTAATTGCTTCTAGTCGTGCAACGGATGCAAAAGTTCCTTCATAATCTATTCCTTCTTGTTGATTATAACCTTGTGCGACTAGCCTAGCCTTATTTCGTGTGATGTTTTCTTGTTCATCCATTTTATTTCTAAAGACCCATGTGGTTCCTATTATAGACTTGTTTTCAAGTTTAGGTACTAAGTCCCACACGTTGTTCCTTGTAAATTGATTCAATTCCTCATGCATGGCGTCTATCCATAATATATCATCTAAGGGTTCCTTTACATTCTTAGGTTCTAAGTGTGAGATTAAGCTATGTCCTTTAGGTTGACTTATACTTCTACGTGTTCTAACCCCAACACTTGGATCTCCAGTGATTAACTCTTTAGGGTGCCACCAATTCCTTGATTGGCTAGGTTCACCCTCATCTTGTTCAAATGTTTCATTTGTATGAACATTATTGTATGTAATTGAATCATTAGTAGTATTATGTTCCAATTGCAAAGTTTCTTCATTTATTTAATCTAAGGGTTCATGCATGTCTTGTTCAGGGGGAGTTGGTTCTAGATGATCAAGTACAGGCTCAAGTAATATATCAACATCATCAAACATATTTTCAACATTATTCTCAGGTTTATGTTGAGTTTTATCACTAACTTCAAAGCATGCATTTTCATTGAATTTCACATGTATAGATTAACACATGTATGCTCTTGAATTAATTGAATAACCAAGAGCTAATTGAATAACCAACAAATATGCATTCAATAGACTTTTGTTCAAACTTGTCTAGATTATCCTTAGTGTTCAACACAAAACACTTACAACTAAAAACTTAAAGAAAATCTACTTTAGGTTGTCTATTGTTTAATAATTCATAAGGTTTTTTATTCAATTTCTTTCTAATAGAAAGTCTATTTATTATATAACATGCACAACTAACAGATTCAGCCCATAAATATTTTGGTACTCTATTTTCACAGAACATTATTCTAGCAACTTCTTGAATTGTTCTATTTTTGCGTTCTACAACTCCATTGAGTTGTGGCGTTCTAGGTGGTGAGAATTCATGTTTAATTCCATGTAATTCACAAAACTTGATTACATCTTTGTTTTTAAATTCTCCACCTCTGACACTTCTAATTCTTTTAACATTTTCTTCGTAAATATTTTCGAGTTGCTTGATAAGAGTTTCGATTGCTAATGGAGCATCGTCTTTGTGTGTTAAGAACAATGTCCATGTGTATCGTGAGTAATCATCTACTATGACACACACATAGTAGTGTCCATCTAGACTTCTTGTCCTACTTGGACCAAATAAGTCTAAGTGAATCAATTCTAGTACATGACTAGTACTCAATTCATGTTTTGGTTTTAATGTTTCTTTAATGTGTTTTTCTTTAATACATGTTTCACACATTTGAAAATTATCTAAGTCTAACTTAGGCATTCCTCTAATTAAATTCTTCTTAGATAATTTCTTAATGGTTGAAGTTCTTATATGGCCTAATCTTCTATGCCATAAATTCACATCTAAGTCATGTGATATTAAACAATTAACCTTAGCATCTAACATGTTATCTAGGATAAGAGTGTAAATGTTACCATCTCTCTTTCCTTTTAATACAATTTCTCCTTTTCCATTTATTATATCACAAGAATTGAGAAGAAAAGAAACATTATATCCGCAATCTATAAGTTGAGAAATACTTAATAAATTATAAGAAAGATTACTTAATAACAACACATTTCGTATTTGAAATGTGTTAGGGTCCCCAATTGTTCCTTTTCCAACAACTTGTCCTTTGTTGTTGTCACCGAATGTCACCTTTCCTCCATTCTCGATATGTTCCAACCGGTGAATAGTTTAGGGTTGCCCGTCATATGCCTTGAACATCCACTATCTAAAAATCATTTACTTTTTAGATTCTTTGACTTTGCCTCCTTCTTGCATTCCTTGTGATTTTCCTACAATGGAGACAAAGTTTTAGGTACCCTTTACTTGGGTCCTTGAATGTTAGGGGCACCATCCTTGTTTATATATCCTTTGGGTATCCAAACTGGGATGTACCTTTTTGGCACATTTTTAGCATAGTTATAATTGGAAAAATAAAGAGAATTAGCATATACATTCCATGAAGATGCATTGTTGTACATGTTGTACCTTGGTTTATATGTACTATGTTGGGGCCGATTTTGATAGCTTATGTAAGGCATATGATTTTGTTTCTTATATAGTGCTATGTATGTATGTTCATATGCATTTCTATAAGACTTATATGAATGTTGCCTATATTTAGGTTCATAATAAGTTGGATGCATTTTATTATGTCTAGTTGCATTTGTGTACATATAGGCATAATTTCTAGGTTGTCTAGATGCAAAAAATTTTTCTAGTAGCATGTTGACATGTGTGTGCTTTTGTGGGTGCATGTTGTATTTTTGCCTTAGAATAAACAAAAGAAGGAGTAGAAGTAGTTGTAGCAGGCAAAGTTGATTTCGTTGTATTGTATGGGAATTTCGTACTAGATGAAACAAACTTAGTCTTTTTATCTACTTTGGCATTTTCTTCTTTATATCCTAATCCAGTTTTATCATTTTCATATTTTTGAGATGATATAAGTGTATCTAATATGTTTGTACCAGATTTAAATTGTTCTAACATTTCTAAGTTTAGTTTAGGTTATTTAAGTTGTACTATCTCATTTTCACAACTTTCTAACTTAGTTTTTAACATACTATTTTCAGTTTTTAATGTTTCTTCGTTTTTCCTATATGATTCAATTTTAATCTCTAAAGAATCAAGACTATTAGTAGACTCCTGTTTAAAAGATTCTAATTGATCGGAAAATTCCAAGTTGGATGTCTTCAACTTGTCATTTTCTTCAATTAGTTTCTTCTTTTCTTTAGAGTGCCTCTTACAGTGAGCATGCATTCTTAAAAATTCTTCATACATTTCATCAAATGTCATTTCACTATCATAATCATCATCACAAGAAGAACTTACCTCGTTGGACACGAAGGAGACTTGAGCTTCCTCAGTGTCGGATTCTAAGTCGGATGAGTCGCTCCATGTGCTCACCTTCATTGCTCGTTTGCCTTTCCTTGGCTTGGTCTCTTTTGCCTTTGATATTTGCGTCTCCTTTTCTTGTTTGTTATTATTATTATTGTTGGCGTTTTTCTTTGTCGGACAATCATAAGAGATGTGTCCTCTTTTACCACATTCATAACATTTTAACCCTTTATTATACCATTTGTTGTTATTAGAGTTATTTTTCCTAGATTAAGAAGAAGAAGAAGAAGAAGAAGTCGTTGTCTATTCTTATTAGGACATTTAAAAAACTTTCTAAGTTTTCTAGCTATCAATATCAAGTCATCGTCTAATTCATTATCACCATTAACATCATTATTATTTGCATGTGATTCAGTTGATTTGAAAGCTATAGACTTACCGGATGACTTAGATGATTCGGACTTCCGTTGGTTTAGTTTTACCTCGTATACTCTAAGTGAACCGATCAATTCATCCATCTTAGTGATAGACTGTCTCCTCGATTGCAGTTACCTTTGGATCCCATTCAGCAGGAAGGCTTTGCAGCACCTTTTGGACCTTTTCATTGTTCGTGAATGATTTACCTAAAGCTTCAAGGGATTGAAAATGTTAGTAATCCTCAAATCCATAGATGTTATGGATTCGTTTGGTAACATCTTGAAAGATTCAAGCTCAGACATAAGCATGTTTATTTTTGACTCTTTTACCCCGCTAGTATCTTGATGCTTTAATTCTAATGATTTTCACATGTCGTGTGCACTTGTGCAATTTGACACATATCCTGCTTCAGAGGTTGATAGTCCATTTAACAGTAATTGCATAGCCTTAGCGTTCATGGACATTTTCTTTTCATCTTCGGAAGACCATTCACTTTTATATTTTTCTACTTCCTGTGTGACTCCATTAACTTGTACAATTTTCATTGGAATGTACGCCCATCTTCAACTATAGACCATAAATCGATGTATATAGCCATTAAGAATATCATCATTCTAAGTTTTCAATGAATGAAATTATTTCCATTGAAAAGAGGAGGACGTTGTGTGGACATACCTTCCAACTCACCTTTGTGAGAAACTATGGCAATTGTATGTACCTTTGATTTGAGATTAGCAGGCTACTTTAAAATATTGTTTTTTGGCCTTGTGTTGTTTGTACGGTGTTGAATCTTGCTTCTTTGATTGGTGTAGACCTCTCTCTGATACCAATTGTTGGACCATGCACCTGCAATAAACACCACTAGAGAGGGGGGTGAATAGTGGTTAGCGGAAATTACACTACTACCCTTGATAAAAATCCTCTTTGAAAACAGAATCTGAGACCACCCCAGATTCAGAACTCGTTTTTGAAAAATTCAAAAATCCTTGTACACAACTCCAAAAATTATAAAAATTTCCAGAACTTAACTTCAATGTGTTGAAAAGACTCTGTCCAAAAATTAGATAAAAATAAGATCGTTGGCCCTTCAAACAAATAAAAAGTTTCAGATAGTCAATCTGGACAGAATTGGACAGAATGTTGATGAAATTGGAAAACATGTTTCTCTTTGAATACTTAACCAAAAAGGTTAAACTTTATGTAAAAACACTCTTTAGGATGTCTAGTTTATATTTCCAAAAGGTCCTGACCTTGAAAAATTCTTGATTAAAACAGAATTCAAATTTTCTCAAAACTGGTCAGATTGCAGCCAGATTGGAGCAGTTATCTTGAAAAGACCGAAAGACTAACTTTCCCTTGCTCAAATCAAGTGATTTTTGTTGCAAATGAAAGCTAACAGTCTGAGGTATAACTTCACCAGAAATCACGAATTTTGAAAGTGTTTAGCTATTTTTTCAAAACATGAGAATTTGTGTGAAAACTGGAGTGAAAAACGGGCAGAATGCAGAAATATAGAAACAAGATAAGAACACCAAGAATTTATCCTGGTTCTGTCAATGTGACCTACTCCAGCCCCAAGGAACACTTTTCCTTGGATTTCACTATGGTATGAACCAAATTACAACAAGAACCAAGCTTGATCCTTGGGTTAAACACCAACCCTATTCAAGACTTGGATGAACACCTTCTATGCAACACTTAGTTGCAACACCTCTACCTCCTATTGATGTAGCCTTACAGAATTGGCTAATCAATCTTACAAATAAAGCTCAAGTGGCTTGTAGCTCTCCAACAAATACAACAAGAACACCTTGGCTACAAAGAATGGAACAAGAATGACAAGAAGAAGATAGCTATACAAATCAACTAATGATTTCAAGTGAGCTTCAAGTGTGTTCTTCTTCTTCATCCATTGCCTCCTATTTATAGTGTGAAATGAGCCTTGGAGATAAGACCTCGAATGTATCATCATCTTCATCATCAATGCTAAGTGCCTTAACATCATTGGTTGGCTTTGTATACTTGGCAACATCAAGCAAAATGATTGGTCCACCTTGGAATCAACATGTTGGCCGAAATTTTCCACCTTGGCATGTCTTGATTATTCATTGCAAAATGAAGATAATAAGAGGAAGATAGAATGGCATATTCCTCCAATATCTCCTCAACTCCTTGGCTTGAGAATAGGCATGTGGGAGTTGAACAATTCAAACAAAAATCATCTCCAAGAATAGCCAAGTAGCCGTTGGCTATCAAGTCAAATTTTCCCAGTTGGCACTTTTGCCAACTAGCTCCTTTTTGGTTGGTCCACTTGTCACCAAACTATAAAATGAATTTCACATCATATCCACCTGTTAAATCACGTTTTTGGACCAATATATATGTATATCAACTCAGATTTTTGAAGAAGAAATCACCAAATGATAGTTGACAAGATTATGTCAACATGTAACACCAAAATTCCCATAATTTCTTCTTGTATGTTGTGATCATTTCCACACCTTTAAAACCATTAAATTCTCAGTAAAATGATGATAAATATACTCCAATAACATATAGAAGATAGTCTTCAAAAATAAATAGAATGTGACATCACAACGTGTCACATATCCCGCTATAGTCAATAATATCATCATGTGAGAGAAATAATATAAAGCCACCATATAATCTTCAAAATAATCACAACTCAACTCCAGAATGAAGATAATAATATACTCAAGAGATTCCTTGAGTGAAAATACAAAAAATACCCTCAGGGGTAAAATGACCAAAATGCCCCTTGTATAAGAAAACTCCAGAAATGACCCCGATGGTCAGAAATGAATATAATAATACCTTTGTCATGATAAATATGATAAGAATAAGTCTTTGAAGTATTTCCACCATATCATGTTCCTACAAAACTCAAAATGCCAATTTTGTCTTTTTTGGTAAGTTGTAGAAACTTCCAAGGCACATTAGTCACAATGCATTTATAATCATCAAAAACACATAATAATCACATGATAAACATATATAAAACATGTACAAATGAAAACAATCACTTAATCACATTTTAGAAAAATATTTCTAAAAACCCGAGATATCGATCGATCGAAGTGCCTCAGCTTCAGAGGTCGATGTCTCACAGTGAGTTTCAGAATTTGTCTCTGACCTACATCTATCGATCAAAGTGAGGGTTCAACGTACATCGATCGATCGATGTGTCTCAGGTTTAGAGATCGATGTCTCATAGTAAGGTCTTGTATTATCACTGCCTTACATAAATCGATCGATGTGAGAGATCAAAGTACATAGATCGATCGAAGTGCAACAACCTGAGAGGTCGATGTCATTTTTCTTAACTTTTTCAACTTTTAATCACATATAACATCATGTGTGACATTTTTATGCATTCACCACTTAAAATCATGACTATGAAAATTATCCAAACATATTTCTCAACATCATTTCCTAACACTGCCCCTCAAGTTGAGCAAGGGAATCTACAATGTCCAACTTGATCAACGTATCATCGAAAGCCCTTCCGTCCACAGCTTTCGTCAAGAAATCTGCTAGCTGGTCCTCTGATGAAACGTATGGCAACTCAACCGTTTTTTCCTTGATCTTCTCTTTAATAAAGTGGCGGTCCACCTCGATATGTTTGGTTTGATCATGTTGAACAGGATTCTCTAAAATGCTGATTGACGTCTTGTTGTCACACATCAACTTTGCAGGAAGCGCAACCTAAAGTCTCAAATCACCCATTAACTTTTTCAACCACAGCACCATAGCTTCAGCACTTGATAAAGTCACTACCTTCTGCTTTTTACTCCTCCAGGTGACTAAGTTTCTGCCGACTAGGGAAAAATACCCCGAGGTTGACCGTTGATCCATCACCCTTCCTGCTCAATCTGCATCTGTGTATACCTGGATGTTCAAGTGTCCATGGTTTCTAAATCAGATCCCTCGCATAGTTGTCCTTTTTAGATACCGGATTATTCTCATAACTGCTTCCAAATGATGATCCTGAGGCTGATGCATGAATTGACTTACTAGTCCAACAACAAATGAGATGTCAGGACGATTGTGTGATAAGTAAATTAGTTTTCCAACTAGCCGTTGATATTTCTCCCAGTCAGCACTAGGTGTACCTTCTTCAACCTCCAACTTCTGATTTACCAACATAGGAGCTCCAGCAGGCTTGCAATCCACCATCCCGACTTCAGCAAGTAGATCTAGAATATATTTTTGTTGTGAGATAAAGATCCCATCCTCAGACCATTCCACTACAATACCCAAGAAGTACGTCAGATCTCCCAGATCCTTCATTTCAAATTCTGAAAACAACTGCTGTTTTAATACTGCCATTTCGTCAATCACATCTCCTGTGATAATCATATCATCCACATAAATTATCAGACAAGTAATCTGATACCCCTTCCTTTTTATAAAGAGCGTATGATCTGCATTGCTCTGTTTATAGTTCTGCTTCTTCATAAATGCCGTAAACCTTCCAAACCATACTCTTGGGGACTGCTTGAGGCTATACAACGACCTCTTTAATCGACATACCTCATTTTCTTCAAACCCTTCAGTGAACCCTGGAGGTGCACTCATATGTACTTCTTCTTTCAATTCACTGTGAAGAAAAGCATTCTTTACATCACACTACTGAAGAGGCCATGACTTAGTTGCTGCTATTGAGAAGAGAACTCGGACGGTGTCCAACTTCGCCATTGGTGAGAAGGTTTCTGAGCAGTCAATACCATACGTCTGAGTATATCCACGTGCAACCAATCTTGCTTTATACCTCTCAACACTTCCATCAGCTTTATATTTGATAGTGTACACCCATCAACACCCAAATGGTTACTTTCCTTTTGGTATGGTCACTTTCTCCCATGTGTCATTCTTGTGAAGAGCACTCATCTCCTAATTTATTGCTGCACACCATTCAGGTTGACTTAGAGCTTCCTCAACTGTGCTAGGCACGGTAACCTCGCATACTGATGACAGAAAACCTTTAGCACCATTAACCGGATATACCACTCCTTTTGATACCTTACTCGGGGAGTATCGAACTGGAGGCTTTTCCCTGTTTTGGCGAGGCAGAAGTGTTCTTCCCTTGTCTGAAATTCTCCCTGTGTCCTGCACAGTTTCACATGTATCTAGGTGTATATTGGGAGAATCATTAGGCTCGTTGATGGTGTTAGGTAAGAAAGACAAGGTAGAAGAGGGGGTAATACCTGATGTTGTACAATATTCACCGGAGGAGATTCATTGGTGGGTTTGAGAGTGAGGGCTATATCACTGTCAAGTAAAGTACAGTCGGTGCCACCTACTTGCTGTGTTGGAACCACTTCAGTCTGACTCGGGTTATGAAGCCAGTCGTAGGTCTCGCCATCTATCTCCCCCTAAGACCAAGATGGAGTAGAATAGAAGTACTCATGTTCGAGAAATGTGCAATCCATGGTTGTGTGTATATGACGAGTGCGTGGATTATAACATTGACACTCTTTTTGAGATATGGCATAGCCCACAAAGACACACTTGTCAGCACACGCATCTAATTTGGTACATTGGGAAGATGGGATATGCAAAAAGAAAACAACCAAATACCTTGGGTGGTAATCTGGGAGTAGGAGGAACGTTTGTCTGAGATGCAAGTACAGATAACGGGGTATGGTGATTTAAAATCTTGGTAGGTAAATGATTAAGTAAATAGGCAGCAATGGCCACAGCCTCAAGCTAGAGTGTTTTGGGAACCAGGGACTCTAACATCATGGCACGAGTCATTTCTAGTAGTATACGATTTTTTCGTTCGACAACACCATTTCGTTGTGGTGTGTACGAACAGGATGTCTGATGTAGGATGCCAATGTGTTCTAAGAAAATCTTGAAGACCACTATTAACATATTCACCACCATTATCTGACCGAAGAATTTGAAATTTTGTATGATATTAAGTGTCAACCATATGATAGAAATCAATGAATCGAGAACAAACATCAGATTGATTTTTTAATAAATATATCCAAGTGACACAGGAAAAATCATCCACAAAAGTAACGAAGTACCGATAGCCAAGTGAAGTGTGATAAGGACTAGGACTCCATACATCAGAGTGAACAAGACTAAATGGAGTTTGGACTCTTGTATTATTTGATTTAAACATTGAACGATGGTGTTTAGCACGAAGACACGTATCACAAGATAATGTAAACTTGGACTGAGTTAAAGACGGAAATAACAGTTTCATATAACCTAGTTCCGGTGGCAAGATTGGACCAGCCCTGTTGCACCACGTCTATCATATAGTATAGCCCACCCTTCTCAATGCCACGCCCAATGATCATCCTCGAGTGAATATCCTGCAATAGGCAAAAGGTGGGATACATGAGAACAACACAGTTAAATTCTCGTGTAATTTGACTAATCGATAACAACTTTGATGATAAGCCCGGAACATAAAGGCAATTATGCATATGTAAAGTGGGTGTGACGGAGAAAGTGCCCCCTTCGGAGACTGGGATGAGGTCTCCGTTAGCGATTTCAACATGCGTTTTAGTTGGAGATGTGCGGTTTATAAAGTCACGAGGGTCATGGGTCATGGTATCGGTAGCCCCACTATCGAGTATCCACGGGAGGTTGGTTATAGTGGGGACAATGTTTTGTGGGATTGATATGGGTTTCGGGTAAGATGTTAGGGTCAATTTGGAGTTTTGAGAAACATTTGGGGTGCTGGTCGAGTTTTCTGAAGGTAAGGGACTGTCATTTACGAAGTTAGAAACGGAGGGGGCGAAATGCACTTGGGCCGAAATTATGGGGTGTCTAAGTTATCATGTGAAACCTGCAGGACCAAGGGGGCAATTTCGTTAGGGGCAAAATGGACAACTTCAGCATTATAAGGGTTGAGAAGGTTCTCAACCCTTTTACCTAGCCGCCCCATTTCGTCTGGTGCCACTTCTGCACCTTTGTCTTCTCCATTATGGCTGCCACTGGCCATGGTCGCCACTCCTGTGCTGGCTCCTTTTCCTTGGCCTCCTTCTCTCTAATGCCTCTTGCCTTCATACCATTCAGGATATCCAATTAATCTAAAGCAGGTTTCCTTCATATGCCTCTTCTGGCCACACAAGCTGCAGATTAAGCTTTCTTTATCCTCTATGCGCCGTTGGCTGTTTGAGCGTGAAGGTATGTGGCCTCCACGGCCTCTGCCTTGGCCTCCTTCGCGTCCCTGTATAGGGCCTTTGGTGGCACGTCCTTGTGCTGCCAGCCCCTGCCCAGTCCCCAATGAGGAATCTTCTTCTGAGGGGATTCCTTGTATGCACCATAGATCTTCCTTCTGCTCTGCGTATTTCACGATACGCTGTCTCCAAAGATGGCAACGGGTTCCGTTTCAAAAGATCATTCTTTTTTGCAGTGTATTTTTCATCTATTGCAGTTAAGAATTGGTACAACCGCAAAGCCTCCATTTTTTATTGTATAAGTTGATGTCCTCTGTGCATGTCATTGGGTTTGGTTCCTGCGCATCAATTGCTGTCCATAAGTCCTGTAGTCTGTTCCAGCATCCTTTGATGCTACCTCCTCCCTATCTAACCAAACTAGCTCTCCTGTGAAGATCATAGACTCTGAGGGAGTCAATTCCTGACCCATATGTGAGGGCCAGTCTGTCCCACAATGCTTTAGCTGTTGGATAGCGAGTAACATACACAACGAGGACTGGTTCGGTTGTCTATATTATCCAAGTAAACACAGAGTTGTCTGCTTGTTCCCAGGCTGGGAAACCCGGATTTGTTGGGGAGGGTGGAGGAGGAACACCAGTAAGGTGAGGTCTCCTCCCCCTCCCAATAATAGCACGCAGCACCAGTGGTGCCCGGATAGCATAATTATTTCCATTTAATTTGATGGAAATGGTAAGGCTCTATGCAGATGAAGGTAATGGTGTATTTGTTGCTGGAGTTGGGGCAGGTTTAGGGGGTGTATTTTGAAGTATATTTGCTACCTGGACATCCAGGTCAGCGAGATTTGGTGTTTGAGGCTCATTTGTTTCAGAACTTGGCATGGTTTTTGTGTTTCTGGTGAACAAATGGAGTTTAATCAGGCGAGGGTCATAGCAGTGCTACACTTGGTCTGTCCAGAACTGGCTGAGAAAGGTAGTTAGTTGGGAAAGGTATGGTCTTCGGTAATCAGGTAATACGAAGGCAGTGATGAAGAATTTTCTGAGCCTTCACTCAGAAGCTCAATCTTCACCGTGATAAACTGTAATAGTAGGATTAGATATTATTCATTCATACATTTTCTCGTAATAATCTCTTCTACTTTATACACCCTGCCTTCCCTTATCTATGGTAAATGCATAACAACCAATCCCTAAACTTACTTAATCAATCCCTATAATCACTAACATAATAATTACAATAATTACAGTCAACTAATTAAGGAATGATTTTATACTCTCATTTCCTAACACGGCTCATTTGTAATTTCATGCCTCTTTTATCATTGACCTTCCATTAGCATTGGACTCGTTCATTTTTTCAAGTTGGAAAAAAACATTGACAAAAGATCTTTGGAATAGCTAATGAAACGGCGGGTAAAATATGACAGAAGAACGTACCGGGAGAGAACTAAACAGCAGTTGTTACTGTTATTGACACAGAATTCAGTTGTATGAATTTATCTTGTTTAATTTATCACATGTATCTTGGTGTAAAACTTCAATTGAAAAAAAAAAAAAATTATAATCATGGGAATCTTTGATTTGAATATTATCAACATGTGACCGTGCATGCAATACACTTGAAACTCCAATTTCCACCAACTCGCGAAGTTGAATATGTTTGTTACAGAAGATGTTGAAAGGGAGAAAGGAGAAAAAACACAATCTGGGGAAGAATAGCATTGGTTGAGCATGCTAAATTAATGGTGATAAGTTGACAATCTGTGTTGATGCTTTTAACTGCGTGTCACGTGAGAATCCTCAAGATTCCGGAGTGTGATCATATCGGAAAAGAAAAGTATAGCCGAAGAAACCAAAAAGAGAATTCCAACATTATTCCCAATCGCAACCAAACAAACTTGCACAGGATACTGTAATTTTGCGATTTTGCCTACGTCGGTGGATTGCACATTTTTATCATTCAATTTTTTTGTGGGCCGTACTCCCATTCACGAGATACCTGCAAAAAGTCTCAATGGTCTTTTCTGTCTACCACTAATTTAGAGGACAATTATTGTGATATTATATAAGCTTGGACCAAAAGGTCCTACGGTATTCGGAGGGATTCTATCCTTTCAGTTCCAAAAAATATTATGGAATATGCAAATAAGAAACCCAGAGACCTTCTAGGTTAGAAGGCCATACACAAGACAAGATATCTACTGCAAATTAGTTCTTTCACTGGAATAGAACCTTGAATCTATTGAAATAACTCTCAACCCGAATACCAACTGAGCTATACTCTGGAGACGTGATAGTCTATAAATTAATTTAAAAAGATGCTGGTTTCATAAATAAGTATACTAGTTCGTCTGCACCAACAAATTTTCATGTGTAATGTCACATTTTCAGAGCAATCCTATCTTTAATGAGATTTGAGTTGCATTTGACTGTAAATATCATTTTACTTATTCAATCATCTCTTATTCCAAGTTAAAGAAATGCAAAATAAAAAGGAAAAGAAAAGGTTTCATTTCACTAGATATAAACATTTAAATATTGTATATGAATTAAACAATATTTGCAGGTTTTTGAGAAATTACATATATATTATAAGCGCCTACGAAGTAGTTGTATAAATTTTTTTACCGTGAAAATACAAAGCATAAAAGTACAAGTCCTCAAACTTATACGCCATGCTTTTTCAAAAACTTATATATATTTATACGTAATGTTTTTTTCCCCCTTATACATTAGGAGATAATATTTTTCTTTTTTGTATTTTCAAAAGAAGTATTTGATAATGATGGCCTTTTAGATAAGCAAGGAAAAAAGAAGAAGGTAGCTTATCTAATTACTTCCTTTATAACAGAGTATTTGTCTAATCATATAATTTGAACATTTTGAAACAAAATCTTATAATAAAAATTATCCCCCGGACAACCTTCTTAATAACATAAGTATATATGAAATTTGTGATGGTAACATCTGAAAATTTCATTAACATATATTTTTTTATTTTACTAGCCAACCCATGGACATGTCTTTGTGAATGTTTTTGTTATAATATTAACAGAATTGATTGTTGATAACTTTTATATATAGTAACTTTTTAATATTTTTAACTATATACATAAATCTATTTAGATATATCCTGTATTATTATGTTAGTAAGAAGAATTTTTTTAGATGAAAAGGATACTGTAGTCAAAGCGTTCATCAAAGATCTTATCTTTTATTAAAATTACATATCACTAATGATATCATAAAAGTACGGGCATTGGAGCAACCGGTAAGGTTGCTACTTTGTGACCTTCAAGTCACGTGTTCGAGCTGCGAAAACAACCTCTTGCATAAAGTGTAGAGTAAAATTGCGTACATGAGATTGCAAAGCGATGCGGCCCTCCTCAGACTCTACGCAAACACGGTAGCCTAGTAGAACGAAAACATTCTTTTAACACCAACGATATCATAAAGTCATCCATTATGAGTTTTTCAGCACAAGGCAAGAACAGAAAAACAACATGGTTACACCCAAAAATGCAAGTCCAAAATGATTTAAGAAAAAGGACGAAAATGCAAAATCTAAGAACATGGCTCACGAGCCACCCCAAGCCTCGAGTTGGGGACATCAAAGAGAATCCTGTGGTTCTGCTGCTGCATGTTAGCAATGACATTCAACACAGAGTTAACGTTTTCAGGCGCCGCCGCCATGGCCAGGCACGTGGTGCTGCCGGCAGTGCTGTGGATCAGGAAGTTATCCGGCGGTAGCGTCACGTTCATGCCGGAGAACATGAAAGTGATGGACGGAATCGTCACTGGCACGGTGTAGCAGGTGTCGAAGCCCCCCAGAGACGACAGCGTTGCGCTCCCCATTCTTCTTCTGAACTCGTCTCTCACTGCTGTGTATGCTGGTCCAACTAGCCTTGTGAACACAGTGCCTGTCATACACACAAAATTATATATGACGACAACAACACCACATACCCGGTATGTCCTAACGACAACAAAAATTATCGAAAATTATAGATGCCAACACGGTATATAAAAAATGGCCCTGATTAATCATATACGAAACCTATACATAACTTGTTGTTTTAGTGGTTTAGGAGAAACAAGTCATCAACAGCAATAACATTATCCATTGCCTTAAAGCTTCCGCTTATTACGGAAAAATAGGGGTCCGATGTATGCAACTATACATGTGTTAGAAATACACAGAGGTTTCAAGATGACTCATAATAAAAATTACGTCAAACTGTGTCGATGAACTGATACTTCATAATGTAAAAAGAGTATCCAGTTTAGAAAGTCATTTTGTTTTATTTCATCATATTACAAAGTTAAAAAGAACAAGTGATTTAATTTAAAACCTTTTATACATACGATACAATATTAGTTATTAGAACATTAACCGACTGCAGACATAAATTATCGGTCTAGTATTGTTTGTTTAACATTCGGAAAAAATTGAAATACGTATTAGCATATAATCATGACTTTAAGAATATAAAAATAACATGCATTAGTCATTCTCGATTAACTGAGAACACACGCTTACAAAGTAAACATATACTACTATTAGTAGAGTCAGACACACATTCTGTGACGTCACAATCGAGGTACTCTAGTGTTGCTACATTTCATAACTTATATATGATCCACATATAGCCCATCATCTAATATAGCTTATATATGATTTGCACATAGTCCATCACATAATATATATGCATAATGTAACATATGATCTAATAAGTTGGCTCAACAGCACTATTTCTGAATGGCATTAATGTAGTTTTTAGCTAGAGAAGACGAGATTGGATCAACTGATAAGGTTGCTGTTTTGTGACCTTGAGGTCACATGTTCGAACGACGGAAACAGCACCTGATCGCAAAGCTGTTCGTCCCCTCCCCACGCAAACGTAGGAACATAGTAAATCGGGAACGCTTTTATTGTAGTTTTTAGCCTAGTAACCGAGGTGCAGGCTCTGTGGCTCTTGTTAAATTATTACTATGATTCTTATTATCATAACTAAAAACTAAAAACATGTCACAAACATGATTACTTAGGGAGTATGGATGCATAATTGTTCTTAGAAAAATACCTCAGTTCCAGACAAACAAAATCTGTTGGCTGGAATCCAATGAAACAAAATAACATCGGGTCCCTCTTTCCTAATGAGTACAAAAATATGGGACACTCGCACTTCAAGAATAATATATAAAAACAAGAATAATAAAACACCAAAACAAAAATCACGGTTCATGTGACTAATTTTACACAATTTATTCTTACTTGGTTCCATATGTTGGCTGAGGGCATCTTCTACCAATCAGATCTCCTCCTAAATAACAATAAACATTACCCCATTGCTTTAGAGACTCCTACTTATGGCAAGGTATAGGAGGAGGGGTCCGATGTACGCAAACATAACCATGTGTTAGAAACAGACAGGGGTTGTTTTCCGATGACTCATAATGAAAATTGCATCAAACTGTGTCGATCAACAGTTACATTACAATATAAGAAGCACGGCCAATTTAGTGAGACATTTTGATGTATTCTATTATATTCCAAAAGAAATAGTGTGTCATTTACGAGTCGAGATTTCCTGCCAAACGTGGGTATCTAAGTATGATGTCCAAGTATAAACTACCTGGTTTTATTAAACAGTACGTTTATAAATATATGCTCAATACACATTTAATAGTGTTTTTTTTTTAAAAAAAAATAAGACCATGTAGTTTTAAAATTGACCACCTCATTTGGGCACCCAAGTTTAGCAATCGACTCGACCGCATCTTTTAACAAAATCAAAACAAAATGACTCACTAAATTGACTGCGCTTCTTATACTGTAGAGTAACAGTCGATCGATACAGCTTGACACAATTTTCATTATGTATCATCGGGAAACAACCTCTGTGTGTTTCTAACACATGAGTATGCTCGTGTACATCCGACTCCTCCATACCCTTCCATAGACGAGAACCTCTAAGACAATAGGGTAATGTTGTTGTTGTTGTAAATATATATGATATCAAGTACAAGAAAATTGGTTCAACAAACTGTTACTAGAATTCAGGACAGCACAATAAGCAAAGGCATTGATAAAAACTATATATACCAAGTACTGGAAAAAGGTAAAAATAAGATTATAGGTGTAAAAAAGAATACCAGAGTCAATGATGGTCCCAGAACCAGTAGTGGGATTATATGCCAAAGCAGTCTGAGGAATATCCACCACTTTATTTCCAACTTTGATGCCAACAAGATTCACATAGTAAAGGGAAGGTCTTCTAGGATTGGTTAGCAGTTGAGTGTACTTGATCCTTTGGGGCTGACTATTTGGTCCCAATCTCAAAGACCCAGAGAAATTGAGTGACTTGAAGCTTGGCAAGCAATAGGAGAATGTGGATTTGTATAGGCTTTGAGTCTGGGAGAGTAGTGACAAAGGACCCCTGCCTAGGCCTAAGAGCCCTTGTGGAGGGACAGAGCTGCCAGTGGCCTTTTGGATGCAGCCAAATGTGTAGCTAGGAATGGGGTCAGCTGCAAGTCTCAAGGTGTCTTGGGAGAGGTTGGCAGCTATGGTGGAGGAGCCATAGGTCAAGTTGAAGCTGCATGTACTGCCCAAACAGCTTGGGTTGGGTACCTGAAAATTTTAAGTTCATTAAAAACACATGTACATATATCATTTGGTGAATTTTCATGTCACAAAATCTAAGTTGCAATCAAAACAGCGTTTTCAGTGCACTCGGCTCATGCGTTTGTACATGGTTTGGGAAGGAGCTAGATCGATTCGCGATTTGATGTACGCAGCCTTATTCTACACTTTGTGCAAGAGGCTGTTTCCACGGTTCGAACCCGTAACCTCAATGTCACAAAACATTAACATTATCCGTTGCTTTTAAAAGTATACCCTCTAAAGTGCAATCCTATATGTCTAATTCCTTTTGTTTTTCAAGAAAGTAATTTAATGGCATATTGGTAGCTTTTTATGCAAACTGAGGGAAAACTCAAGCATAATGGAGTCAAAATAACACCACACTTTTGAAATAATGGTACTAGAAATGCTAAAAACAACCAAAAAAAATAATAGTAAAGTGAAAATTCAGAGAAGCATATCTTTTAAAATAAAAAGAAAGAAATCACGAATGATTATGTTCTAGGCAACCCTGATATACGTGTTACTCAAAAGTGACAGCATAAGAAGCCAATAAATAGTCAATCCAATAAGTCGTAATTCTTTATTAAATTCTACAGGGATTATGAGGGCCATATACTTTACAGCCACGACCTTTCACCGATTCTTTTATAAAGAAAATGGCCCAACTTGATAACCAGTTGTATATTACTGTCACTGCGTGCCTTGTTTAGTTGATATGTTCAGTAAAAATAAATGTTTCCGTTTTCAAAGAAGTCAAAGTAAATGTTTCGATTCTCAAATAAGTGAATGGCATATTCTTTTTTTATTTTGAAAATACGATGAAATAAAGCAAAATAAATCATTAAATTAATTATGCTACTTATATTGTGAAATAATAGTTGATCCACACATCTTAATACAATTTTCATTATGGGTCATAGAGAAACAAACTATGTGTGTTTCTAACGCATAAATATGGTTGCGTATATCTGACTTTAAATATCATGTCTATGTTTCTAAGACAATTGAGTAATGTTATTGTTGTTGTTCCGTAAAGTAAATCAAGATAGACGATATACATGTGACATATTTATACCCACAGGATTAATAACATCTAAACCTGAGCTTCCGGAATTGTTGTTGGTACGGAAGTTTCAATTTCATATAGGACTTTAAGATTAAATAGTGAGACCAACAACTAAAAAGATGAGTCAAATACGTCAATTTATCGCCATACCAGCCATCACACAAATTATTTTAGTTCTTTAAATGCTTATAATATACCGAACATTCGCGAAAAAGCTTTAGTCGGTTGTTCTGATCTAATTAGATGAGTTTGAATATATCTTCATTTTTTTTAAAGACAAA
Source organism: Eustoma russellianum (assembly GCA_036186865.1). NCBI lineage: Eukaryota > Viridiplantae > Streptophyta > Magnoliopsida > Gentianales > Gentianaceae > Eustoma > Eustoma russellianum. The sequence goes on along the minus strand of AP025061.1, from coordinate 28,826,336 downwards.
ACATTATTCTCCTTATGTAAGAAACGAAAGGCATTTAAACTGAATTAACTTAATTGCCTGGCTAGCCGTTGCTTCATCAAAGTTCCACCATACCAGCCGTTCTTTTTTAGTACCATAAATTTTGGATAGTAAATTACTGATTAACCCCGTTACTTATTTATTTTAGTATCCACTAAGTATACAAACGGAATAACATTGATCCATTCTTAGAAATACATCATCATTTTATTACTCTTACAAGACCTAAACAAGTGTATACATCTCATATAATACCTCAACAATCTCATATTTATTTTAGTAATGGAATAACTTATTCGAAGGTATAATCACATATACAATAAACATTTTAAGATATAGATATGCATACACAAAGATATATATATATATATATATATATATATATATTTGCTAATATAAATATGAGATTGTTGAGGTATTATATGAGATGTATACACTTGTTTAGTAATGGAATAACTTATTTGAAGGTATAATCACATATACAACAAACATTTAAGATATAGATATGCATACACAAAGATATATATATATATATATATATATATATAGACACACACACACACACACATATGGGGGTTCCCCGTGCACTAGGCTCCCTTGCTATATATGGGCGTTCCTCGTGCACTAGGCTCCTGCGCTTGTGCATGATCTGGAGAGGAAAGCGATATGATGTACACAACCTTACCATACATTTCATGCAAGAGGTTGTTTCCACGGCTCAAACCAGCAACTTTACCAGTTGCTCAAAGGCCTGCCTTGAGCGTTCCTAGTGTAGGCTCCTGCATTTTCACAGGATTCGAGGAGAGACCGACGATCTGATCTACGTAGCCAACATATATATATATATATATATATATATATATATATATATATATATGTATATATATAGACACACACACGTACATGTTCACAGGATTCGAGGAGAGACCGACTATCTGATCTACGTAGCCTATATATATATATATATATCTATATATATTACGTACATGTTTATAGGATTCGAGGACAGACCGGCTATCTGATCTACGTAGCCAATATATATATATATATATATATATATATATATATATATATATATTACGTACATGTACTTCAACTATTGGGGAGAGGTGATTAATAGTTCACGGGCTGCCTTGCATCACATGCATACTCTGGCAAGCACGTAAAACATTCCAGGATGAAATACAGACAAAAAGCTACTTAAAGTGGATCTCACGAATCCCTCATCACCGTATATAATGTATAATAAGAAAAGGGTAAGGACTTTTTGTTTATTATATTTATTAATATTTGCTTCAGAGTAGCCTTGTTTTTACAAATTAAAAAAGTTACGAACTCAAGAAAATAATGAGCCATTATCGCTATCTTGATTCAAAAATTATTAGAAATTCATAATACCTAATATAGGAAAATATTATTGAACTATTTAATTCCCTAAATAAGTATTCCTGATTAGCTCAATATTGGAATCTGATTAGTAAGGAAAAAATTACTTAGGCCGTCATAAAACGATGTTCAATTACTTGAATAAACCTATCAAAGTCTTTTTAATTTCAATGTTATTTTTCTGAGCAACCAAGAAATACAAAACATTAATGATAAGCAAGTAATATGAGGAAGAGCAAAAACAAAAAATGAAAACAATTTTAATAACCACACAATACGTCAAACGATACTTCTTTATTAATTTATATTTCTGATACCGGTAGGGGTGTTAACGAACCGGGTCGAGTTGAATACTATGTTTTCGAATTTGAATTTGTTTAGTTAAACAGACTATTCGGCTCAGAGCGTTTGTGTTCACGGACGAATTCGGCTCAAAAACTATATAACTCGTTAAACGAGTCGAACAATTTGACTCGTTTTATTAAATGAATGTAGTTAGGTGTTTGGACTCAGCTCATTTAAATAAAATTAACGAACAAACTCAAATCAAATACGAATCAAACTCGAACAGTTCACGACCTGTTCGGTTCGCTTAACACCCCTACCGATACATGACTATGAAACTAGTGTGTGAAGGGTAGTGTACCTGTTGGCATTGAGAAAGGCCACAAGCAACATTCTTGAAGGAGGTAGACTTGGGGGACTGATAGAGAGTGGAAGAGCATCCCTCACATCCGGTGCAAGGAACCCAAGCAGCGTCATTGCTAGTATCCATGGCCATAAGCAAGGTTTGCGCCGGTGTACCGATTTTAACCCGGACAATGTAAGTTGGGCTCTGTAAGATTTGGCGTCCAGAGGCTATCGGCACGATGGAACGGCCGGCGACTAGGCTGGAAAGGAAGAGTAGCCTAGCCTGGTCCTTAGTCTCCATTTGGAGGACACTCTCTTCCCATGAAAGAGGAGTGGATGGCCTGAAAGGGGAACATGGGCTGTACACATGGTAGACTTGGAGGGTAGAGCCTTGGTCTGGTGTGTCACATTTTGAGGGTAGCCCTTGGGCTGGTGAGAAGTGAAGGAGGGATAGTAGGAAAAGGAGTGCCATGATAGAATGGGAAGAGGGCATCATGGCTTTTACTGCAGGAAGGTGGAGTGTGTGTGCGTTTGAATGTGTATTACTGGGAGCTTGCTATATATAGAAAGTCAAGGGCAGATTCGGAAAAGATTGAACACAAATTTTAAAATCTTCTAAGAGTAACTAAATAAGCACAACACAAATATACATTATATTTCAACAATATCAAAAGTTATCGCTTGAGTTTAAGAAATGAGAGTCAGGCAAACAATACCTCCATCCCAATGGATAAAGAGCTTGCTTTAAGTGAGACCCCCAGCTCTATATATACCTGCATAGAAGACACTGCTAGTGAAGGAATTTAGTAAACATTAACAGAAAGATTCCGATACTAAAACAACCATAACCGTGTATATGCACAAATAATAAAAGACAAAGACAAGGACAAAAACAAAAACGTGAAAAGTCAACATACAGTGTAAAGGGTATCTAATCCCCTAAGTATACTATAAAGGTACCCTCTATATCATGCCTATACCTCCTTAACCTTAATCATCTACCTCCATGAACTCCTATCCTGGACCATGTCCTCAGAGAAGTGTGAATCTAGTAGCTCAAGTCTAATCCGCTCATTCCAAGTCGGTTTGGGTCTGCCTTTACTTCTATTTCACTACAGTGAGGCCTAAAAGTAACTCAATAAGTATCTAATAATTGTTTACAATTAATGAGAAAGTGATATTTGGGAAACAGACCCTTTATTTTTTGCATAGTCTTCTAAATAACAAGAATCCCCATTACATGTCATTTAACTATCAAATATGCATTTATTGTATAATCATAACTTTAAAAATATAAAATTCACACGCATTAATCATTATCGTCTAACTATGAATACAAGGCTTAAAAAGTAATCACATGGTGCAATTAGTACATTTACACACACATTCTGAGACGTTACAATAGAGGTGCTCTAGTGTTGCTAAATTTCATAATCTAATATATGATTTACATACGCTCCATCATCTAATATAGTATAGATATGGTTTGCATTATAGTTTTTATTCTAATAACCGCGGTGAAAATATAGGCCACACTTGGTGGATCTCTTTAATAAATTGGTAAACATAATGCAAAATGAACACAAACAGAACACAATGAGACAGAGATCAGGAACGAAGAAAGGAAAGAATGTAGAGAGAGGAGATGAAACTCGAAATGCAAGGCAAAGTTAAGATCATTTTCATTCAAATAGCTTCACTGTTGTGCATTACATATAGATATGTCCTAACTAACTACAAGAGATGCTAACTAACTACAACAAAGGGAAATAATTGATTGTACTAAGTGTGAAAGCCTTAATCGCTTCCTAACCAACCTTTCTGCCTAAATCTTTTCTCCTGCTGCACTCCCTTGCTTTCTTTTCTTGATTACTCACGTGATTGCAACTTCATTTAAGCCGACTAGGATTGGTAACCTGACTTGATTAACTTGTGATGTCTTCTGCACCTCATGATGCTGCTGCATTCTTGTAGCTTAGACTAGACAGCATCTTCTCAGTATGATCATGAACTTTGACACCTCCTTCAAGCTTGCTTGGCATATATGTTATAGACACCAAATGAAGCTATCAACTCACTCAGCTTCCTAGCGTCCAATCCCTTTGTAAACATCTCTGCCAACTGAAGCTCTGTTCTTATTGATATGAGCTTGATCATTTCCTCTTGTACTTTATATCTGATTATATGATAATCTATCTTAATATGCTTCGTTTTCTCGTGAAACACAAGATTCTTAGTTATATGCTTAGCACCCTTTCTATCACAAAACGCTTCCACAAGCTGTTGGTTCTCCAATTGCAAATCTCAGGAAAGATATAATAGCCATTGCACCTCACAAGCAAGTGATGCCATTGCTCTGTTTTCTGCTTTTGCTGAAGACTTTGAAACTGTAATTTGCTTCTTTGTCTTCCATGACACTAGAGCATCTGCAAGGAACACACAGCGCACCTTGTCATAGACCTCTTTGTTTTACAACATCCAGCCCAATTAGAATTCATAAGTACTCTCAGATTCAACTCTCCCTTGCTAGGAAACAGTAGTCCTTGTCTTGTAGTGCATTTTCTGTATCTTAATAATCTATGAGTAGATTTCATATGATTCTGAGTGGGACAGTCTAGAAATTGAGACGGGCAATGTCAGGACTTGTAATGGTTAGATGAATCAACTTTCATATCAAACTCATACATCGAGATGTTTCAGGTAGCAATGCTGAGTCTTTATGAGCCAGTTTGATGTTGTTTCCAATGGACTTTTTGCTGGTTTTGATGGCAGGAATCTTGTTAGTTCCAGTAGATCCATAGTGTGTTTTCTTTGGTTGATAAGCAACCGCTATGTGACCAAGCTACTTCAATCCTCAAGAAGTACCTAAGGTCAACTAAATCTTTAATCTGAAATATGGAGTGTAAGATAGCCTTACGAATCTGGATAGCTTGAATGTCTGCACTTGTGACTATGATATCATGTACATAGACTAACAAGATTAACAAAGAACCGGCAGTTTGTCTAAAGAAAAGGCTAAGTCATTTCTCGATTGAGTAAAGCTTTGAGAAATCAAGAATTTTGCACGTTTAACATTCCACCAATTGTTGGTTTGTTTCAAGTCATATAATGATTTCTGTAATTTGCCCACCATATTAGGCTTTGGAAGCTTAAACCCTGAGGGAGGCAACATGTAAATATCCTCATGAAGGTCCTCATGAAAGAAGGAATTGTTAACATCTAATTGTAGAACATGTCATCCCTTCCTTGCTGCTAATGCCAAGACTATCCTGACAATAGTCACTTTTGTGATAGGACAAAAAGTATCTTGGTAATTTGCCCCATATTGTTCAATATACCCCTTTGCTATCTTCTTGACTTTATATCTCTTCACTGTCCCATCAGGCTGAAACATGACTTTATAAACCTGTTTGCAGTTAATAGGTTGTTTGACAGCGGGCAATGGCACAATTTTCAGAGTATGATTAGCTTCCAAGGCTGCAATTTTAGTGTGCATTGCTTGATGCGAGGCTATGGAACTAGCTGTTTCTGAGTAACATATGGTTCTGTATGAACGCCAATACTTAAAGCATATGTTTCATATTTAGGAGTCACGGAATTGAACAAGAAAGACTTATTAAAGGAATGATGGCTAAAGACTGGATTGGCTTGACGAGGCTGATCGGAGGCAGATGTTTGGTTAGAGTAGTAATGTTCTAAATATGATGGTGGTCGTCTGTTTCTTGCAGATCTAGAATCAACATAGACAGGCTGGAGGACTGAAGGATGGAGAGGAACTTGAGGGTAAGATAGGAGAGTATGTAGGAGGGTCAGAGAGTGAATGTGTATCATTGATAGAAGCAAAAATGACAAAAGAATTAGGTACATGGTCACTAGAAGAAGGTGCAGTGTCATTATTGATAATAGGAGGAGGAGAAAAAGGATTAGAAAAAAATAGGTGTATGGTTACTAGAGGGAATATCAATGTCATTGGTGATAACAGGGACATGAACAACACTTGTATGCTGTGGATATTGCAAAAGGGATGAAGGTGAGAGTGAGTTCGGAGAGGCTAAAGAAAAAGTGTGTTCATGAGGCTATGCATTCCTAGAAATGAAAACATCTTTGGTGCTCAATGTCTTGCAGAATATATTCTTTGTTTGTATATGAGTCCTAGAAAGAAGGTCTTTCTGTCTATAGGTGCAAATTTAGGATTGTGACCATGAGTATCATTGGTATATGACAAGCAACCAAAGATCCTCAAATGTTGATAGCGGGTGGCTTGTTGTGTAGAAGTTCAAAGGGTGTTTTACTCATAAGTGGGAGAAGGATTTATGTTGATAAGATACACAGCATGTTGGACATAAGATCTCCAATAACATGTTCCTATATCTAAAAATTTAAGAGCTCTAGCTACAGAAAGAAGGTGCGCTTGTTTTCCTTCAACCATACCATTATATTGTGGAATGCAGACACATGTAGTTGATGAATAATGACTTTCGATGCATAGAAGGCATCCATTTTAAATTCTTCATCATTATCTGATTTTATGACTTCTATATTGGTTTTAAACTGAGCATTAACAAAGGACCAAAAACATTGTAAAATATCTCTTCTTTCTGATTTGGTTTTCATCTAATACACCCAACAGAATCTGCTGAAGTCAGCCACTATTATAAGAAAGAATTTTTGTCCAAAACATTCTGCGATGTTTATATGGACCTCATATGTCTGCATGAATGAGAGAAAAAGGGGTCAATGATACAAATGTAGAAACATGAAAATGATTTCTTTTATGTCTAGCAAAGGGGACAAATTGAACAAGAAAAATGAGAATGTGAAACAGCCACTTGAGAATTCAACTAGTGAATCTCTTTATCTTGAAGTTAGCCACGTGGCCTAGACTAAAATGCTAAAGCACAGGTTGAGAATGTGAAATAGCAAAAGGAGATGAAGTTGAGTTAATGATAGCAGGCTTGAGTGAGCCATAGATATGATACAAGTCCTGGCTCACTTTAGTTAAACCAAAAATCTTCTTGGTTGTCTGATCCCCGGTTACTCAAGAGTTAGGCTCGAAGTATACAATGATATCATTAGAACAAGTGGGCCTATTGAGAGCAAGAAAATCGAAAGTGAAGGAAGGTACAAATAACACATCAACATGTGTAAGAAGGGGATTTAATGTAACTGAGCCCATATGAGTGACTTCAGCTAAAAAGTTATTACGCAATTTGACGTGCATAGATGTGAGAGAATGACAGAAGTCAAACATGGCGGGGAACAACATTTGTGATCGGTGACCCCAAAATCAAAAATCCATATGCTGAAGTCTTTTCATACTAAATTACTTGTATTCTTATCAGAAGCAAGAAGTTGTTGACCAAACATCACAGCATGCTGTCGAGCAATACTGTCAAAACCAATGGAGTTACCTTTGTGTCTTATCTTGGTGTTCTTGAAGCATAATTATGAATTGCATATACTACTCTTTTGTCAGAATGAAAGACATATGAGACACATAATGCCTAGAGGGTTGATTTGAAGGCATAAACTGCTCAAAATTCCATTATCGACTCCCAAGGTTATCTTCTTTCTAAAAGTTCTGTTTCTGACTTACATAGTAAAATTGCCCTCTAGGATTATAGCCAAGGGGGTAACCATGCTTCTTATAACATCTAGCAGCAGTATATCTAACCATTCCACAATAAGTTCACAAGGGGCACTTGAACCATCTTACCGAATCTCTGAGCATCTCTTCCATATCCACCACCTGGGGCCTTTGCACATCAAAACTGTGTGCATTTGGATTGCCAAAACTTTTGAGTGGATGTGTATTGACCTTGGCTATAAGACTACATCAACTTTCTCCCACACTTGATAGCCATAACAAATGCAGTATTGATATCAGTTAAAAATTCAAAAGTCTAAAGGCACATGTATTACCATATATAAGTTTCAAATCTTTTCAAACTTCAATTGCATTATATATCTACATAATACTTTGTCCAATGAATAGAATAGCCGAATTGAAAATCCAAGATGCAAGCATATTATTTGCCTTGGTCTAGGTAGCTACGATCATTTTCAGCTGGTTTTGATATGGTACCATCAAGGAAGCCTACCTTGTTCTTCTATTCCATTGCTCTTTGAAATGCCTAGTCCAACCACGATAGTTATGAGCATCTAACATAAGCTGAACAAGCACAAGGCGAAGAATTGTCACTAGGATGTAAGTATAAAGGATCCTGAGGTAGATCAATCACAGTGGCGAATGAAGTTGAAGCCATTGATGAACTTTTAAGGTATGAACTCTGAGAATTTCAGTCAATTTACACAAAGTAGATGTGAATGTAAGCAGAATAGCCCTGGTACCATGTTAAATCTGTAAAAGTAATATGGAATGAACACAAACATAACAGAATGAGACAAAGATCAGGAACATAGGAAGAAAAGAGTGAAGGGAGAAGAGAAAAACTCAAAATGTGAGGCAAAGTGAAGAGCATTTTCATTCAAGTTGCTTCATCACAGTACATTGTCGGAAGAAATTTTGGAAATGGGTTTGTCGAAAGTTGGTGAGAAAAATACTTTGAGCTTAATTATGATTAGTGTCCGTTAATCAAAAATAGAAACTAATTAGTCCTAAATTATCAACGTAATGAATAGATGATTTTATGCTTTTGAATCACTCAATTTTGATAACTGATGAATGAGAAATTAATGCTCAAAGTAGGAGTTAAAAATGGTTGAAAAATGAAAAAATGATGATGTGGTTTCATGAGAATTGAACACATCATCATTTTCCAAACATACCACATTGGTCAATTGAAAGAAAGTTGCCACCAAATATAGTGATTGGAGAGGTACTTTAGATGTATCCTAAGGGCAAGAGAATTTTTGACCGGAGGGAAGACGCAGATGGCTGCCACACACGCGCATGCGCGCACGCCGCCGCCATTGTCGCTCACCTGCTCGGCTCGGCTCGGCTCGGCTCAGCTCGTGCTCGTGCTTGGCTTGTGCTCGTGGCTCGCCCGCCGGGTTCTTATCTTTTTAGACAAATTTTCTTTTAAATTTTTCCAGAAAATAAGTTACTTGATCCCACGGTTATGATTTAATCCTACGATCTGACGGCTCGGATTAAGATGACAGTTTCAATTGACTGATTCCTACCAGTCGTGGGTTACTGGCCGATCAGTGCGGTCGTGGGGGTTACTCGCCGATCAGTGCGGTCGTGGATTGTCGTAACCTCCAATATTTCCCTCTATAAATGGAGGCAGTGCTCTGCTTCTAAGACACACTGAAAAAGTTTCTTCCCTTCTTCTGCTGCATACGAGCCTTTTGCATAAACTACTGCTGCATACTGCATACACTGCTGCTGCATTTCATCAATCCGAGAAGTTAGAACATTTGTCAAGTTCGTGCAGTTCTTACGTAGTAGTGCCACTCGTGGAACTGTTAGCTGTTGTATCCTTGGAGACGTTTGCAATTTTTGGTTGGAAATATTATACTGGAGCAATTCGTCTTAAGGACAGAGTCCTGAACTCGCTTCGGTTTGCATATCAAGCTCTTCTCTGTGTTGAGCCATTCCCTGTGTTTGAGCTCTTCCTTGTGTCGAGCTCAACTCTGTGTTGAGCTCTTCCCTGTGTTGAGCTCATATCTATGTGGAGCTCATCTCTGTGTTGAGCTCTTTCTGTGCTGAGCTCTTCTCTGTGCTGAGCTCTTCTCTGTGCTGAGCTCTTCTGTGTTGAGCTCTTCTATGCTGAGCTCTGCTTATCCTGTGTTAAGCTCAGCTCTTCCTGGATTGAGCTCAGCTCTCCTATGCTGAGCTCAGCTCTTCCTATTTGAGCTCAGCTCTTCCTGTGTTGACCTTATCTCTTCCTGTGCTGAGCTCTACTCATCCCTGTGCTGAGCTCTGCTCATCTTTGTGTTGTACAGAATGTTAGTTTCGTTCTCTAATCTGTATGGAATCTGAGTTTTGTATATGGATTAACAATCTTAAGAAGAATTATTCTGCGGTTCTATACTGGTTTATTTACAGTATTCTGTTTGTATACTGACTTCTTGTTTCTCGATTTGTCAGAAACTGAAACATGATGGAGAACAAAAGCTCTAATTCATTCAATGTTGTGCACGTTGGTTCTCAGGAAGGGAATAGTGCTGTTCTGATTGCACCTACTGTTCCTGCTCCTGTCCCTGCTGTTGGGCAGGTTGAGAAGCCAAAAAAGTTTGGAGACAGTTTCTTCAAATGCTGGCAGCAAAAGATGCTATTTTTCTTAACAATGATGGGTTTGGCTAAAATGCTGATTGAGGATCCTCCAGAGGAGGTTCCGGTTGAAGATCAGAATCAGAATATGCAAAACAGTTTGATGGCTGAAGCGTAAAATTATAGTAATTATGTTTGCTTGAGTCATATTTTAAGTTGTTTTGACAATTCGTTGTACCGACTGTATTTTACCTTTAAAACTGCAAAGTTACTGTGGATGGCCTTATATAAGAAGTACCGCACGGAGGATGTGGGTACAAAGAAGTTTGTCGTTGGCAAATTTCTTGATTTTAAAATGTCAGACTCCAAGACTGTTGTTTCTCAGATTGAGGAACTTCAGATGTTAATGGCCGAAATGGAAGAAAAGGATATGTCGCTCAGTGAATCTTTCATAGTGACGTCTATGATTGAGAAGCTACCTCTTTCGTGGAGGGAATTTAGAAGCTATCTCAAACACAAGCGAAAGGAGATGACTTTGAAGGATCTGATTAATAGACTCCGTATAGAGGAGGACAACCGCAGTCCGAAAGAAAGCCAAGTTCGAGTTTTGGTCATGCAAAGGCTCATGTCGGAGAGGCGAGGAAGAAGAAAAAGGTAAATCCTGTCGGAGTGAACCCTAAAGGCAAGAAAGTTTTCAAAAAGTTCACTGGAAAATGTTATAAATGTGGAATTCAGGGGCACCACAGTGTTGACTGCCGTAAGCCCAAGAAAAAGCAGAAAAAAGCAAAAGCCATCCTTGTTAGCCAGATGGATTATCTGGATTTGTATGCTTTTGTTTCTGAGTGCAACGCAATAGGAAATCCTCGTGAATGGTGGGTGGACACTGGAGCCACTCGACACGTCTGCACCAAAAGGACAATGTTCAGAGACTATTCTTCGGCGAAGAATAATGAAAAGCTGTACATGGGGAACTCTGATAGCTTAAAGATTGAAGGTTCGAGCAATGTGATTCTGAAGATGAATTCAGGTAAGGAATTGACTCTGCGAGATATACTGCACGTTTCTGACATCCGCAAGAACTTAGTTTCTGGAGCTTTACTAGTCAGTCACGGATTTAGACTAGTATTTGATTGTAATAAATTTATTCCGAGTAAGAATGGGATATTTCTGGAGAAGGAGTATTTGACCGACAACATGTTCAAACTTAGTGTGATGACTGTTGTACCCAAGAAAACTTCGTCCGAAGAGGCTTGTAAGAATGCTTCTACTTCTGCTTATATGATTGAGTCTTCTTGTTTATGTCATTTTCATTTGGGACATATTAATTACAAGTCAATACAAAGGATGATTAATCTTGACTTATTACCCAAACTGAACATTAATAAAGAAAAATACCAAGTATGTGTTGAAGCAAAAATGACAAAGACTCCATTTCCTTCAATAAAAAGGAACATTGAACCTTTGGATTTAATTCATACCGATGTGTGTGATTTAAAATTTGTGCAAACAAGTGGTGGTAAAAAGTATTTCGTAACTTTTATCGATGATTGCACACGATGCTGTTATGTCTATTTGCTAAGAAGCAAAGACGAGGCCCTGGATGCTTTCAATGACTATAAAAATAAAGTTGAGAATCAACTTAGCAAACGAATAAGACAATTCGTAGTAATAGAGATGGAGAATATGATACACCGTTTAATAAATTCTGTTCAGAACATGGCATTATTCATCAAACGACTACACCATATTCACGTCAATCGAATGGTATTGTTGAACGCAAAAACCGTACTCTAAAAGAGATTATAAATGCTATGTTGATAAGTTCGAGTTTACCTTAGAACTTGTGGGGGGAAGCAATTCTTTCAGGCAATGTCATTTTAAATAGAATTCCATATAAGAAGATGGATGTAACCCCATACGAGCTTTGGAAAGGGCATAAGCCTAGTTACAAATACTTAAAAATGTGGGGGTGTCTGGCGAAGGTTGCAGTACCCAAACCAAAACAAGTAAGAATCGGGTCTAAAAAAATTGATTGCATATTCATAAGATATGCAACTAACAGTAGTGCATATCGATTTTTGGTGCACAAGTCGGACATTCCTAACATACATGAGAATGTTGTCATGGAATCAAGAAATACAGTGTTCTTTGAAGATGCCTTTCCAAAGAAAGACAAAAACAACGAAAAAACAAGCATTAGTAAGAGAGTGCGTGAGACGACCCTTCAAAAAATAGAGGAACCGCGTCAAAGCAAACGAGCCAGAATACCAACGTCCTTTGGACCAGATTTTCTTACATATTTGGTAGAAAAAGATCCAAGAACCTTTTCTGAGGCTATGTCAACACCAGAAGCTCCCTTCTGAAAAGAGGTAGTAAACAATGAAATAGAATCGATTCTTCAAAATCACACTTGGGAGCTTGTTGATCTTCCATCAGGAAGTAAACCACTCGGATGCAAGTGGATCTTTAAGAAAAAGTTGAAAGAGGATGGGTCTATTGACAAGTACAAGGCCCGATTGGTCGCTAAAGGCTATCAACAAAAGGAAGGATTTGACTTTTTTCATACCTACTCACCAACAACTCAGATCACTTCAATAAGGATGGCAGTTGCTATTGCTTCAGTCTATGACTTAGAAATCCATCAGATGGATGTGAAGACTGCCTTCCTGAACGGTGAGTCGGAAGAAGAAAATTATATGGAGCAATCTGAAGGGTTTGCTGTACCAAGACAAGCGAAAAAGGTGTGTAAACTTGTTAAGACTTTGTACGGACTTAAACAAGCACCCAAACAGTGGCATTTGAAGTTTGATCAAGCAATGTTGTTAAATGGCTTCAAGATCAACGAGTGTGACAAGTGTTTATACATCAAGAACACACAAGACGCCTATGTGATAGTATGTCTATATGCAGACGACATGCTCATCATGGGCAGTACTCGTGACATCATCTTGAATACCAAGAAGATGTTAACACAAAATTTTGATATGAAAGATATGGGGGTTGCCAATGTTATTGTAGGAATTAAAATTTCTCGGATAAGTGAAGGCCTCTTTATGTCACAAACTCATTATATTGAATCTGTTCTCAAACAATTCAATATGTTTGATACAAAACCAATAAAGATCCCACTAGACTTAAGTATACACTTAAGAAAGAACCGAAGTGAACTTGTAGCTCAATTGAAGTACTCACAGGTAATTGGAAGCCTGATGTATATAAAAAACTGTACAAGACCAGACTTAGCCTGTTCAGTAAAAAAATTGAGCAGGTTTACGAGTAATCCAAGTGAAGATCATTGGAAAGCTCTAAATAGAGTGATGAGGTACCTGAAGTACATGATGAACCTTGAATTACACTATACAAGAAACCAACAGTATTGGAAGGATACCATGATGCAAATTGGATATTAGATATCAACGACTCTAAGTCAACCAGTGGATACCTATTCACTGTTGGTGGTGGTGCTGTGTCATGGAAGTCCACAAAACAAACGTGCATAGCTCGGTCCACTATGGAGGCCGAGTTTATAGCAATAGATAAATCTGGAGAAGAGGCTGAATGGCTTCGAAATTTCCTAGAAGATGTTCCATGTTGGCCTAAGCCAATAGCTCCTATCAGCATACAGTGTGATATTCAATCTGTTATAGGACGAGCACAAAGCAGCATCTACAATGGTAAGTCATGACATATACGTCGGAGACATGATACCATTAAGCAATTGATCTCTAATAACATGATTTCCATTGATTACATAAAATCAAAGGAGAATCTTGCCGATCCGCTCACAAAAGGCTTGCCTAGAGATCAAATGTCAAAATTGACAAACAGAATGGGACTTAAGCCTACTACGTAAGAATCTTTGTAATGGTAATCCAACCTTGTTGGCTGGAGATCCCAGAATCTTGGTTTTATGGGACAACTAAGTTATGAAAATTCAGTTTAGCACTTACTCGTTTCGCTACATAAAAGTGCTATCTGCAGAGAATATTTAGGGTAAGCTAAAGCTTTTAATAATGTCCTATATCTTGATACATCAAGTGGGGTATGGCAGAATGCTCATGATAGGAATCACCTATGTAAGTGTGAAGTGGATCCGCTTCTATGAGAATTCTGTGAGGCAAGAATTCTCTAAAACACTTTCTGAAACCAGGTTGTTCATGGCTAAAACAAACACAACCATGAGAACCAAAAGGGTGTTAAAAAAATATTGTGTGAGTATTGTTGTCTAGGTTCACAACAAAGACTGACTAGTTCAAGATATTAAGTCACTACTTAGCCGAGTGAATCCGATGGTATATCACTACGAAAGGTTCAAAGCTAGAAGTTACCTCTTCTGATGCAACATTTTCTTGTCTGGCTTCTCGTTAGAGTCTGCATCTGCATTAATTTTCCTTCATGTGGGAGATTGTTGGAAGAAATTTTGGAAATGGGTTTGTCGAAAGTTGGTGAGCAACATACTTTGAGCTTAATTATGATTAGTGTCCGTTAATCAAAAATGAAAACTAACTAGTCCTAAATTATCTATGTAATGAGTAGATAATTTTTGGCTTTTGAATCATTCAATTCCTATATCCGGTGAATGAGAAATTAATGCTCAAAGTAGGAGTTAAAAATGGTTGAAAAATGAAAAAAGATGATGTGGCCTCATAAATATTGAACACATCATCATTTTCCAAATATACCATATTGGTCAATTGAAGGAAAGTTGCCACCAAATATAGTGCTACGAGAGGCGGCGGCGGCCGCCGTCTGGCTCGGCTCGTGCTCGTGCTCGTGTCTCGCCTGCCCGGTTATTATCTTTTTGGATAAATTTTCTTTTAAATTTTTTCAGAAAATAAGTTAACTAATCCTACGGTTATGATTTAATCCTACGATCTAACGGTTCGAATTAAAATGACAGTTTCAGTTGACTGATTCCTACCAGTCGTGGGTTGCTGGCCAATCAGAGGCGGCCGTGGGGTGCATGGTGATCGTGGAGATTACTGGCCGATCAGTGCAGTCATAGGTTGTCGTAACCTCCAAGATTTTTCTCTATAAATGGAGGCAGTGCTCTGCTTCTGAGACGCACTGAAAAAGTTTCTTCCCTTCTCCTGCTGCATACGAGCATTCTGCATAAACTACTGCAGCATACTACACACACTGCTGCTGTATTTCATCAATCCGAGAAGTCACAACATTTGTCAGGTTTGTGGAGTTATTACGCAGTAGTGCCACTCGTTGGAACTGTTATCCGTAGTATCCTGGGAGACGTTTGCAATTTCCGGTTGGGCACAGTATACCAGAACAATTCGTTATAAGGACAGAGTCCTGGACTCGCCTCGGTTTGCATGTTTAGCTCTTCTCTGTGTTGAGCTCTTCCCTATGTTGAGTTCTTCTCTGTGTTGAGCTCTTCCCTGTGTTTGAGCTCTTCTCTGTGTTTAGCTCTTCCTTGTGCTAAGCTCTTCTCTGTACTGAGCTCTTCTGTGATGAGCTCTTCTGTGATGAGCTCAGCTCTTCCTGTGCTGAGCTCTGCTCATCCTTGTGTTGTACAGAATGTCAGTTTTGTTCTCTAATCTGTATAGAATCTGAATTTCGTATATGGATTAACATACATTACATATCTATATGTACATAACCTGAGTACCAACTCCTAACTGACTATAAGAAATGCTAACTAACAACAAGAAAGGGAAATAACCGATTGTACAAAGAGTGAAAGCCTTAACCGGCTCCGAACAAACTTCCTCCCCTAAATCTTTTCTGGCGCTGCACTCCCTTGCTTTCTTTCCTTCATTAATCAAGTGATTTCAATCTTGAAGTGTTTGAGAATATTGTTCTACATCGGACACTTTGAGATAAAATACAGGGGTTATATATGAATGAGGTACCATCACTCATTATCTTAAGGTTTTGAGTGAATATAGATCTCACTTTATCTAAATCCAAGTATCCTGAGTAGAATTGATAATGTAGTTAGATTAGCTTGTAAATTGTTCCTAATGACGCTACTGCCTTCTTTTAGCTTAACCTTGTCACCAGCTTCCTCAGTATAATTTTGAACTTTGACACTCTTGTTAAATTATTGTTATGAATCTTATTATCATAACTATCAACTGACATGATGGTATAAACATGATTAAGTACGGATGCGGGATTGCCAAAGGATCCAATTTTCTTTCACGATTGCCGACCGATTGGCATGCGCTAATGTAATTGGATCACCGACCCATCCCTTTCTGTCACAGAGATCGGAAAATGAAAGGTAACACCCCCATTCCCATGGGATGTGATCTTATGTCTCATTTTCTCTTCACCCTACTCGTCATCACGTGAAACGTGGCTGTAGAGGTGGGTGGTGAGGCTAGATGCTGGTGACCCTCATCTAGCCTGACCACCCATATGTGCTGCCACGTGTCGTGTGGTGACGAATAGAACGAGAAAAAAACGGTGAGAGGATCCTAACCCCATTCCCCTCCCGTCCCCTCCCCTCCCCTCCCCAAAAGTTGACTTGTACTTTTCGTAAAAGCAAATGAAGACATATAATGACTACTCTCCTTCTTCGAAAAATATCGTCACATTTAGTTACACATATAATTTCTTAAATACGGTTTAATATCAAACCATCAAAATATTTTACATATTTTTAGCATAATTCTATGTTACATTTTGTAAGTTTTATGTTGATAAACTATGGCCTTAAATACTTTAAAATTTTGGTTTTAATTGATGTTTTATTAAACCAACTATAACAATATATACAGAAAAGGAGTATTTAGGAGAATATAATGTCTATTTGACCCATCTGTTGGCTGGAATCCAATCAAGTAAAATAATGTTGGCCCCCCTTTCCTAATGAGTACAAAAAATATGGGACGTATCCTCGCACTTCCTGAATAATATAAAGAAAACACACTAATACAAGTCCAAGGAATTCCAGTTCACGTGACTAAATTTACACTCAATGATTCTACTTTGTTCCATATTTTTGCTCAGAGGCATCTTACAGGAATCAGATCTGCTAAAGGTGATTATCTAAATATGATGTGCAAGTATAAACTATCTAATTATATTAAATGATATACATATATATTTATGTACAATATTTTATAGTGTGTTTTTAATAAAACTACATAGTTTTAAACTTAACTATCCTACAACGGTATCTATGTTTAGCAGTCGATCCATCCGCATCGATATCTACTTCACTTATTTGTCGAAAATCGAATTAATTAATTAATTAATTAATTAATTTTAGATACATATACTATACATATGTGTGTGTCTATATATATATATAGACACACACATATAAACAGAGAGTTACCTTTATGTACTTCAACTATTGGAAGATGTCGTTAGTAGTTCACGGGCTGCCTTGCATCATGTTATGCCCCGCACCCTCCGTAGGATAATTAAAAGACAAAGAAGGAATTAAAGGAGATTAATAACGGTCAACGGTAATGAATTAGAAATTAAGTATGAGGATTAATTAGAAATTAATGGGAAGATTAAATATTAGAATTAATTGTGTTTAATTTTAGAATTAAATAATAAAGGTTTATCCTTTAAGATAAATAAGATAATAGATATAATTTAGAAACTCCAAATCTTACCTTTTTCCCTATTAAACTGACAACGTCAGTTCTCCTCCCCATTCACAGAGAAGTCGACGTAACTCTTCCCCCCTTAGGCGATTTTGAGTCCCTTGCAGCCCTAGGAGAAGAATCTCTCCAGAAATCAATCCAATCTTTGTCTGTTCTTCGTTTCTTCTCCAAGTAATCAAAGGCAAGTAATCATCTTATAAGTTCTTACGATTTGTGAAAGAAAAATGGCTTATTTTGATATCAAATTGGATCACCATGCAGTAGTTTCTTTTCGTGAATTCAATATGTGATCTATGTGGTTTGGTGTTGATGATTTGGCCATTATACGTTGAAAATCATTATGTTGTTGATTACTTGAGATCCTGCAAATCCCTACCCCGTAAATCCTTTTTGATGTGCCTTCATTGTTGGATAGGGTTTGGGAGTGGAAAAAGGTGGGATCTTTTGGGTTCGTTGTGAGGAACGATGTGCGTATAGGCTTGAACGTGTGATGGGTTTTGAGAAGGTTTTGCGTTGATGAATTAAGCATGGGTGGCTAGTGTGGTTAAGCTTGGAATGATGGGAAGAAAATTGGGGGAAACGTTGGTTGAAGGTTTGCATTTTCTGCAGAAGTTCGCAGAAGAAATTCTAGAAAAATGCTGACATCGATCGATCGATGTCAGAGATCGATGTCCACTGACAGACATCGATCGATCGATGTTGAGGAAGGCTGAGAGATCGATGTAGTTGAGGGCTGAGAGATCGATGTCCACTGACGGACAATGATCGATCGATGTAGATGAGGGTTGAGAAATCGATGTCCACTGACGGACATCGATCGATCGATGTAGGAGAAGCTAAGAGATCGATGTCCTCTGATGGACATCGATCGATCGATGTGAGGGTATGATGTCACATCGATCGATCGATGTGAGGGGATGATGTCCACCAGTTTTGTGGGAAAATAAGGGAATAAAGCGGGAAGCAAGGGACTCTTTGGGTGACCTTAGAGACTTCTTAGGACCTAATTGAAGGTAGTCTAAGTCTTGGGAACGTGACTTAGGATGGTGAATCAAATTGGTGAATGTGAGGGGTATCTGAATCGGGTTTCAACGTGGATGACCTAGGAGGGTTAGGAAATGAACGTACGAGGTGTTTTAAGGTTCAATGAAGGAAAGGTAGGGGTACTAGCATTGGTTTGTGAATTTTAGAATCAAGGTTAAGCGTTGATGACCTAGTTGAAGCATAAGCATTGATGTGTCAGTTAGGGAAATCTTGTGTTGTTGCTTGTTACTTGCACATATGAACATGAACTGAATATGTGAACGAAGAATGTGATTGAAATGAGGAGTCTTGCATCACGGCACTTGCATTTGCATATTGTTTTGAAAAAGAGTTGTGCTTCGGTACAGGTTTGCGAAGATGACCTGTAATGTTAATCGGGATGGAAATTTAAGCCGAGGTGCATTACAGGGCACAAAGTGTCTGTAACGTTAACCGGGATGGAAATATAAGCCGGGGTACGTTACAGGGTATAAAGTCCTCTGCAATGTTAATCGGGATGGAAATATAAGCCGAGGTGCATTGTAGAGTATTACGAGGTCTGTGATGTAAATCGGGACGGAAATATAAGCCGAGGTGCATCACAGAGTATAACGAGGTCTGTAACGTTAACCGGGATGGAAATATAAGCCGGGGTGCGTTACAGGGTATAAAGTTACGAGACCGGACATTGTGACATGCATTCCACTGTTTTGAAAAGAAATGGCTCATGTATTTGTGACTGTGTAGTGTAGTGCATATTTTGACATGCATCATGTGAGTCAGTTGGGATGATTGTTATGTGTTTTGGATGATTGTTAATTTGTTAATTGTTAAGAATTACGGCTTTATGTTCTTGTATTGCTAAAGATATATATATGCTTTTGAAAGTTTACGAGACATGTGCCCCATTACCCCTTGAATTATATACTACTCATGTCTTGCCATGTGTTGATCCCGTATGTCTTATAAGCGGGTTACTTGCTAGCATTTTTTGCTAAGGGTACTGCCTTTGTGATTGCAGATGAGCCTAGCTATGACATGATATTCATAGAAGACGATGGCGAGTGGGCTGAATGGGATATATAGAGACATGTTGGGAGCTAGTTGAGACAGTTGTTATTAATTCCAGTTCTTTTATACACTTGAGGATTAGTTTGTTATTTCCTTTGAGATTTTATTATCATTTGATGTATGGAATTGATGGTGGAGATTCATTAGATACATGTTTCCGCACTTATTTCTCTTACGTCAGTGATGATGTGTATTCGAGAGATGAGACGTCTTGTAGTCTTCTCAGTAAGCTACAACGGGTGCACCGGTTCGGATTCCGCTGTCCGGGTCGGGGCGCTACAGGTGGTATCAGAGCCTAGGCTTCAGATCTACCTCGGAGACCTAGGTTATGACATGTAGAGTCCTAAGTTATGATTTTATCCTAAGTTGATCTTTAGGTCTAAGTACGTGATCGTATATGTAGGTTTGATTGGGATGGGTGTGTGCGAGCGCGATAAAAGTTAATCAATAAACGTTGCTTTATTTAGGGCACGAACTCCGCCTTGTACAACACATTTGGGCTTTCAGTATTTATTTTCGGAACTGCTGAATGCTAATAAGCGTTGATTTTGTAGAAAATGCCTCCCAGAAGAGACAATCAAGGAAACGGTGGTAATGGGAATGAGAACCCTCCACCGCCACCAGTTCTAGTACCCCAAGCACTGATTGATTCTATCACAGTGATAGCGCAAGGGGTTGCTCAGCAGCAGCAACAACCACAGCAACCTCCACCACCTCCCCAGCAAGGCATCAGGTATTATATTGGGGAGATGCGCAAGATGCATGCCCCAAACTTTAAAGGGACCACTGACCCATAGGTGGCTGGGTTCTGGCTTGACGAAGTGGAGAAGTGCTTCAGGCTTGTGCAAGTGCCTAAAGAACTCAAGGTAGATGTAGCCACACCATTGCTGATCGGCAGAGCTAATTCCTGGTGGAATGGCATGTTGCCAAAGATGACTCCCCCTATTCTATGGAGGCAATTCGAGCAGGCATACAAGGACTACTATGTGCCTGAGACTGCCATTTTGGAGAAGATGAGGCAGTTCGACAAATTTGAACAAGGGAGGATGACTGTCTCTGACTATGCGGATAGATTCCATGCCTTGGGCAAATTCACGCCCATGGTATTGGAAAACAATCGGATGAAGATGTTGAAGTTTGAGGAAGGATTGAACCCCCGTATATGGACGGCCATAGCGGGGTCTAGTTTAAAGACTTTTGAGGAGATGTTGGACGCATGTTACCGCGTAGAGAGTGACATGCGACGGTCACAGACTAGAGAGGCTCGTGAAGGGTCTAGCAAGAGGCCGAGGGAAGAGCAAAGTAGTGGAGGTAGACCCAGACGTTGGGTCAAGATTCCCAGGAAAAGACCAGCGGGGCCAGCTCAAAGGGCAGCGCAGCAGAATCAACCTAATCGACAAGCACCCGCAGTATGCCCACACTGCCAGAGGAGACACGTAGGTGAGTGTTGGAAGATTACCGGAGCGTGCTTCAAATGTGGGAAGGCGGGTCATAGGATTAAGGATTGTCCCGAATGGGACCCTAAGCCTCAAGCAGGAGCAGGGCCGGCTCAGCAGCAGAAAGGCAGGCCCAATACGAGAGTCCATGCCATGACGGACGCTGAAGTCCAGGAGGACACCAATGTCGTGACAGGTATGACCTAAGTTAAATAATAGTTGCTTAAGCTGAATTTTAGTTTCCTAAGTTGATAATTGAATATGTGTTATGTGAAAACCTTTATGTGTTACCCTCTTGTGATTAGGTGTGATCTTAGTTAACAAAGTACCCGCAAACGTGTTGTTTGATAGTGGAGCTAGTCACTCCTTCATTTCTAAGCGATTCGCTAAAGGGCTCGACTGTTTACCCGAATGGCTTGAGAAACCCTTTAGGGTGCAGGCAGCAGGCGAGCAAGTACTGGTTTCTCACCACCAGTACGAAGATTGTGATTTGGAATTGGATGGAAAGTCATTCTCGGTGACCTTAATTCCAATCCCAATGAAGGACTTTGATGTAATATTGGGCATGGATTGGCTGACCAAGAATCATGCCAATATTGACTGTAAACTCAAACAAGTGACCGTTAAGGACCCTGATATGAATGAAGTAACGGTCCAGGGAAACGTCAAGTTAACAAAAGCCCCAAAGAAGATATACTTGACAGCGATTAAGGCCTTTAAAGCCTTACAAAAAGGAGCAGAGGGTTATATGGTGTACGCTATAGATGCTAAGCAAGAAGTTCTCTCCATAGATCAGATTCCGGTAATCAATGAGTTCAGGGACGTATTTCCGGACGATTTACCGGGAGTTCTGCCATCGAGAGAAGTGGAGTTCGAAATCAACTTGATCCCTGGAGCCGAGCCTATATCTAAAGCACCCTATAGAATGGCTCTAGCCGAACTTAAGGAGCTTAAAGGACAACTTCAAGAATTGTTAGACAAGAAATTGATCCGCCCAGTGTATCACCTTGGGGAGCGCCAGTTCTATTCGTAAAGAAGAAAGATGGCAGTATGAGGTTGTGTATTGATTACCGAGAGCTGAATAAGATTACCATCAAGAACAAATACCCTCTACCAAGGATCGAAGATTTGTTTGACCAACTAAAGGGAGCCCCATGGTTTTCAAAGATTGACCTTCGTCAGGGGTATCATCAGCTACTTGTGAAAGCCGGAGACGTACCTAAAACGGATTTTCGGACTCAATATGGGCATTACGAGTTCTTGGTGATGCCTTTTGGATTAACTAACGCCCAGCAGCTTTCATGGACTTGATGAACACAGTATTCCGGGAACAGTTGGACCAATTCGTAGTAGTGTTCATCGATGAAATCTTGGTATATTCTCCCGACGAGCAAGCACACGCTGAACATCTAAGAGTGGTGTTGCAAATTCTGAGGCAACAACAGCTTTATGCCAAATTCAGCAAGTGTGAATTTTGGCTAAGAAGTGTAGCCTTTCTTGGTCACGTAATTTCGGAAGATGGGATTTCTATGGATCCTAAAAAGATAGAAGCCATCACTGAGTAGCCAAGACCTACAAACATGACTGAAGTAAGAAGCTTCCTAGGCTTGGCAGGCTACTATAGGAAGTTCGTTGAGGGATTCTCAACGATAGCAGTTCCATTGAGCCGACTTACACAGAAGAAGACTAAGTTCGAATGGACTGCTGAGTGCGAGCAGAGCCTTACCAAGCTCAAGAAGATATTGACCATAGCCTCGGTGTTGGCACAACCCTCCGGCACCGACGGTTTCGTGATCTATAGTGACGCGTCCAAGAAAGGACTAGGTATGTACATCATTACAATTAATGCATGGTATATACATATGCTAGGCTTAAATTAACGTTCTGTATATAGGTTGTGTCTTGATGCAAAATGAACGAGTCATTTCGTACGCATCAAGACAATTAAGCCATACGAGCAGAACTACCCGACGCATGACTTGGAAATCGCAGCTGTGGTATTTGCTCTTAAGATCTGGAGACACTATCTATATGGAGAGAAATGTGCCGTGTTCACTGATCATAAGAGCTTGAAGTACCTATTCTCGCAGAAAGAATTAAATATGAGATATAGACGATGGTTGGAGTTACTCAAAGACTATGACTTGACCATCAACTAGCATCCGGGTAAGGCCAACAGAGTGGCGGACGCGTTGAGCAGAAAGTCTAGCCACGCGAGACAATCTCCGTTAGAAAAAGAAATCGAGGAGTTTGACCTCGAAGTGGTGGACTCAGTGGCGAATGTCCTTACAGCGTTATCTATCAGCCCAGACTTGGTAGACAGAATTAAAGAAGCGCAGTATGAGGACCTAGCACTGAAAGAAATCCGCGACAAATTATCCACGGGACCAGTAAAGGACTTCCAGTTGCGAGGGGACGGAAGTCTATGGTTTCAGAATCGGTTATGTGTGCCGGGTAAAGACGAACTCCGAACGGAATTGCTCCAGGAAGCGCATAACTCAAGGATGTCTATCCACCCCGGGAGCACTAAAATGTACAAGGACCTCAAAAGAAACTATTGGTGGATAGGGATGAAGAGATCTATAGCAGAGTATGTTGAAAGGTGTTTGGTTTGCCAATAAGTCAAAGCCAAACATCAACGACCTGGTGGTTTGATGAAGCTACTAGAGATTCCGGAATGGAAGTGGGAACACGTGACTATGGACTTCGTGATGGGACTACCCAAGACCAGAAATGGAAATGAGATGATTTAGGTGATTGTAGACCGTTTGACCAAGACAGCTCACTTCATAGCTATGCCACATGGTACATCTTACGAGAAGCTTTCCAATATATATGTGGATAACATTGTGAGTCTACATGGAGTCCCAGTCAGCATTGTGTCAGACCGTGACCCCAAGTTCACCTCTAAGTTTTGGAGGGCATTTCAAAAGGCAATGGGTACCAAATTGAGGATGAGTACCGCGTACCACCCTCAAACGGATGGACAATCCGAGAGAACCGTCCAAACCTTGGAAGATATGCTAAGAGCGTGCGCCTTAGATTTTAAAGAAAACTGGGATAGCATGTTGAAGTTGATGGAGTTTTCATACAATAATAGCTATCACAGTGCAATTGGCATGGCGCCATTTGAAGCCCTATATGGACGTAAGTGCAGGTCCCCGGTTTGTTGGGATGAAGTTGGAGAAAGGACAATCACTGCACCCGAGTTGGTTGAGCAAACAGTTGAAAAGGTGAAAGTGATAAGAGAGAGACTAAGGGTGGCTCAGGATCGCAGTAAGAGTTGGGCTGATACAAAGAGGCGACCCTTGGAGTTTAAGGAAGGTGAAAAGGTCTGTTTACGAGTTTCACCCACCAAGAGAGTTGCAAGATTCGGAATGAAGGGCAAGTTAAGCCCTAGATATATTGGCCCGTACGAAGTGCTTAGCAAGGTTGGGGAAAGAGCATACCGATTAGCCTTGCCACCAAGTTTGTCCCAAGTTCATAGCGTATTTCATGTGTCTCAATTAAGGAAATACGTATCGGACCCCAGTCATGTCCTTGAAGCACAACCATTGGATGTTAAGGAAGATGTCTCATATGAAGAACATCCAATGAAAATCGTTGATAGAAAAGATCAGGTCCAGCGCAGAAGTGTGATTCCGTATGTCAAGGTTCAGTGGAGTAACCATACGGAGCGCGAAGCCACGTGGGAGCTTGAGGAACAAATGATGGAGCTTTACCCACACCTCTTCCAATAAGGTAGGCCAGTTTCGAGGACGAAACTTTTTGTAAGGGGGGTGGAATGTTATGCCTCGCACCCTCCGTAGGATAATTAAAAGACAAAGAAGGAATTAAAGGAGATTAATGACGGTCAACGGTAATGAATTAGGAATTAAGTACGAGGATTAATTAGAAATTAATGGGAAGATTAAATATTAGAATGAATTATGTTTAATTTTAGAATTAAATAATAAAGGTTTATCCTTTAAGATAAATAAGATAATAGATATAATTTAGAAACTCCAAATCTTACCCTTTTCCCTATTAAACTGACAACGTCAGTTCTCCTCCCTATTCACAGAGAAGTCAACGCAACTCTTACCCCCTTAGGCGATTTGGAGTCCCTTGCAGCCCTAGGAGAAGAATCTCTCCAGAAATCAATCCAATCTTCGTCTGTTCTTCGTTTCTTCTCCAAGTAATCAAAGGCAAGTAATCATCTTATAAGTTCTTACGATTTGTGAAAGAAAAATGGCCTATTTTGATATCAAATTAGATCACCATGCAGTAGTTTCTTTTCGTGAATTCTATATGTGATCTATGTGTTTTGGTGTTGATGATTTGGCCATTATACGTTGAAAATCATTGTGTATTTGATTACTTGAGATCCTGCAAATCCCTACCCCGTAAATCCTTTTTGATGTGCCTTCATTGTTGGATAGGGTTTGGGAGTGGAAAAAGGTGGGATCTTTTGGGTTCGTTGTGAGGAACGATGTGCATATAGGCTTGAACGTGTGATGGGTTTTGAGAAGGTTTTGCGTTGATGAATTAAGCATGGGTTGCTAGTGTGGTTAAGCTTGGAATGATGGGAAGAAAATTGGGGGAAACGTTGGTTGAAGGTTTGCATTTTCTGTAGAAGTTCGCAGAAGAAATTCTGGAAAAACACTGACATCGATCGATCGATATCCACTGACGGACATCGATCGATCGATGTTGAGGAAGGCTGAGAGATCGATGTCCACTGACAGACATCGATCGATCGATGTAGTTGAGGGCTGAGAGATCGATGTCCACTGACGGACATCGATCGATGTAGATGAGGGTTGAGAGATCGATGTCCACTGACGGACATCGATCGATCAATGTAGGAGAAGCTGATAGATCGATGTCCTCTGATGGACATCGATCGATCGATGTGAGGGTATGATGTCACATCGATTGATCGATGTGAGGGGATGATGTCCACCAGTTTTGTGGGAAAATAGGGGAAGAAAGCGGGAAGCAAGGGGACTCTTTGGGTGACCTTAGAGACTTCTTAGGACCTGATTGAAGGTAGTCTAAGTCTTGGGAACATGACTTAGGATGGTGAATCAAATTGGTGAATGTGAGGGGTATCTGAATCGGGTTTCAACGTGGATGACCTAGGAGGGTTAGGAAATAAACGTACGAGGTGTTTTAAGGTTCAATGAAGGAAAGATAGGGGTACTAGCATTGGTTTGTGAATTTTAGAATCAAGGTTAAGTGTTGATGGCCTAGTTGAAGCATAAGAATTGATGTGTCAGTTAGGGAAATCTTGTGTTGTTGCTTGTTACTTGCACATATGAACATGAACTGAATATGTGAACGAAGAATGTGATTGAAATGAGGAGTCTTGCATCACGGCACTTGCATTTGCATATTGTTTTGAAAAAGAGCTGTGCTTCGGTACAGGTTTGCGAAGGTGACCTGTAATGTTAATCGGGATGGAAATTTAAGCCGAGGTGCATTACAGGGCACAAAGTGTCTGTAACGTTAACCGGGATGGAAATATAAGCCGGGGTGCATTACAGGGTATAAAGTCCTCTGCAATGTTAATCGGGATGGAAATATAAGCCAAGGTGCATTGCAGAGTATTACGAGGTCTGTGATGTTAATCGGGATGGAAATATAAGCCGAGGTGCATCACAGAGTATAACGAGGTCTGTAACGTTAACCGGGATGGAAATATAAGCCGGGGTGCGTTACAGGGTATAAAGTTACGAGACCGGACATTGTGACATGCATTCCACTGTTTTGAAAAGAAATGGCTCATGTATTTGTGACTGTGTAGCGTAGTGCATATTTTGACATGCATCATGTGAGTCAGTTGGGATGATTTTTATGTGTTTTGAATGATTGTTAATTTGTTAATTGTTAAGAATTACAGCTTTATGTTCTTGTATTGCTAAAGATATATATATGCTTTTGAAAGTTTACGAGACATATGCCCCATTACCCCTTGAATTATATACTACTCATGTCTTGTCATGTGTTGATCCTGTATGTCTTATAAGCGGGTTACTTGCTAGCGTTTTTCGCTAAGGGTACTGTCTTTGTGATTGCAGATGAGCCTAGCTACGACATGATATTCATAGAGACGATGGCGAGTGGGCTGAATGAGATATATAGAGACATGTTGGGAGCTAGTTGAGACAGTTGTTATTAATTCCAGTTCTTTTATACACTTGAGGATTAGTTTGTTATTTCCTTTGAGATTTTATTATCATTTGATGTATGGAATTGATGGTGGAGATTCATTAGATACATGTTTCCGCACTTATTTCTCTTACGTCAGTGATGATGTGTACTCGAGAGATGAGACTTCTTGTAGTCTTCTCAGTAAGCTACGACGGGTGCACCAGTTCGGATTCCGCTGTCCGGGTCGGGGCACTACAGATCACATGCATACTCTGCCAAGCACGAAAAATATTTCAGAATGAAGTACATACTAAAAGCTGCTTAAAGTGGATCTCATGCATCCCTCATCACCGCACAGGCTGTGAAATAAGAAGCGCGAAAAGACACCATGAGACATATCTTAGTTGATATTCGAATGATAGATTGCTTTCTAAACGACGTATATTCGAGTCCAGGTAACCAGAGTATAGGTGGTCTATGTCAAGCATTTGTGCTTTAGCCATCACCTTCTGGAAGATATAGATACATGCCTTTCCACCTATAAGACCATTGGGTGATCGTGATTTACTTCTTCTACACTGTTCTATATAGAGGTAACCACGGTATAGGTGGTCTATGTCAAGCATTTGTGCTTTAGCCATCACCTTGTGGAAGACATAGACACATGCCTTTCAACCTATAAGACCGTTGGGTGATCGTGATTTACTTCTTCCACACTGTTCTATGTAGAGGTAACCACGGTATAGGTGGTCTATGTCAAGCATTTGTGCTTTAGCCATCACATTGTAGAAGACATAGACACATGCCTTTCCACCTATAAGACCGTTGGGTGATCGTGATTTATTTCTTCCACACTGTTCTGTGTAGATGGACAGAGCCAAAGATTTGGCCTTTGCCATGCAAAAGAGGGGGAAGGACTTGACATTTATTATATTCAATATTTGCTTCAAACTAGTCTTGTTTTACAAATAAAGAAGCTGCAAACAGAAGAAAATATTGAGCCACTATCATGACGCGGGGATATTTCTATTATGCGGCACTATGGATTTACGCTGGCTGGAATGCAAGGCATGCGTCATATTGTAAGATGGAAGCATCCCTAGTGCTGATGGTGGGAAGCTTGACGTGGATAGTGCATTTAAACTTTCACTGGGACAGTCTGGCAATTGCGAGATGGAAGTGGACGCATTCTACTTGCTTTCTGTGCACTATACGATTCTTCATCATCATTTTTTTTTCTGAATCGGGTGCTGTATGTAATGGTCTTTCTATGTGTGGGGACTAAGGATATTTGGATCTTCAGGTGGAAACTGATTCACTGGTGTTACTGCAGCTGCTTTCGAACAAAATGGTGCATTGGAAACGCATGCATTTGCTTCTCCAAATTAGGCAGCGGCTCTCCAAGCTAAATGCATCTAGGGATGTTAAACGAACCGGGCAGTTTGTCAACTGTTCGAGTTCGATTCCTATTTGATTCAAGTTCGTTTGTTAATTTTATTTAAACGAACCGAGTTCAAACAACTAATTAGGTTCGTTTATTAAAACGAACCGAAATGTTCGCAAATTATTCGGCTCGTTGAAACAGTTATAGTACTTTCGAGCCAAACTCGAACATATTTTGAAGTTCGTTAACATAAACGATCGAGCTGATCCAAACAGATCATTTAACTAAACAAACTCGAATTCGAAAACCTGGTATTCGGCTCGTTTTGGTTCGTTAACACTCCTAAATGCATCGATATGTCTCTTATATTTCATACGGCCAATGAAACGGCTGATTGGTTGGCAGATGAAGGTTGTTCGTCACTCATGTTATTTTACTCTTTCTTCCGTCCCATTAGCTTTGGGTATCATTGTTTCAAGAGATGCAAGTGGTGAAAGTTTCCTTTGGCATTGATAGCTTGAGTTCATAGCTTTGCACCTCTTTTCTCAGTATAGTCATCTTGTGCTTCTTTTTTTTTTTTTTGGTGAAAAGGGATCATTTTATTCATCTCAAACATCAACTGTACAGCATCTCTACACAAGCGTATCCAACTAAAGAATTATGATACATCAGTCATCTCCCTAGAACATCAGTCATCTTGTGCTTCTTTTATCATAAAATGTAAGTGCATTATTCCTATCCTATGAATAAGGGAAATAATAAACTCTAAAGATAAAGTCTTCTTTCAAAAAGAAAAAAAAACCAAAATCACTATCTTGATTAAAAAAGCGTCATTTTATTGGATGTTTGTGAATGAAACACTTTTTTATTGATTTGATTTGCATACAACGGGTCTATATATAGTACTATTCTACCGTTAATTAAAATAAGGAATAACTACAAAGATGGGAAAATAATTACAATGAATACAAATGATTTGACTTGATATGATTATATCCCATGATTAATACTTTCCATCATATTCTCGCATGTTGAGTAGCGGGATCTCTAATATTTTATTGGGTTATGTGAATGTTTTGATGATTTACATAAGCTATATGTACGAAAGATTTCAAATGAATTACAAAATAGAACAATCTAGTTTTTAAGCTGAAGTCACCGAGCAGAACTCGTTCCAATTAACGTTTGGTAAGATCAAATCAAAAGTTTCAATCCAACTTGCCGAACTCAGCACCGAATTTAGGAGTTGAGTTCATTTTTCAGAGTCAACAAACTCAGGTATCGTGTGACCAAACATTTGGTCAATCTCATAAACGTTTCTTTCCAATTCACCAAACTCATAATCAAACTCATGTCTTAAGTTTATTGACTCAAGTCAACGAACGTAGGTTTGATCTTCCCCTAATGTTTGATATGGTTATTCAAATTCCAAACTTAGTCAAAAACATGTTTGGCCAAACTCAAGACCAAATTCAGAAGAATGAGTTCGTTGACCAAAGTCACTAAATGTTCGATGATAGCAGTTGCAAGTTTGGTGACTGGACAAAGATTTCAAGGGAAGGTGACTGAACTTAAAAGTTAAGTTCACTGAATAACAATGAACGCTCGGTATCCTGCATACGGTAACTGAAAACTAGCCGTTGTAGCACATTTCTCAACTGCAAAGGTTGTATCTCTCTCCTATCTATAAACTCATTCTATATTGATGGCCAACGTCTCTAATGCTACTGTGAGTGTTTTTCAAAGTCGTACAAGCATCTAGATAGAGAAACCTTCACCTTCAATAAAGATGAGATTTGTTGAAGACTATTTGGACTACGAATAAGAAAATGATGGTGAAAGAGAAAAGAGCATTAGTGGAAAAACAAAATTGAAGATTCATATATATGGAAGAAGCTCTGAAGATGCAATTACATGCTATCATCATCTTCAAGCCACATCCTCCATTGTTGTAAAAATCTTTCATTGGTGCAAAAGCGATGAAATCTTCTGTAACTCTTGTTCCTTGTTTTCATTGCTATGTTGTGAGAGTAAAAGTCTAACAAAAGAGGAATTACATGTATTTGATATCTTGCTTGTGATTTAAACTCATTAGAATGTGTAATTTCATCTCTTTCCGAAACCTATTTGGTGAAAGTTCTTCGATAAAACTTTGTAGATGTTGTGAAGAAGTAAGAGAAGGCTCCTGTTTCTTGTTGTTGTAGTTGTTGATGTTGCACAAGTTACGTGTGTAATAGTTGCTTTTGTTGAACTAGTTGTTAGTGCAAGTGTTGCTTGTCTATTACTAAAGGTAATAAGAAGAGTTGTTGTTGCAAATCTACTTTAAAGACAAAGTGGTAATGGAGTAAAATCAAAGAGATTCGAACACTCTTAACTCTTATGCCTTCATCTATTGCCCCTTATATCCTTCTTCGTTATCTTTGATAATTGAGTTTGTGTGAACTAAACCAAGAAAATCTCAAAAATATCCGAATACTTTATCCACCATCCTCTACAGTGATTGTGAGGGACTTAACATACCCAACTTGTACAATGTCAAATATCTTTCCACTGACTGCTTTTGTAAGAATGTCCGCAAACTGGTCCTCAGATCGTACAAAATTTAGTTCAACAATTCTGTCTTTAATATTTTCCTTTTATAAAGCGTCGGTCTGCCTCTACATGTTTCATCCAGTTATGTTAGACCAGATATTATGAGATGCGGATCGCGGCCTTGATATTGCACATCAATTGGGCTAAGGTCTTGAGTGGAAAACCAACTTCATCCATCAACTTCTTTATCCTCAAGATCTCCATTATCCCCTTTCAGATGCCTTTAAACTTTGCTTCAATAGAAAACCAACACTACCGTCGGATTTGTGGCTGAATTCCTGGGTTAATCGGGCAACTCTGGCTATGCAGGCTTACTAACCCATAGCTAATTCTTGATCCTTTGTCGACTTACTAATCGATAGTTGAGTCTTAATTCAAAGGATTATCAGTAAAACGGAAGCAAAGAAAATGGTCTATTACCGGCTTACTAACTGATAGTTAATTCTTGTTAAGTTTTGTGGAACTATTCAGAATAAATGCAACAATTCAAGGCAACAATAGGATGATCACGATGAATTTGAAGATGTGTGTATGGTTGTTGTTCAAGGCATCAAGCAAACAAAGTAGCAACACAGACTGTGGTATTTCATCGAACACTTTGCTGAATGCGTCGAACACCTTTATTATCCATTAATTTCTTACTGTTAATTATGTCTAATTGTCTAATATGTCAGCTGTAGATTGTATAGGTTTAAAGATTCAGATATGTCAAGATCATGTGATATTCATTAGGTAAAAGGAAAGGTATACTAGCCAGTTCAACGGCTATTTTCCAATCGTGTATATATATGCGCACTTCGTGCCAAGTATGAATAAGACGGAAATTTCAGCCTTTCAAACATTCGTCTTTCTCTTTTCTTGTCTTAAACATCTTCTTAATATTTCCATATGGTATCAAAGCCATCAAACCTTAAGATTAAATCATGCAAAAGTTGAAAATTGTTGAAAATTTGAAAATTCGAAAATATGTCTCAAATTGGTGAGTATGCAGCTTCAGTTCCTAGAGCTATGCAAACGACTACTGAAGGAATGACTACTGTGCCCCATGCTATTGATGATTCTTCATCTATTATCACTAACCATAAGTTAAATGGTGATAATTTTCTGTCTTGGTCAAGAGGAGTTGAAATGTATGTTGCAGGTAAAGGGAAAGAGGATTATATATATGGAACCATTGCCATACCATATGTCTGAGATCCTATGTATAGAACATAGAAATCTGAAAATAATATGATTATGTCATAGCTAATTAGGTCTATGGTTCCTGAAATAAGTGATGATTTTATAATGTATGAAACTACAACTGAAATCTCGGAAGCTATTAAAGAAATATATACCAAAAAGGATAACATTTCTAAACTGTATGACATGGAGGCTCAGTCACGAGATATTAAGCAAGGCAACCTTGCTGTAAACAGATACTTTAGTCTTTCAAAATCTTGGCAGTAGATTGATGTTTATGACACTCATGTCTGGACATCAGTTGCTGATGCAAAAACATAAAAGAACATTATTGAATAGGGAAGGTTATTCACCTTCTTGAATGGCGTTAATCTTGAGTTTGATGGTGTTAGAAGAAGAATCATTGCTACCAAGCCTCTTCCTACTCTCAAAGCTGCGTTTGCTGAGATCAATCATGAGGAAAGTAGGAAAAAGGTGATGATGGGGGCTATTACTTCTAATCCTAACACTGAAATGTCTGCGTTGATATCTGGAAAAACTTATACTGAAGATGAATCAAAAGTCTGTGCTGTTAAGTTTGACAAATCAAAGAGACAATGCACCTTTTGTAAAAGGAAAGGTCACACTGTGGACTATTGTTTCTTCCTCAAAGGTGTTCTTTAGGAAAACAAAACTCCATCTGAAGTTACAGGTGGAGAAGTTCTGATAACAAAAGACCTCCTCTAAATGAAAATTGGAGAGCCAAAAATAATCACGGGAGGAACAAGAACTTCCAAAATTCTGTTAAGACAGCAAATGTGGTGGCTAATTGTGATCAACAACAGCAACTCACTTCTTTTTCCGGTGCTTTTTCAATGCCAACCAAGAAACAGGTTGAAAAATTCTTAGAGGCCTGGAATTAACAACAGAATCAGGGGACTTCTTATTCTTCAATTCAAGCATCTATGGTCAATATGGAAAGTCCTCAAAATTTATCCTGGATAGTGGATTCTGGAACCACAGATCACATGACTTGTAATGGTACGATTCTCTCTTCCTATTGGTCCTTCTTAAGTCCCTTACAAGTTCATATTGCTAATAATGCACCATTGAAAGTAGTTGGTAAAGGAATCGTAAAGTTAAATGAACAAATAACTTTGAAAAAAGTATTTTATGTCACTGATTTAAACTTTAATCTAGTATCTGTTGGAAAATTGTTTAGAGAAGAACAACTGCCTAGTTTGTTTCTTACCCACTCAATGTTGGTTTCAGGACCCTTCTTAGAAGGGAATGATTGACAACCTAACTATGTGAAGGGGCTATATCAACTTGAGAATCAAGTTGGAGAAAGCAAGAAATTGCATTCAAGGCTTGAAGATTCTAGTAGAAGAATAGTTAACCGGCGTAGGCAGGATGTTTTGATGTGGCATAGAAGATTATGAAACCCTACTTTCTTGTATTTTAAAAAATTGATGCCACAACTCTTTGGCAAGAATGGAATTGAAAATCTCTTTTGTGATCACTGTTAACTAGCAAAACATGTGAAATCCTCTTATTCTGCTAAATCTTATCTTGAATCACAACCTTGTAATTTAGTACATTTTGGTATCTGGGGAGCATCAAGGGTTGCTAACATTAATGGAGCCAAACAGCTTATGACATTTATTGATGATCACACTCGTGTCACATGGATTTACCTTATGAAACATAAAATTGAAGTAAATACTGTAATTATGCACTTCTTTGCTTTAATCCAAAATCTAACACTAGTCTCGAGACATTTAGGACTGACAATGAAGTTGAATACCTTGATACTTCAGTTAAAGAATACATGGCTAGAAATTGCATTCATCATCAAATCTCCTGCACTTACACTCCTCAACAGAATGGATTTGCATAGAGAAAAAACAGGTATCTTTTAAAGGTTGCTAGGACACTCATGATTACAGTGCAAGTGCCTAAGCAATACTGGAGAGAATTTGTCTTGACTGCAGCCTATTTAATCAATATATTGCCCACAAGAGCTATATCCTACAGACTCACAAAAGTAACCTGTGTGATACCTTTTCTTTAAAAAGGTTATTATCTGATCTACCCTTGAAAATCTTTAGATGTGTCGCTTATGTTCATGTTCAATCTCACTTGAGAAGTAAGCTTGATCCTAGAGTTATTAAATGTATTTTCCTAGGATATTCTAGAACTCAAAAAGCTTAGAAGTGTTTTTTCCTTAAACCAAAAAAGTGTATGTGACTCTTGATTTGACTTTTCAAGAGAATCAACCATTTTATACTGGTGCTGTCAATACACCAGAAGAAGGAGTTCAAGAAGACTGGATTATCATTGACATTGTTAGACTAGGTTCTGAATCACTGTCTCATGTAGAAAGTGACACATCACTTCCATCTCAGAATAACTTGACAGAGAATGAACCTAATGTTGTAGAATCAAATGTTATTGAAAGACTTCCTATTGCACAAATTTATACCAGAGGGAATGTTGTTGTTCCTTCTGGTATCAATGAAGTTCTTGAAGATAAGAATGATCGGTACGATGAAAGGGTTAGTCTTGATGACAGACCCATTGCTTTGAGAAAAGGAACCAGAGAGTGCACAAAACGGCCTTTAGATGACTTCCTTGCTACCAGAGATGTAACTTATCATCCACTGCAAAATTTTTTATCATATCACAAACTATTCCCTATGTTTAAAGCATTCACCTGTGCTATTGACAAAAATCACATACCAAAGAGTATCAAAGAGGATTTATCTATATCTTCCTGGAGAAATGATGTGAATGATGAAATGATGGCAGGAATTCAAAACAAAACATAGGAAATTGTTTCAAAAAGATCAGATATGAAACCTGTTAGCTGCAGTGGATCTTTATAATAAAATACAACTCTGATGGTTCTGTCAACAGACATAAGACAAGATTAGTGGCAAAGGGCTATACTCAATCTTATGGAATAGATTATTTGGAAACCTTTTCTCATGTAGCTAAAATGAATACTATAAGGGTTCTGTTTTCTGTGGCTGTGAATCTTGGATGAGGGTTG
Source organism: Eustoma russellianum (assembly GCA_036186865.1). Classification (NCBI taxonomy): domain Eukaryota; kingdom Viridiplantae; phylum Streptophyta; class Magnoliopsida; order Gentianales; family Gentianaceae; genus Eustoma; species Eustoma russellianum. The sequence goes on along the minus strand of AP025061.1, from coordinate 28,790,683 downwards.
TATCAATTAGATGTAAAAAATGCTTTCTTGAATGGCGATCTTCAAGAAACTATATACGTGGATCTTCCTTCCGGTTACTCCCTAGATCAGACTATGTGTAAGTTAAAAAAATCCTTGTATGGTCTCAAACAGTCACCTTGATCCTGATTTATTAAATTTTCTGCTACCATTAAGAAATACCGGTTCAAACAATACGCTACTGATCATACTATGTTTATTAGACGTATTAGGTCTGATTTAGTTATTGTTCTTGTTGTATATGTTGATGTTATTATTATTACTGGCAATGATGTTCATGGTATATTTCAGGTTAAGAATCTACTAGCTTCTCAATTTGAAATGAAAGATTTTGGCAGGTTTAAGTAATTTCTTGGTGTGAAAATTGCTAGAATTGAGTCTGCTATATGTGTAAGTCAGAGAAAGTATGTATTAGATCTTTTGACTGAAGTTGGCTTGTTAGGTTGTAAACTTGGTGTTTCTCCTATTGAGCATGGACATAAACTTAAGGTTCAGTGGGATATGACTTCTGTTGATAAAGGCAAACATCAAGGATTGTTGGGAGATTAATTTATTTATCTCATACTAGACCTGACAATAGTTTTGCTGTTAGTATTGTAAGCCAGTACATGCACAGTCCTACTAATGAAAATATGCAAGTTGTATTAAGAATTTTTAGGTACCTCAAAGGGACTCCAGGTCAAAGATTTCAGTTCAAGAAATCTGATAACAGATCTATTATCGTGTATACTGATCCAGACTGAGGTGGCTCTAAAGAGGAGATGAGGTCTACTACTGGTTATGCTACTTTTCTGTGGGGTAATTTGGTAAGTTGGAGAAGTAAAAAACAACAGACTGTATCAAATAGTAATGTAGAAGCTGAATTAAGGGCATTGGCTCTGGGTTATGTGAAGGATTGTGGATGAGAATAGTTCTTACTGACATATCTCAATATTTCTCTCTACCTATTTAAATTTTCTGTGATAATCAATCAGCCATCAGCATGGCTGAAAATGCTGCTCATCATGACAAGACCAATCATGTAGAGATTGATAAACACTTCATAAGGGAAAAGATTGAAACTGTCATTGTACAATTACAGTGCATCCCTACCAGAGCTCAATTAGTAGACCTAATTACTAAACCAGTCTCCCTTAAAGTATTCAAATACCTGATCTCCAAGCTTATCTGTATCAAAATTTATACACCTAAGCTTGAGGGGTGTGTGGAAATATTCAGAATAAATGCAATAATTCAAGACAACAAGAGGATGATCATGCTGAACTTGAAGATGCATGTATGGTTGCTGTTCAAGACATCAAGCAAACATAGTAGCAACACAGAGCGTGGCATTTCGTCGAACACTTTGCTTAATGCGTCAAACACCTTTATTATCCGTTAATTTCTTACTGTTAATTATGTTTAATTGTGTATAAATGGTGTAGTTAGATAGCTTAATATGTCATATGTGAATTGCTTAAGTTGGAAGAATCAGATATGTCAAGATCATTTAAATACTCGTTGGATAAAAAGATAGGTAAACTAGCAGTTGCAACTGCTATCTTCCAATCGTGCATATATATGCACGCTTCTGCCAAGTAGGAATAAGACTGAAATTTCAGCCTTTCAAACATTTGTGTTCCTCTTTTCTTGTCTTAAACATCTTCTTAACATTTCTATAAGTTTAGGAAAAATAAGAACATTATGGAGCATAAGAGCATTAGAGAGTTTATGAGAACCAACATTAGGGACAAAAACAAAATAGATACTAGTTTAAGGCACAGGCTCAGACAAGGCACAAGTAGAAGGGGTTAGGTGAGCGATGGCTCCAAAGTCGACGTACCAGTCAGAGGATGACAGAGCAGAGATATTCCAAGCTGAATGAAACGTTTCAGACACACTAGAAGATTAATAAGTAAATGAACGGTCAAACCTTTGCAGAAAACTATCAGCATGGTGTCTATTCTGTCGAGATAGCTGACAGCAGGGAGGATGGCAACCCCTAACGCAAATCCTCCACCACGAGATGGGTTTTGGTCGATGCAACCACCACAGGACTGAGCATGTCCTCCACCTCTTGGAGATGGAGGAGCATGCGAATAAATGACAGTAGTAGGAGACAGGGCATTTTCAATCAAAGATTGGAATAGATCAAACAGAAACCAGAAAACCCAGTACCAAGTCCCCACAGTAGAATTTATCAGTCAACATATGAAATGAACTAAAAAAGCATTAGAAATGCATAAGAAATCTGTTGAAATGAATATAATCGAAAGGAAATGATGAAGTGATTCTTTGCCCTTCATAATTCTGTTGCTACCTGTTTATATACAAAGGAGGAAAACTAACTAGTGAAATTACAAGAATAATCTTCAAATACCTACTCCTGACACTACAACAAAAAGGGCAATCTTGTCTTTTAACTTATTTAATTCCCTTTCCCGCCTGTAAACTGCAGCGTCTTCTTCCATTCTTGGCGCTTGCCCTCTGCTGCTTGCATTCCTCGCCGCATCACCAAAACTTCTCATCTTCACGTCGTTTAAACACGCTATCATTGACTCATCACCTTTGACTGCAACAACTTTGTTTTCGTGTGGCTTAGAGTCTATGTGATAAGTGTTTGTTATATTCACGTAATCGACGAAATTACTTCTCCTTTTTGTCTTCAATCTCCCAAATCTTTGCTTAGCTTAATCATCTGTTTCAACAAAGACCAATGCACTTTATGAGTGTTGGCGATAGGCGTTCTGATGGAAGCGTGTTTGTCACCAAATCCTTGAAAAAAACAGCCATATTCAGTGACTGATCGAGAGCCACTCTTGAGTAGTTGAAGTTCATCTATCAACTGAATTTCCCCACCCTTAGACCGATTGAGATAGGAAATCTCTAAGGCTTCTAAGCATCATATGGAGAGTTACTATTAAAGTTGCTGCTGTAGAGGTGCAAGAAGCACAATAGCAAGCAAGAAGCACAAATGCAAGCTCAAGTAGCTGCTGAAGAATTGGAGCAGCTGGAAGCCAATTGAAAGCATGCGGATAGCAATTAATGGCTGAGATTACAACCTTGAATGGGTGAGATTGGAAAAACAGCAGCTACACAGATCAATCAAGAAGAAGTTAGCTGGAAAAAGGAGGCCTGCAGGTTGTTGGCAGGCAGTTTGAATAAGCAAGTGAAATGACGCTTTTGTCCCTCTGTAAATAAAGCTGTAGCAGTTAGTTAAGGAATATTCTTGTAATTTACTATTTTCTTCCTTTCCTGGCTTGTTTCAAGCCTGTATAAATTGATTTGGTAGCTACATTTGATGCAATTCGGTTGTGATCTTCAAGTTGAAATAAAAAAGCTTCTTCATTCTCTTGATTTTTCTTTCACGTTTCCCTTGAGTTCAAATGGGTTCAAATGTTTCTTTGTTGAATTTTTGATTGAGTTCTTAGTTGTTTGATCAAATAGTTAGTTGTTTAATTTTGTCTTGGTATCAGAGCACTTTTTGATCGATTGTATGTGCATTTATGAATCATCAGTCCTGCGAGTTTGTGTGATCATGGCTTCCACTTCTACTGCCAATGTTCGAAAGAATAACACTGAGAATCCAGCTTCCAACCCTCTATATTTGCATCCAAATGAGAGTCATACTGCCTGCTAAAGATGATGACACTTATCTTGCATAGAATCATTGTAACACTATGGTGCAATCATGGATACAGAATTGCGTGACGCCAGCAATTGGTCAAAGCATTATGTGGTTTGAGACAGCCTCTGATGTTTGGAAGGATTTGACATTGAGGTATGCAGGAGGTGATCCATTCTGCTTGTCGGATTTGTTAGAGCAATTTTATGCAGTGAAATAAGAAGATACGTGTATTAACGAATATTTCACTAAATTGAAGTCATTATGTGAAGAAATGTTGATTCTGAGACCTACATAAGTGTTCATATACTAGGTGTACTTATGATATTGTTGGCAAGGTGAATAAGTTTGTAGAAGGAGATTTTGTAATCAAGTTCATAAAAGGCTTGAGTGTTGAATTTGACCCTACAAGGTGTCAAATTTTTATGATGACACTTTTAACTAGCATCTCTACTGCTTTTTCTATGGCTCTTCAATATGAAAGGAAGATCATGATTGGTAATGTGCAGCCACAGTTTACCAGCAATGCTACTGCCTTAATCACTGATGGTTTTGGTGATTTTGGGCCTGCAAGTTTTGCAGTCGGCAGTTTCAATCCCATAGCACATGGCATCAAATTTAGAGGTACCACTAGAGGAACCAGTAGAGATTAGCATTATTTCTCTCAGAGTCCTCTATGCACTCTTTGTGGAATGAGTGGACATACTGTGGAAAGATGTTACAAGAAGTATGGGTATCCTCTTAGATTTAAGGCAAGACCGCAGGTTCATATGGTGGACATTTTCATTGAAGATATGCATTGATCTGGAGGTTATGAAGGCATGAGTTTCAAACAGTTGTTGTACAGGCTCCCTAACAGAGTATGCCTATGCCTATGCTTACAGCAGAGCAATACAACAAACTAATGAACTATCTAAGTGACAAGAATGATTTGAAGACTGGAGTTTCCTCTGAGACAGTAGCTATTCAACCTGCAATCATGAGTGCTCTAGCCGTGATGAATTCTGTTAAGGTTGCAGGTGAGTTGTCATCTAATGTGCCTAACATATGAATTTTAGGGTTAGGAGCCACTAATCATATTGCTTACTCTCTCTCATTTTTTGGTTTCTTTCACTCCCATTAAAAATGTATCGTTTAAAATGCCAATAATGTCAAAGCTATGGCAACTCATGTTGGTACAGTCACCATTAATCCTTGCCTCACTATTACAGATGTCTTATTTGTTCCAGCTTTTTCTTTCAGTCTTCTCTCCTTTAAGTAAATTATCATTGGCTTGTCATGTGTGTGCTTACTTCTGTGATTATATGTGTTCTTCAAGACCAGTACTCCAAGAGGAAGATTGGTTCACCTAAACTAAAAATGGCCATTACTATGTTGTTGGCAACCAGAAGCTGCCAAGCACACAAGCCACTCCTTCAGTGAGCACACATTCTTTGGATGAGAAGCCTTCACCTGTTTGTTTTTCTTCTTGTTCTCATTGTTGTTCTCCCTCTATATTGTGGCATCTGAGACTTGGCCATGCATCTATGCCAAGAATAAAAGAAATAAATAAAATAGATCCTTCTGTTGTTGCTACTGATGTTAATGCACATTACAAAGTTTGTCTAATGGCTAAGCAAAAGAAAATGCTTTTCGCATTTCTTTGTCACTTTCAACTTCTTTCTTTGATTTATTGCATACTGACATATGGGAACCCTACATAGTTTCAACGTTTTATGGACAAACTTATTTTCTTACCATAGCAGATGACAAAAGCAGGTTTACCTGGACCTATTTACTAAAGGCCAAATCTGAAGCAAAGCAGGTTCGTGAAAGTTTCTATCAATTTTTTCAAACTCAGTTCAACAAGAAAATCAAAGTCATTAGATCAGGCAATGACTTAGAATTAGGCTTGAATCAATTCTTCTCACAGAAAGGCATTGTGCATCAAAAAGTTTCCCTTACACACCTCAGCAAAACGGACTAGTAGAAAGAAAGCAACAACATCTGTTGACTGTTGCTAGAGCCTTAAGGTTTCAATCAAATTTCCCTCTGAAATATTGAGCATTCTAAATTCAACATGCCACTTACCTTGTCAACATCTTGCCTATACAAATTTTAAATCGGCGTACACCCTTTGACATTCTTTACCACCAATCACCTCACTATGACCAACTCAAGCTATTTGGCTGTCAGACGTTTGCCTACAATACTGCACCACAGAAAGGAAAGTTTGACATTAGAGCAAAGTCATGTGTCTTTCTTGGCATCCCTTTAAATACCAAAGGCTATATACTTCAAGACATGGATACCCAAGCTGTATTCATCTCAAGACATGTCACCTTTCATAAACATGTCTTCCTTTTCCATACACCATCATCCATGCTAACTGATCCTACCTCACGCCCTCTTCCTTTTTACCCTATGAATCAGATCTAGACTTTACTCCACCTGATCCTACTGTCTCATCTATTATTCCCTTATCTACTTCTGGCATAGCTCCACTGTCACCATATTCTCCTTCACTTTCCACCACTATGCGTCTATTGTCACCTCAGTCTTCTTCATACTCCACTGCAGGCTCAGCAACCTTCAAAACTCTTGAAGGCCCTCAATCCACACTCATAATTGACTTGCCACCTATTCAGGAACCACCCAAGCCAATTAGGCGACGGCAAAAACTTTCTTATATGAAAGACTGCTATTGAAATGTGCTTACTGATTCTTCTTTTCCTACTACCAGTGCTTCTCATTCTATTCATCATTCATTTTCTTTTGATTTATTGTCCCATGTGTATAAGACATATGCTTTGAAAATTAGTATGCATTCCATAATGTCAGCTCAGCAGCTATCTGCCAATGGTAAGGAATCATGTAATCTAGTAAACAGAAGTTCAAACGTATGAATTTTAGACTCATGTGCCATTGATCATGTCTGTTCCAATCTTGACCTATTTGATTCTTTTTAGCCTGTTAAATCTTTGCAAGTCAAACTGCCTAATGGTACTTTGGTTGATGTGCTTCACATTGGAACAGTAACTATCAATCAATCTATACAACTCTCCAATGTGTTTCATATTCCTTCTTTTTTGCTTCAACCTGCTTTCACTCAGCAAACAAAAACAGTTTAATGTAACTTTTCATTCTGATCAATGCTTTATTCATGAACAAAAATCTATAAAGACGATTGGTTTAACTAAAATGAGTCAAGGATTATACAAGCTCTATGGCTCACCAAGGCTACCAGACAGTTACAATGATGAACTGAAGCATTCTACAAACAGTTCTGTTTTCACCAATGCTTCCAATGTTTCAAAGTCCAAGGCCTCTCTACGACACTCAAGACTTGGACATATGTCAATGTCTAGAATAAAAGAAATCCACAAGATGGACCCTAAAGTTGATGTTTTTCATATGTCTACTCCCTGTCATATATGTCTCATATCTAGACAGAGAAAATTTCCTTTTCCTGTTTCCAATTCTTTTTCTGTTTCTCCCTTTTCCTTAATTCATGCAGGCATATAGGGTCCTTATAAGCATTAAAGAATGTTTCATCAACGTTTCTTCCTTACTATTGTAGATGATTACAATAGATATACTTGGGTATATTTGTTGAAAGCAAAATCAGAAGTTAGAAACATTTTGCAGAACTTCTGTACATATGTGTCTGTACATTTTGAGAGAAATGTAAAAGTCATAAGAACATACAATGTGCTGGAGTTTCATTTGAATTCCTTCTTTGCTGCTAAAGGCATTGTTCACCAAACCAGCTGCATATATACCCCTCAGCAAAATGGTCTGGTTGAAAGAAAACACCAGCACATACTTAATGTAGCCAGGGCCTCAAGATTTGCAGTCAATTTACCTATACATTTCTGGGGTTTCTGCATACAACATGCAGTTTACTTAGTAAACCTTACTCCTGCTCCTATCATAGCAAATAAAACACCTTTTGAACTCTTATATAATCAGCCTCCATCCTACCAGAACCTAAGGGTGTTTAGGTGTCTAGCATTTGCACTCAACACTCAGCAAAACAAAGGGAAATTTGACCCCAGATCAAAAGAATGCCTATTTCTTGGAATGTCTTACACTACAAAACGGTTTGTTTTGTAGGATTTATCCACAAAAGACTTATATCCAGACATGTTGAATTTGATGAGTTGCTTTTCCTTTCAGAACCTCCCTTTCATCTTCCCACTCAAACCAGCTACCACCAAACCTTACAAAGCAGCCTACCATGTCACCAACTACTCCAACAACATCTAAATCTGGTCTGATAAAATAAGACCCCTTTTCAACCTTTGAACCTCATTCTACACCATCCACCAACTTGAATCCCTTATTTGATATTTCTTTGCCCAGCTCAACTAATCTGCCTTCTTCTTCCTCATCTTTTGACTTTACAGCTACACCTAATCTGCCTTCACCTTCAACCTCACTGCCCATTCCTCAACCAATTGTACACTCATACCAGATCCCCATTACCTCTATTGATATCATGCTACCAATGGGTCCTAATACCAGACCTGTCAGGGAAAGAAAAGCACCAAGCTACCTACAAGAATACTACTGTAATCAGCTACACTCACATACACAATCTGTCTGTCATAACAGTACTCCACACACTCTGGACCAATCTTTTCTTTACAGTCCTTGGCACCTAAGTATCAAGCATATGTTTTAGCTTCTAGTTTACATACAGAACCTACTAATTACTCAGAAGTAGCTAGCTCCTCAGCCTGGCAGGAGGCTATGCAAGCAGAATTAGCAGCACTGGAAGCTAACCACACCTAGAAATTGGTGCCTTTGCCACCAGAAAAGCAACAACTTGTATGTAAATGAGTTTATTAAATAAAGTATCAGGCAGATGGCACTATAGAAAGATACAAGGCTAGGTTGGTAGCTATGGGTTACACCCAGCAGTATGGAATTGATTATCAGAAGACATTTCTCCAGTAGCCAAGATGACTACAGTCAGGTTGGTGTTAGCCCTTGCAGCCAGCAAGCATTGGCATATCCACCAATTGGATGTAAACAATGCTTTTCTTCATGGGGAGTTACATGAAGAAATATACATGGTGCCTCCACCAGGGGTGTTACTGGATCAGTCTGGGTTGGTTTGTAAGCTGGAAAAATCTCTATATGACCTTAAGCAAGCTAGTCTTGAATGGAATGCCAAACTAATAGTGTTCTTTCTGTCTAAAGGATTTACTCAATCCAAGAATGATTACACTCTTTTCTTCAAAGCCAGCTCTACATATCTAATCCTAGCTTTAGTGTATGTGGATGATATCATTTTGGCCTCATCTCATCTGCCAGACATACAGCAACTGAATTGTGAACTCAATTCAACTTTCAAGATAAAAGATCCAGGTGACCTCAGGTACTTCCTGGGGATTGAAGTAGCCAGGTCACAGAGGGGCTGGTGATCAATCAAAGGAAATATGCTCTGGAGTTGTTATATCATACTGGTTTTTTGGGTTCCAAGCTAGTAAAAAGGCCTATAGAGACCAATGTCAAGTTATCCCATGACGATTCCTCACCTCTGACTGATGTGTCCACCTATAGGAGTCTTGTTGGAAAACTAATATATCTTACAATAACACGGCCTGGCATCACATTTCCAGTACAGCAGCTTAGCCAGTTCTTGGATTGCCCAACACAGAACCATTTAAAAGCAGCACATATGTTGCTGAGATACATCAAGGGGACAGTGGGACAAGGTCTTCTATTTCCTTCCAACACAGAGTTAAAACTAAGAGCCTTTGTGGACTCCAACTAGGCTGGGTGTACAAAGACAAGATGTAGCGCCCCGTCCCAAACCCTAAGATCAAAACCGGTACGCCCGCCGTATTCCGCTAAGGGATATATAAGGCGTCTGTACGAATCCCTGCACTTACAAACGGCAGCGTATTCGATTGCGGTAGCAAAATAAATCAACTCAAAACCCTAACTCGAAAGTAAAATCCATAAATCATAAATATTCAACATCCTGTCAAAATCCTCTAAACGACATCATAAAGTGCGTACATTGAAATCCCTAAGCTAAGTCCTCAAATGAAATAATAATAAAATAAACTTCTCTATTTCTCGATCATCAATCTCCAATCAATCTCTACGAGTTCCAATGAGCCCACTCTGAATCCTCTCCAATCCATATATAGTCATATCCTGAATCGTCTGCAAGAAAACAAAACGAACGGTATGAGCGACAAAAACGTCACTCAGTAAGTATCCTGCCTGCATCAGTCCTGTGAGATCATACATGCTAGGACAATAGTGAAATACATATAAATACGATAATACAAAAATAGACCGTCCACGTTTTCACAAATACGTATAACGCTCATAACTTCTTAAAACAATCAAAACACATAATCATGCGAAATGAGTGTGAAATGCAATGTCACATACATGATGCATGATAAGCCTACATTTTGCGGAAACATACATACTATCGTGCAACGCATGACCCCCGGGACCTAACAGAACGGAACAGATATGCGACTTAGGTCTCGCATATCCTAACAGAATAGAACAGATATGCGACTTAGGTCTCGCATACCTTAACAGAACAGATATGCGACTTAGGTCTCGCATACCTTAACAGAACAGAACAGATATGCGACTTAGGTGTCGCATACCCTAACAGAACAGAACAGATATGTGATCCTAACAGAACAGATTTGCGGCTTAGGTCTCGCATACCCTAACAGAACAGAACAGATATGCAACTTAGGTCTCGCATACCCTAACAGAATAGAACAGATATGCGACTTAGGTCTCGCATACACTAACAGAACAGAACATATATGCGACTTAGGTCTCGCATACCCTAATGCAATGTCGTGATGCATGGATGCACAGAAATCACATACGGAATGCTTCATTTACTTTCGCTTTCCTTTTCTTATTCTTTTTCCTTTTCTTTTTCTTTAGTCTTTTTCCTTTTCTTTTTCTTTAGTCATTTTCCTTTTTCTTTTTTTCTTTCTTTTTCTTTATTCCTTTCCTGCTTGCAGCCTTTTATTTTTCATGCGAATTTGTTTCCTCAAATTCCTTTGCATACCCCTTTCTGTTTTCGCCCTGTGATTTCTAAATTTCCGTCATCAACCCCTCAGCAACCACGCCCGCTTCCTCACCCCCAGTCCACCCCTTAACCCCCAGCCGACCCCTCTCCAGCCACCCCCAGCCCCCACTCCCTCCAGCCGCCCCTTGCTCAGTCAGCCCCCTTTAGCCGCCCCTCCCTCACCCTACTCCATCAATCTGGCAGCACGTGGCCATAGCCCACCACCATCGGCCACACGCAGCCATCACCACGCCTCCAACCGGATTCAGTTATTCATATACACATCGAAAAATATAATCTTTTATGCTAATCATATGAAAATAACATTATACATACATATACATAGACGATCATATATACGGATATGCGATTCACCATATACCCACATAATCGAATAATCAAACATCTATGCAATCACAATTACTGATGCACGATCTCGTTTTCATAAAGAAATTAAGGATTGTACAGTTTTCATACAAAGGATGTTCAGGGGGCATCTACCTGGTAATTGCTACGCATAGAAGGGTTGATCGCGACAGTGATACTCCTCCCTAAAACTGGCGGCTTTGGTTTTGGAAGCAAGAAGAAAGTCGTTCTTTTCCCTTGGGAGAGTGGCGGCCATATGTTATTATGAGGGGAGGAGGAGACTTCACGTGATTAAATAGAAATTTGATTAGGGTTTAGGGAAAATTTCCTAATCAAATTAGGTTTAATAATTAATTAGACCCTAATTACCCTTTTGCCCCTTTTTAAAAAATGGGATATAACATTTTCCCCTAAAAAAAGTTTCGTCTCGAAACTTGTGTGCTACGTAATCAATAACTTAGTATAGTCCTACATAATTCATTTACCTAGATCATGACCAACTTAGTATCCCTTGCATATTCTGATATGTTACCCATCGCACTTCTTTGATACATGACTAAGTCGTCAATTCATTCAGTGTGTATATTTACAATGTAATCTTTAAATCTATCGTCCTCCGCCTGATAGATCATAACATATTCTTTCTATCGTTCTCGAACCAACCTTAAGGGTATCGTCACTATACTGGCTTCATAACTTAATCATCAGTCTATATCATACTTATATTTGCTATCATGAGCAACCCTCTAAAATCAGTTCTTAGGTTAGTACAATCTTTAACTCATTGCCTTGTTCACAAGACTCATCCCTGAAGCTGTATGTATTTTTGTTGTACTCTAGTACGATTTTAATTTAGTCATCACTAGCATCTTACAAGATGATCTAGTCCTTATATTGTTCAATCCTTACTTAATTCTCTATAATTAGTGCTTACAAACTTCCACTTCTACTGCTTGACGTGTATCATTTAACTTATTGCAATCTACAAACTGGATTCTTAAACTTATCACACATGATTCATCCCCTAAATAATTAACCATACTGACATCCTTTGTGTATGCCAATGTGGTAACCGTTACCCTTCCTTAACACAACAAAGTCTTTAAAATCAGTTCTTATATACTTACGAACTAGCTCTATGATCATGCTCTTAATTTCTCAGAGATATAGTCAGCAGTCTAGTATACGAAATATGTGTATGAACATATCTTTCTTCAAGTTAAAAGAAAAGTAGATTACGTAGATATAATTTTGAATATAGCTTTAACTATTTAAAATACTGAACCTTCTTATTTTTGTAAACACAAAACTCAAGGTATACTAGATTTGTTTTCGCAACGCGACATCTCAAATGACCATTTTAAAAACGATAATATAACTTTTTCGCAAGGCATTTTGGTAAAATTGCGTCAAAACAGTTGAAAACTTAATAATGTAAGTTTTTATGAAACGATTTAAATATGGTACCTTCTGTTTTCAAAAACAGGTATATATTTTGAAAGCTACCCTTTTTTTCCCCACAATAGTTAAGTAAGTTCATCGCAAGTGGGTAAATAACTTCGAAAATATTTAAACGGTTAAACTGCTTGTGATATCTGTAGTCGTCAAATTAAATTAATTTTTGACTAAAAAATAGATTTAACAAAAATGGAAATTTGAAATATTCTGTAAGAAATATATATAAACAAATTGTTTTTGCAAGAACATCAATATTTTAAAGTTTTTTTCTTTTCAAGGTGGTGAAAAGGATTTAAGTTTTTTATTAGGCTGATTTACAAGTACGGAAACAAAAATTAGCTTCGTAAAGTTTAGTAGACTATATAAAGAAATGTGACTTTATAAGGTATTTTCGAAAATAAAATGTCTTGTGAAGTCCCTGTAAAATATAGTTATAACTCAGTGTATGTGCTTATATAAAATATTTATCTGTTAAAGAAATAATAGTCCAATATTTCGTATAATTTCTATAATCCATCTTTATTTTCAAAAGAACAATCCATCTACGTATCATTTCTTATAAGTCTAACCTTCGCCTACTATGATAAAATTTTTGCCTTAAATTGTTCAATCCTAGCTTGGCACACTAAATATTTATCGACTTAAGGTGTTCTAGTTCACCATGCTTCTGCGCGCCATACTGATCCACTGTATTTCTTTACTTGGTTATTTGAACTGCTAATTTTCTTAGTTAAATCTCACTTGCACAAGCAACCGCTATTGGTTTATGCTTACTCTATTTCAATTCAAGCCTACTAGATTCAAACCAAATGTTCCGATGTCAACGCTTAACCCACAATTTTGTAATGATATAATATTCCAAAGCACGTACTATAGTCGATTCTCGCATGTCGCTATTGTTCAATACCTCTAATAAGACTAATATCGTCGACCTATTTTGATTACCCTACATTTAATATCTTAACCCTATAAATTTCTTCGTATAATATCCTTAACTAAACTCTACTGATTATAACGATAATCGTTATTTAGTTTCTATTATTCTACTATAAATCATCTCTTAGTATTCGCACTATTATAATTCATTTCTTAGTAGCTATGGTCCCCACTTAGACTTAATTCTGCTGGATGTTACCGTCCAAGTAGGGATATGGACCTGCTTTACTTTACCCTAATGGTATCGAGTACCATGTTGCAGTTATGGTAAAGCAGCCCGAGTTACTGCCTGACCCGTTAATATGTCAACTAACATTTGTAGTAGGGTATTCTGGTTAACATTGTAATTCATTCAAATTAATTATAGATTGTTCAACTAGGGTTACTAAGATCACGGCTTAGAGAGTTATGATCATCCTTAGATAAGGGAGAATTGTATGGGATATCCTAGGTATACATGTTTCAAAACCGATCGACTTCTTAAGTTTAGGATCATAACTTATGTCTAGGATCGTTCTTAGCATCATAATTTCTTAAGTCTAAGATCACGCCTTATTTCCAAATCATAATTAGTACATAATCAACACTTATTACGAAATCAGTACTTAAATCTAGAGTCAACTCTTAATCGAGATCGTTACTTATGTCTAAGACTGTGACTTAGACTCAAAATCATAACTTATTTTCTAATATCATGGCCTAATTCTACATTTCCGCCGTGGATCTAGAGCCATGCTCTGAAAATTGTACTGTCGGCATGTAATACCTCTTGAACTCATTCTGAAATTAGATCCAAGTGATTGGCGGTGTCAGTTGTGCTGCGCCACCACTCCTTTGCATCCATTTGTAGATGAATCTCAAGTCCGAGTGCGGTAGTGGTGGAGCCAGTGGCTGCTGATTTTGTTGCGCTGCAGCTTGGGCCATGACCCGTAGTGCATCGATCAAGGCTTGGGGAAGCACGACACGCAGTGGAGCCCCATTCGCAGAGTGATTTCTATTGCTGTTTCTACCGTTCTTTTCTCGGCAGCATGTTTGCTACGACAAGGAAAATTTCAGTTTTTTTGTCAAGGGCATTTCAGAAAATATATAAACTTAAGAAAAAGAAAATAGTTAAATACAGACAAATAAAACAAAAATAAAAACCAACCGTGCCCATTGTTCAATCATCACTTAGTTTAAATCAGGCCTATTCTAAGGTCAAACTTAGTCTCAGATCATAGGTTATGTCTAGAATCAAACTTAGTCTAAGATCAAACTTACATCTATGATCAGAACTTAAATCTATAGTCATCTCTTACGTCTAAGATTATTTTTTAATTCTACGTTTTCCGCAATAGATCTAGAGCCTCGGTCTCTGATACCACTTGTAGCGCCCTGTCTTGAACCCTAGGGTCAAAACCGGTACGCCAGCTGTATTTCGCTAAAGGATATACAAAGCGTCTGTACGAATCCTTGCACTTATCAAACGGCAGCGTATTCAATTGCGGAAGCAAAATAAATCAACTCAAAACCCTAACTCGAAAGTAAAATCCATAAACCATAAATATTCAACATCCAGTCAAAATCCTCTAAACGACATCATAAAGTGCGTATAATGAAATCCCTAAGCTAAGTCCTCAAATGAAATAATAATAAAATAAACTTCTCTATTTCTCGATCATCAATCTTCAATCGATCTCTACGAGTTCCAATGAGCCCACTCCGAATCATCTCCAATCCATATATGGTCATATCCTGAATCGACTGCAAGAAAACAAAACAAACGGTATGAGCGACAAAAACGTTACTCAGTAGGTACCCTGCCTGCATCGGTCCTGTGAGATCATATATGCTAGGACAGTAGTGAAATACATATAAATACAGTAATACGAAAATAGACCGTCCACGTTTTCACAAATACGTATAATGCTCATAACTTCTTAAAACAATCAAAACACATAATCATGCGAAATGAGTGTGAAATGCAATGTCACATACATGATGCATGATAAGCCTACATTTTGCGGAAACATACATACTATCGTGCAATGCATGACCCCGGGACCTAACAGAACGGAATGGAACAGAACAGAATAGATATGCGACTTAGGTCTCGCATATCCTAATAGAACAGAACAGATATGCGACTTAGGTCTCGCATACCTTAACAGAACAGATATGTGACTTAGGTCTCGCATACCCTAACAGAACAGAACAAATATGCGACTTAGGTCTCGCATACCCTAACAGAACAGAACAGAATGCGACTTAGGTCTCGCATATCCTAACAGAACAGATATGCGACTTAGGTCTCGCATACCCTAACAGAACCAAACAGATATGCGACTTATGTCTCGCATACCCTAACACAACAGAACAGATACGCGACTTAGGTCTTGCATATCCTAATGCAATGTCATGATGCATTGATGCACAGAAATCACATACGGAATACTTCATTTACTTTCCCTTTCCTTTTTTTATTCTTTTTCCTTTTCTTTTTCTTTAGTCTTTTTCCTTTTCTTTTTCTTTAGTATTTTTCTTTTTTCTTTTTTTCTTTTCTTTCTTTATTCCTTTCCTGCTTACAGCCTTTTATTTTTCATGCGAATTCGTTTCCTCAAATTCCTTTGCATACCCATTTCTGTTTTCGCCCTGTGATTTGTAAATTCCCGCTTCCTCACCCCCAGCCCACCCCTCAATCCCCAGCCGGCCCCTCTCCAGCCACCCCCAGCCCCCACTCCCTCTAGTCGCCCCCTTGCTCAGTCACCCCCCTTCAAACGCCCCTCCCTCACCCTACTCCATCAATCTGGCAGCATGTGGCCATAGCCCACCACCACCGGCCACGCGCCGCCATCACCACGCCTCCAACCGAATTCAGTTATTCATATACACATCGAAAAATACAATCTTTTATACTAATCATACGAAAATAACAT
Source organism: Eustoma russellianum (assembly GCA_036186865.1). Classification (NCBI taxonomy): domain Eukaryota; kingdom Viridiplantae; phylum Streptophyta; class Magnoliopsida; order Gentianales; family Gentianaceae; genus Eustoma; species Eustoma russellianum. The sequence continues at coordinate 28,774,338 of AP025061.1, read as the reverse complement.
TATACATACATATACATACGCGATCATATATACGGATATACGATTCACCACATACCCCCATAATCGAATAATCAAACATCTATACAATCACAATTACTGATGCACGATCTCGTTTTCATAAAGAAATTAAGGATTGTACTGTTCTCATACAAAGGATGTTAAGGGGGCACCTACCTGGTAATTGCTACGCGTGGAAGGGTTGATCACGGCTGTGATACTCCTCCCTAAAACTGGCGGCTTTGGTTTTGGAAGAAAGAAGAAAATCGTTCTTTTCCCTTGGGAGAGTGGCGACTGTATGTTATTATGAGGGGAGGAGGAGACTTCACGTGATTAAATAGAAATTTGATTAGGGTTTAGGGAAAATTTCCTTATCAAATTAGGTTTAATGATTAATTAGACCCTAATTACCCTTTTGACCTTTTAAAAAAATGGGATATAACACAAGAAGAAGTGTTACTAATTATTGCGTGTTCCTAGGAGATTCATTGATCTCTTAGAAAGCGAAGAAGCAAACCACGGTGTCAAGATCATCTGCAGAAGCTGAATACCGTGCCCTAGCTACATTAGTTTGTGAAGTACAGTGGCTGCTGTACCTAGCCAAGGACTTACAGATAGAAAAACAGGAACCTGTAGAAGTCTTCTGTGATAGCAAAAGCGCTAGGCACATTGCTGAAAATCCAGTGTTCCATGAGCGAACAGAACATATAGAGATAGACTGCCACATTGTTCGAGAAAAGGTTCAAGGAGGAGTGGTTAAGCTGATGCCTGTTAGAACTGAGTTGCAAGTTGCAAACATCTTCACGAAAGAGTTGTATTTGAGGAGGCTATATGGTTTAATCAAGACCTTTGGAGTGTATAACATATATAGCAAGCATGGCTTGAGGGAGGGTGTTGAAGAATGATGTAATATACAGATGTAGACAACTGATGGCATTTTGTCGAACTATTGTATGAACATCACAAACACTCAAGTGGAGGAAGAATTAAGAAGATAACAGGCTAGAAGTTAATAGGTGAGACTGAATTGTGGCATGTGGAGTTAAAAGGAACGAAATTGGAAGGGAAAGCATGTGCGCAGCAAGAAGATCAAGGAGAAGGAAAGAACGCACCGTGCTGCACTGAACAGGAAGAAGGAAGGAGACACAATCTGTTTGGCGGCAAAGTTCAAAACATATGAAATGACTATTGTGTCCTTCAATAAATATAATAGATGAGTTAGTTACTTGTCATGTTTTGTAATTTCACTCATCATCCCTCCCATTCAGCTATAAGAGCTAAAATCATTGTAATCGATTTGCAGTTTTGATTCCTGATTTCAATACAAGAGTAGTTATCTTTCTCTCTCTATTTTACTTCTCTCTCTTGAAGTGTTCTTCCCTTTCTGTTCTTCGTATTATCTTGATTTCAAGAATTCTTGCGTGGCTTGTTGCTTATTGAATTGTAATTGTTGTTTGTGAGAATTTTGACAAACACTTTGGCTTTAGGTATTTAATGAAATCTTCAAATAATCCCAATCATCCATTTTTATATTCAATCGGCATCGTGGAGTAAAATATTTTGGACAAAGTCAAATAAATGTAATTTCCATCCAATGCAATAGCCTAAGGACATAGTTAACTACTTAATGAATACATAGATTAAATTTAGATGTGATGTTATTCAGCTAAAAAACAACCTATAGGTATTTCTACAAAAACTTAGAATAGTCAATCAAATGTGATGTTATTATAGCTGAAAAATAATTTTCAAATATTTCTGCAAAAACTTAAATTAGTCAATTAAATCATTTGCTTTGTAAGCCGATTGAGCTAGTAAAATTCTAATATATTATACAAATTAAGTAGTAAAAGGTATAAAATATATAAAAATATCAATTATATCAGTTGTGTGTCGAATGTTGTTTTTCTGTGTTAGTAAGGAATGAGTCCGCTGTATACTTTCAGTATAGGACAGGGGTGCATCAAGGAGATCCCTTCTCCTGCGTTACTTATTTCAGCGGTTGCGTTTTTGGTGCGAAGTTTTGATCACAATTTTTCTCAACATGCTGATTTTCAGTTTATGATGCAAGCTCTTTTGTCATTCCTCCGCTTTCCTTTGTTGATGATGTTTTTATATTGTGTAACGGGAGCAATAAATGCTTGCAGAAGGTGATGGAAGCTGTGAAAATTCTATCCAATAACAAGAATTCCAACAAGACAGTTGCGAATCAAGGCAACTGAATAAACATTAAGAAGCTAAGATGAAAAACTGTGAGAAAATAGCACGGAGAGGCACGAGAGAAAACTATGGAATTCTCTAGAAATGTTGTTGTGTTTAAAATGTGCAAGGCTGGCGGTTACAAATAGGAGCCGGCCCGCTGAAGAAGAAGAAAAACACCCAAAATTACATTTATAGCCTTCAACTAACCAACACTACTACATACTTAGTAAGGGCAAAAGCGTAACTTCACGTATTTAAACCATTCCCACCAATTGATCGTCATCCTCTCCTCGCCTGGTTACTCAACCTCAACAGCAGCAACGATCACACTAACTACACCTATTTCCAGCACACACATGGCTCCAGCAACTCATACAACAAACAACTAAACCTTTTAATCATCAAGATTAACATACAGTTGGAGCAAACATCCACACTGTCTTCACATTCTACTTCGGGCCTGCAGCAACTTAATCTTCAACACCTTTGACACCCCCCTCAAGCGGGATAGGCTCACCGCAAGAGGGGTGCTGTGACGCGTGACCGCACGACACGTGGCAGTAAGGGGGGTGGTGAGGCTAGATGAGGGTCACCCTCATCTAGCCTCACCACCCCCTTTTATTGCCACGTGTCGTGTGGTCACAAAGGGGGTGAGAAAAGTTGGGGTGAAGAGATTCCAACCCCCCTCAAGCTTGGCTTGGCGTAAAGGTTATGAACCCTAAGTAAGCCAATGTGTTGCATCAGACGTTTTGAATCCAGAGCCTTGGTGAAAATATCAGCCAACTGCAACTCTGTTCATATTGGCATCAGTTTAATCACCCCTTCTTGCACTTTATCTCTAACTACATGACAATCAATTTCTATATGCTTCGTTCTTTCATGAAATACTGGGTTATCTGCAATATACATCGCACTCTTGTAATCATAAGACATATCCACTGGTTTCTGGTCATTTAACCCCAAATCTTCTAGCAAACATAGAAGCCATTGAACTTCACAAGTCACCATTGCCATAGCTCTGTATTCTGCCTTAGCAGATGACCTAGAAACTGTAGTTTGCTTTTTAGCTCTCCATGAAATTAAAGAGTCTCCAAAAAAGACACAGTATCCTGTAACAGACCTCCTAGTCTCATGGTAACCACCCCAGTCAATATCTACAAAAGCTCTCAGTCTCAGAACTCCTTCTCTTGAAAATAATAACCCCTGTCCTATTGTTCCTTTAATGTACCTGAGAAGCCTTTGTGCAGCTTTCAAATGGTTCTCCGTAGGGCAGTCCAAAAACTGGCTCAGCTACTGAACTGGAAACGCAATGTCAGGCCTGGTAATTGTTAGATATATTAGTTTTCTAATTAACTTTCTGTACTGTGTAACGTCCTTCAACGCTGGAGAATCATGATGTGTCAGGCTAATGTGGCTTTCCATGGGCATCTTAGCTGGTTTTGCATTTAAAAAACCAGTTTGACCCAAAAGATCTAAAGTGTACCACCTCTGATTGATATGTACTCCCTTTAGCCTGAGCCACCTCTATGCCAAGGAAAAATCTCAACTGACCCAAATCCTTGATTTTAAAAGCATGATGTAAAGACTGCTTTACTCCTGTAATAGAATGCTCATCACTGGAGGCTACTATTATATCATCTACATAAACAAGGAAGATCATAAAACTGGTGCCCTCAGTTTTAATAAACAATGTGTAATTACACTTGGATTGCCTAAAACCCATAGCTAACAGAAACTTTGTAAGGGTGGCATTCCACTCTCTGCTTGCTTGTTTTAACCCATACAGAGACTTTTGTATCTTACACACCATATTAGAACCTTGAACTGACATACCAGGGGGGAAGTGTCATGTAGATGTCCTCATGAAGATCACCATGAAAGAAGACATTGTTAACATCAAGTTGGTGTATATGCCACTGAATCTAGCTGCCAATGCCAAGATCACTCTCACAGTAGTCATCTTGTCAACATGTGAAAAAGTGTCTTGGTAGTCTATGCCATATTGCTGTGTATAGCCCTTGGCTACCAGCCTAGTTTTGTACCTCTTCATACTTCCATCAGCCTTAAGTTTAACCTTATAGGCCCACCTACATCCTATTGCCTTCTTCCCTGGAGGCAAAGGTACTACTTTCCAAGTCTTGTTAGCCTCCAGCGCAGCCAATTCAGTGTCCATAGCTACTTGCCACACAGGCAACCTAGCAGCCTCTGCATAAGTGCTAGGCTCAGTATGTACATTCAAACTCAAAATATAAGACTTGTATTATGGAGCAAGTGAATCATAGCTGAACACTTTGTTTAAGGAATGAGGAGACGTACGAGCTGAATGATTAGAAGGCATGAACAAGGCATTGCAATGGTAATCATGAAGATATATAGGGGCTTTCTTGATCCTGGCGGGTCTGGTAGCAGGATTAGGAATTGGAGGTAGCTCAATGACTAGTTGGCCCTCAGGTGATGAATCATGTTCTGTGTCTGAGACTGCATCTGGAGTACTACGTGATTGATCAGGATTGGGAGATAAAGGAAGAGACTGTGAGGCAACAGGAGATGTATTAGAGGATTGAGGAGAGTCTACAGCAGAGAACAAGGGAACAGAAGGTTGAGATTGAGTGACATTCATACGCTGATAGTCCATGGTCTTACCATGAACTTGAGAGTAATAAGAATCAGGCTCAAGATAAGAGGAAGAATTCATGAAATTATCTGGAGAATCAGATGAAGTGGGTGCTTCTGCTTTAAAAGGAAAACTTGCCTCATAGAACACAATATCCCTTGAGATATAAACATCCTTCGTACTGAGATCTTGGAGGATGTAACCTTTAGTGGTATGTGACAAACCCAAGAATATACTCTTTCTAGCTCTTGCGTCAAATTTTCCTTTATATTTCTGAGTATTGGCCCCATATGCTAGGCAACCAAACACCCTGAGATTGTTATAGATGGGAGGCTTTTTATACAGGAGTTCATAAGGAGTTTTGTGATGCAAAATAGGAGTAGGAGTGATGTTAATGAGAAAAACTGACTGCTGAACGCAAAAGCCCCAGTATGAAGAAGGAAGAGACGACTGAAATCTGAGTGATCTGGCCACAGTCAAAATATGCTGGTGTTTCTCTCAACTGTTCTATTTTGCTATGGTGAATTCACACAACTAGTCTGATGAATGACCCCATGAGAAGCAATGAATTGATTCATGGAGAATTCTGGACCATTATCTGTCCGGATTATTTTAATTTGCTGTCAAATTGAACAGAAGCAAAGTTATAGAAGCTTTCAACAATGTTTCTGACCTCAGCTTTGGATTTCATCAAATAAATCCAGCAATATCTAATAAAATCATCAATGACAGTAAGGGAATAACGTTGTTTATAAATTGTGGGAGTATTTAAAAGGTCCCCAAATATCCATGTGTACAAGAGCAAATGGAGCAGAAGCAACAGAATAAGAAACTAAGAATGGTGTCCTCTTTTGCTTAGTAAGAGGACATACACTACATTGAAAGAGAGCATCAGGGACTTGAACAGAAGGATCATACTTCTGGATTTCTTTAATTCTTAGAGAAGACATATGACCCAATCTAGAATGCCATAACAGTGTACCTGAGGAAGCCACAGCATATACTAAAGGAGAAGGTAGGAAGTAAGGTATGGAATTAGCTTCAGACTGAGCATTACCATGTAGGTAGTATAAGCCTTGATCTACCTCAGTTGAACCAATCATCTTCTTGGTTCTGAGGTCCTGAATCAAGTAAACATTTAACTTAAAAACAGCTTCAATCAAGTTGGATTGGGTAAGTTTACTGAGAGAGATGAGATTAAACGCAAAGAAGGGTACATGAAAGACATGAGTGAGGGTTTAACTCTGGTTAACTCTTACTGTTCCAATGTGTGTGACTGTAGCAAGAGACTTATTTGGTAATTCAACAGATAGGGAATCAACAGTTTTATATGAATCAAAGAGACTGATAGAAGAACCGACATGATCACTAGCTCCACAATCCAATATCTATATATTAGAAATCTTGTGTAATACCTTACCTGAGTTCTTACCAGTGATTGTAGCTTGCTGTGCTGTCAAAACAGTATGGTGTGTACCTGAGCCATCTGCAACAATTTTCTGGCTGGTACTATCTTGACGCTCTTGCAACAAGCTAATCAGCTGAGCATATTGTTCCTGAGTTAATGATGGTAAGGTCCTTGGATCAGCCCCTTCATAACTCTGAGCTCTATCAGATCCTCCTTGATTGAACATGTCACCAGACTATATCACATTGTTCTCAGCTGTTACCATGTTAACCTGACATTTGGACTTATATCCAGGAGGAAATCCATGTTTCCTGTAACATTTGTCTACTGTATGTCCCCTCATATTACAATATGTGCAAACAATAGACCTTGAATTATTTGGATATAACTTTCCCATGCCTTTCTTAGTGTTCTTTCCTGTTGATCTCTGCCAAGACAAACTAGCTGTACTAGAGTCATTAGACTTCTGCGGATATGAGTTGCCCCTAGACATGTTTTCAACATTCATGACAACAGAAGGATTGTTACTAAATTGCACCTGGTTATTGGAATAGTTCAACTTCCTTTCTAACTTCATAGCCATAGCAAAGGCGGTTTTTAAATCCGGCAGAGGACTAGACAACAACACTTGCGATTTGACTGCTTCAAATTCATCATTTAGTCCTTTTAGGAATTTAATCACACAATCATTCTCAATAAATTTATTAATCCTACAGCGAGATTACAAGTACACTTATGGCATGAGCAAACAGGAACGGACCTCAAAACAAGCAATTCTTCCCAAACACTTTTAAGCTTAGTGTAGTACTCAGTTACAATATTCCTTTCTTGCTTAATCGAATAAAACTCCTCCTGTAAATCAGACAATCTGAACGAATCTGCATTTCCATATCTAAATTTCAAGTCATTCCACATATCAGCAGCAGAATCTAACCATACAACACTTTGACCTATGTTATGAGTTAAGGAGTTCACCAACCACGATGCAACCATATTGTTGGCTTTCAACCATACATTGCTCCTTCGATCTCCATCCACAGGTTTCTTAATCGTTTCATCAACGAAACCTAATTTGTTTTTTTGACTCAAGAGCTCTTCGCACATATCTACTACAGCTGTGGAAGTTATTTCTATCAAGCAACGGTTGTACTAGCACCATGGACGGATTATCACTAGGATGAATAATGTAAGGATCATCTATAAGATCATTGGTGAAATTAGGTGAAGATGCAGAAGCAAGCTCATCTGACTGGCAGGAGGCAATAGCAAAGGAGTTGGCAGCCTTGGAAGCAAATCATACCGGGGATCTTGTTCCATTACCAGCTGGCAAGAAGGCCATTGGTTGTAGGTGGGTCTACAAGATCAAGTTCAAGGCAGATGGAACTGCGGAGAGGTACAAGGTCAGGTTAGTTGCCAATGGATACACACAACAGTACCAGTGGCCAAAATGACTACAGTCATAGTGCTTCTGGCATTGGCAGTAAGGAACAATTGGCCTATTCATCAACTCGATGTCAACAACGCTTTTCTACATGGTGACCTCCATGAAGATATACACATGACACCCCCTCCTAGATTGACTATGTCTCAGCCTGGTTTAGTTTGTAAGCTGCACAAATCTCTTTATGGCGTGAAACAAGCTAGCAGGGAGTGAAATGCCACTCTTACTACATTCCTATTGAGTGAAATTTTTCAGCAATCTAAGAGTGATTACACTCTATTTACTAAGGCTGTTGGTCCCGCATTGCTTATTTTACTGGTTATGTTGATGACATCATTGTCACTTGTGCCAATAAGGGGGCCATTCATGACATAAAAAGAGCACTGCATTCAGAGTTTCAGATCAAGGACTTAGGCATTTTAAAGTTTTTTCTTGGCATTGAAGTAGTCAGAGCAGCAGAAGGCATCTATGTAAGCCAAAGGAAGTACAACTTAGAGCTTTTGGAGGAAACTGGATTCATGGATTCTAAACCAGCCAAGAGCCCTATGGAGATACATATGGCCTTGACACATAAAGATTTAGCTTTGTTGCCTACTGCATAGCTCTATTGGAGGTTAGTAGGAAAGCTTATATACTTGACCATTACTAGGCCAGATAATGCACTTGTCGACCTACAGCTTAGTCAATTCTTGGATTGCCCAACTGGGTGCCATCTTAGAACAGATCATATAGGTCTTAGATACATTAAGGGAACAGTAGGACATGGATTTCCGTTCTCCAGAAGTGGAGATTTGAAGATAAAAGGCTTTGTAGATGCGGACTGGGGAGGATGTAATGAGACAAGGAGATCAGTATTCGGATATTGTGTGTTTCTTGGAGATTCTCTGGTGTCTTGGAAGGCCAAGGAACAAAGTACAATATCCAGATCTTCAGCTGAGACTGAGTATAGAGCAATGGCCATGGTGACTTGTGAAATACAATTGTTAATCTACCTATTGAAGGATCTTGGAGCTGTTGATCAGAAACCAGTGGAGCTATTCTGTGATTGCAAAAGTACAATCTATATTGCTGAGAATCTGGTGTTTTATGAGAGGACTAAGCACATTGAAATTGATTGTCATGTGGTTAGGGACAGAGGATAAGATGGAATGTTAAAGTTAATGTTCATTAAACCGAGCTCCAACTTGCTGATATTTTTACTAAGGCTGTAAACACTAAAAGATTGGCTAAGATTTCTTCACTGCTTGGGATTCAAAATGTTTATACCAAGCCTATCTTGAGGGGGGGTGTTGAAGAAACACATTTGTAATATTAAGATTAGTGGCAATGCATTGGGAAGATGCGCGTAGAAGTGAATGCCTTTTGTTCAATGAATACGCGATATTGATGACAGAGAGGCTTAGATGCCACGTGATGTTGAGAGTGCGTGCAGTTAGGGAGCACACGTGAATTGCGGAGGAGGTGTGCTGTTTGGTGGACGAAGGATGGAGATAGAGGAAGGAGATATAGAACGCGGGAACGTTTGAAATAGGGGAAGTTGCTATTGTGCCCTTATTTTAATAACTAAGAGGATATATTAGTCAGGTTATTCTTTTCTTTTCACACATTTTGTAATTTGTTTAAATAAGCTGCATTGGCAGCTGAGGAAGGAGCGGTTATTCTTTCAATTCTCCAGATTTTATCTCAATGAAAATTCCCTCTGTTTCTTGATTAATTGCTTCTGTTCTTTCTTGATTCTTGATCCTCTCACTTTCTTGTTCATCAGAGAATTTTTTGTTTGCGTTGTTTTTCTGCCTATGTTGGTAAAATTTCACACTATGAGCCTATCGCGAACATACTTTAGTTTACCATATTGAGATAGTGTATCAAGTGGGAAATATTCTGTGTATAATTCAACCACGTTAATGAGCTTTGATTTGATAAGACAAAAATGAATAACAATTAATACTTAGTAATTATAGAAGTTGAATAAGAATGGCACTTAAAAGAGTCAAGTTAGCAACACATAACCAGTATAAGGAATAATAGCTTTATGCGGCGACATTAAATACTTTTGTCCTCATAAAGATCTCCAAGTGATTTATTAAAGTGCCGAGAATATCAGTTCATTTAGTTAACTAAGTCATGATAAATGATATAGCAATCAATAGCAGAGCAGGAACATATATAAATTTTAAGTTCATTAATTACTTGAGTATTTTTCTCCATAAGCAGTTTAAAAAACCCCCCTTTTATTGTTTCATTTCAATGAAGAAGAACTACAAGTTTAACCATTAGTAGTTAAAGAACATTGGTTTATTGGAAATAAGTATTAGCAGAAACAAAGTCACAAACCTAAGGAAAGCTAAAATAGAACTAAGTAACTCCTTAAATATTACTTGCTGCCGCCTTCTTTTCTAAATAAAAGTAACTAAAGATCAGCAAGAATATCGGAAATATCCTCATTCGACAGTTCTATATCATCCAGAAGACCAGCAGTCCATATGTTCTGCTCCATTTGCATGGTACTAGGCGCGACTCCACTAGTTCCTGCTGCCGCAAAATCTTCAGCAGATGTAAATCCATTGACATAATTTGGAAAACTCATATCACACGTAGTTTCCATGGGAGCCACTGGGACCATGGGTGTCTGATAAGGAGTTGAGTACGGATTAATGAACCCGGTTGGTGAAGAAATACCGGATGCATTCGAGTTAATGAACCCTGTTGGAGAAGCAACACCGGATGTATTCGCAGCAACACCAAATACATTCGGGTTGATAAACCCGGTTGACAAAGCAAGATCAAATGCATTTGGGTTAACGAATCCATTCGATGGAGCAACACCGAATGCATTCGGGTAAATGAATCCTTTTGGTGAAGCAACACCCAATGGATTCTGGTTCGTGATCGGTTTCATAAACATAGGATTTGTGCTGGCCCTGTGAAGTGCATCAATCGTAGGCCATGCCTGGTCTAGCACCCATTGGACAGTCTGCCCGGCTTTCTTTTGGCCGAGCATCTTTTGGAGTCCAAACACAATTTTTGCACATATGAGTGACAAACGGATTCTACGATCGCGTCCATTGACTTTCATTTGAGAATCTTTCATAGGCTTACGGCCTCTCTTTTTTTTCAAAGGCGTTGTTACAGCTGCTTTCTGCATGGAAGGTGGATTGGTTTGAGAGTCCATATATTTCTGGTTTTGATAGTCCATGTATTTCTGTAATATAGGAAGAAGAACTTTTGGGTGTAATGAGTAGTTTCTTGTACAAAAGTTTGTCTGCCGCTACGGTTATTTATAGGTGCATTTTTCGCACAAATATAGAAAAATATCTCATAGATATTGAATCACATGTACTTTGCTTGATTTCTATCAATTGTATAGATATGTGATCATGAGTATCTTGTTATTTTAAGGGCATTCATGAATAAGCATGCATTGGATTGGTACGTAACTATTTTAATCATTGCCGCAGATAATCCATTATGTACAATATGCTTCTTGATATATTTACATTTATATTTATATTTATATTTATATATGTGTGTGTGTACGTCTATGTATATATGTATGCACATGTATAGGAAAAGAACAAAAAATACAAATATATGTATACAATCTTATATGCGATTGAAATAGTAAACCATTTGATCACTAATGTGAGATAAGTTACGCGTATAAATATGTGAGACCACCTCTAAAATATGCTAACATATTTGCTTGGTAATGGGTTCACAGGTAAAGATCAGGGCTGGCGGGGCCACCAGTAATAACCTCTAAATCTTATCTAGGATTATTGTGGACCACCTCTTAAATCTTCTATTTGCTTTTGCACAAATATTATATGTTAAAAGGTTTAAAGACTGGGTAAACAAACTTTTCTTCAGGCTTCAAGCGTATGATTAAGCGTTCCATCTTTCAAAAATTTTAAACCAAAACTTTGGATCGAACATTGTGCGCTTCATCTGAACTGTTTTTAAATTGTGAGACTTCATTCTCTCCGATAAAACGCCTCATCTTTTGAAAACTCTGAACAGAGAGTTTTTGGTGGCATCATGACGCGCTTCATAAAGTGCTTAATCTATGGGAAGTAATTATGTGATACTTCACTCTCCTAACAAAGAGCTTCATGTTTTGGACTATTTTTAAATTCAAATTTTTCCCATAACATGAATTAGTAAGGATGAAGCGTCGCATGCATATTTGTTCTTGAGTGCAATGTCACTTCAAGAGTTTCATCTAAGCACTTGATGTCTAACAATTTTCATCCACAGTTACAATCTTCTATCTCATGTATTTTTAGTTGACCAATGCGCTTTTCATCTATTTCATGTAACCATGACATTTGTAGCTTTATTCTAAAGCTCAATCAAGGGTAGTTGGGCAAATCTTTCCATATTGAGCTTAAAAAGAAATCCCAAAGGTCGAATACAGCATTATAACTTCTGTCAAAAACGCGATTTCTTCCATTTCCAATTTACAAAATCGATCAAAACCCTCCAAATCACAGCGCCCTTCTCTCCAAAAATCATTCCACTCTTCAATTTCACTAAATAATCCAGATTTCATCTTCCCCAAACTTGATCCTTTCCTTCTACAACCAATTTTTTCATCCTACTTTAGAAATACTACATTCTCATGCCCTAACTTTCTTCAAAATGTCCACAAAGAGCAAGAACACTTCAAAACGGGCAAGAACATCTCAATGTGGAGAGGGAGGGTCAAGCAACCTTCCCCAAGGACAAGCTCACGGTCCCAAGAAAAACAGTCATGCAAAAAGAAAACAACTAATGGACTTTAGTCGAGCCAATGTGTTGGCTAATCTTCGGAGTAGATTGACGTTCGCCAACTTCTCTTGGATAAAGACTAAGGAAGCTAAGGAATCATTGGATGAACTAATTCCCATAGATAACATTATATACATCACTAGACATATCCAAATTTTGTATGATAGATGAGAGCGCTACCATTCCCCTTAAGTTGCTCAAGATCAATGACATGATGAGCAATAGTGAATTAAGGCCGAATATCGACTGGTTGGATGTCCAAAAATGACGAAATATTTGGCTGGAAAAGGAGATGGAAAAAATGTCCACTAGGTACACTAGACTCTTTCATGCCAATCTTTGGGTACAATATATAAATAATCTCCTATTAGCATTGCACACTGTGATAGATGACACACACCTTGAATGGCATGTTGGTACTATTTCTGAATTAATTGGGGTACCAAATGAAGGGCATTACAGATTCGACGTTTGGAAGTGGGATACGGACTATTGAAGGTCATTGAGGATGAAGTAAAGACGTTCTTAGGATTTCATGCAACCAAAAATACCAATAACAAACCTTACTTGTCATAGTCACCTTCTGTATTAACGGCAAGTCCGCTAAAGGACTGAGCAATTTGGACTTCTACATTGCCATCCGTCTGGCCAACTAAGAGAAAATCAATTTCAGGGAACCTTACATGGCCAATGTGATTGAGGTTGCAACCAAGCAAAATAAAGCCCTCCCATTTAGCAATTTTATCTATCGAATATTAAAATCAGGATTTGATATGGATGCCATGGATATTGACCAAATCACTCAACAAGTGCTGAAAGCAAGAAAGGAGGCTATGAAAAGAAGAGAAAATTTAGAACAAGCAGCTGAAGAGGAGGTAGCTCCAGAAGAGGCACAGGTTCATATGCGCGATACCCAAGAAGGATCCAATGGCTTGAGTTCAAATGTCTCCAAACTCCAAGCTCAAGTCATCACCCTTCAACAAGAGGTGGGTGAGCTGAAAAGCAAGGTGGAGGTGTACTAGTCAAAATTTGTGAAGCTCAAAGCAAAGAGGTAGGCGTGCATTCATAGATTGGTTTTCTCTTTAGACGAGGACTAGAGCTAGTCTTCCCTACTCCCCAGTCTAGACATAGGTCCTAGTTAGGATAATTAACTCTATCATGTATTTGATTCAACTTGTCAATCTTCAATGATTTAATGAGATCTTTGTTCATCTTTCTTTATTGATTTCTATAATTACAAAAAAGAGGAGAATATGCTTGGCATGTATGCATGTTGACATGATGAAAATGAGATTGCGTTCTTGCTCGATGTGAAGGCTTAAAATGTAGATACATAAGTTAGTTTAGTTTTTCGTATGATTAGTTATTTTGGATATGCATGATAAGCAAGACTTGGTAGGCTTGATGTAGAAATGAAAATTTGACATATATGTTGAATGCTTAGTGTAAATAGTAGAATATGCCATGATCTATATGTTGCACTTAGAATTGATGCATGGTTTGGTTGAGGCGGAGTTTGAAAAAATTTTCTATTACATCTATTGGTTTTGTGAGAATTACCTACAGAAGGGGAATCTTGGATATGTTTTCATATTCATATATTGAGGGGGATCTTTAAAAAGTTTGAAGTAATTTGGATCATGTTTCATATATTGAGGGAGCATAAAATGCAGTGAATAAGGAGAGATGTAAAATTCCAATTTGAAACATTTAGCTAGTCAAAATGAAGTTTTTCTAACAAAAACATCTTTTAAAAGCTTTGGTTTTGAAATCATCAAAAAGGGAGAGATTGTTGGAATATGAAATGTTTTGATGAAGTTAAAAGATGTTTTAAAAGAGTTAAAAAGGTATTTCATTCTTGGAAATTAAAGCAAAATGAGAAAAATACACTGTGAGACATAGATCTCTCACATGGATCGATCAATGTATACATCAGTCTCTCAAGAAGAGACACCGATTGACATATGTTGAAATCGTTCATGGTTGAAACCTTACTGTCCAATATTGATCTCTCAGTTTGGGAGATATCAATCGATCGATGTGACAATAGTCTCTAAGGTTATAGACATTAATCAATCGATGTAGTCAAAGTTCAAAGTTAAAACCTTATTGGAAGACATCAATCTCTTAAATTTTGAGACATTGATCGATCGATGTATACACCAGTCCCTCAGGAAGAGACATCATTCGGTCGATGTACGTAAGGAATAAAATTGAAACCTTGCTGGAAGACATCGATCTCTTAGCCATGAGACATTGATCAATCGATATCGACATCAGTCTCTCAAAGAAGAGACATCACGATCGATGCATGAAAGATGCAAAACTGGAACCTTACTGGAAGACATCGATCTCTCAACACTGACATATCGATCGATCGATGTCATCCAGGATTCAAATTTTTATGACCGTTGGAATAAAATCCAAGGGAGATTTATTGTGTTTTCTCTTTCCAGTCTTGCTCAAATGTCTAGTGGACTTTTCCCTGACACTAATCATGCTTCCTTGTCTATTATATCCATGTCTAAGATTCTCTAGGGTGGCTTTGGAGGATCAAATCAATCCATATGGTGGCTAAAGGCTATTTGGACATTGTCAAGACTTATGATTGAGTTGAAGACTTTGGAGAAGCCGGAAAAAAATGGCTCACACCTCTATAAATTGAAGAAGCTCAAATGAGGGCAACATACACTTTTATCCTCTTCAAAATTCATTCTTCATTGTTGTAAAAAACTCTCATTTGTGCAAAAGTGCTTAAATCTTGTTAAGCTCTTATTAGTTGTCCTTCATTATTGTAAATTGTGAGAGTGTAAGTCTATCACAAGAGGAACCATATATATTTGATCTCTTGTTTGTGTTTAGACTTGTAAGAAAGTGTAATTCCTATTACTTTCCAAAACCTATTATGAGAAAGTTCTTTGAGAGGACTTTGTTGAAGTTGTGAGGAAGCAAAGACTTGTACTTGCTTATAGCTGAAGTTGTTGTAATTGCACAAACTTGTTTTGTGCAAGAAGTTCTTGCTTTGATTGCATACACTAAGTTGTTAGTGTAAGTATTATTAGGTCCGTAACAATCACTATAGAAGGGGGATGAATAGAGTGTTGGACGATTTTGTAGAATTTTCTTGTTTTTGGCTATCTCCAACTGAAACGAAATTCAAAATCAAAGTAAAGAATGTGAGATGAGAGATAATGAACAAGTACACTGGATATAGAGTGCTTCGAATCGTACATGATTCTACTCCACTGCTACTTTGTTTCCAAAGTAGATTTTCAACGACTACTCTTCTTATTAGTTTTAATAAGAACAACCATAGGAATACTTACACTAACAACTTAGTGTAAGCAACCACAACAACAACCTCTTTCACAAGACAACTTTGTGCAACTACAACAACTTCGGCTCTAAGCAAGAACAAATTCTTGCTACCTCATAACTTTCAACAAAGTTATCTCAAAGAACTTTCTCACAGTGGGTTTTAGAAAGCAGTGGGGTTTACAATTTCTCACTAGTCTAAACACAAGCAAAAGATTAAATATTTATGGTTCCTCTTGTGTTAGACTTACAATCTTTCAATTTACATTAGTGAAGAACAAATAAGAGCTTAACTAGCTTTAAGTATGTTTACACAATTGATGGAAATTTACAACAATGAAGAACGAAGCTTGAAGATGGTGAAAGTGTATGAATGCCTCATCTGAGCTTCTTCTATTTAGAAGAGGTGTAATCCACGTTTTTGGAGCCTTTCCTACGGTTTCAAGTCAATCTCAAGTCTTGACAATTTAAAAATAGCCTTTAGCCACTCTGTGGATTGATTTGATCCTCCAAAGCTATCCTAGAGAATCTTAGACATGGATATAATAGTCAAGAAAGCATGTTTAATGTTAGAGAAAAGCCCACAAAAAATTTAAGCAAGATTGAAAAAAGAAAGCACCATGAATCTCTCTTGGATTTTATTCTGATGGTAATAAAAGTTTGAATTCTAGATGACATCGATTGATCGATGTGTCCGAAATGAGAGATCGATGTCCTACAGAGAGGTTCCATTTTTGTGTAGGACCTCAAGTGCTATCAACTCTCCCATAACCAATTGGTGATAGGAGATGCACATACCCTAGCCTTATAGTGCATTTAGCACACACAAGTGCCCACGGCATTCGACTGTGACTTGGACCAAATAGCCTACGTGCCACGGGACAATTCTTGCACCCAACAATCTCCCCCTCAGCAATTGCTCTCACTGGGAATCGAACCCGTGACCTTGGCTCTCATACCACATGTAGGACCTGTATAGCATGACTAGAAGGACTTGTAGGACCTGTATAGCACGACTAGAAGGGGGAGAGGGTTGAATAGTGGATGCGGAAAATTTGGTTTTTAAAAACTTTTGAACCAAAAACCTCACTTCTGAAAACAGTTTCTATTTTCATATTCTGATTTGAAACAATTTAAAGACCTGGTTACAAACCTCCAAAAATTATGACATTTGGTGAGATTTTACTCTCAGATGTTCTGAGTATTTCAAAAAAAATTCAAATTAAAATTCAACTCCTAACCCTTTGAAAATACGTTTTTGGACAGATTGCGCAAATCTGCCAGAAACAGTACTCCGATTTGAAAAATTTATTCCAATTAATTTGTGACTTCAAATGGTTTGAAAATTTAATGACAAGACCCCCAATTTATGTATTTCAATGGGTTGAAACAATTTTCAAAAATTTCTTTGGAAAGTATATCAACCACGTTGATGTTCTCAACCTTTACAACTCTGAGAATCAGATTGCACTAGTCTCAGAATTATTCAAGTTTGATTGACTTATACTTATCCAAATGAGTTGAAACTTACACCAGATGAAAACTTACACCAGATGAAAACTAAGAGGTGTGGCTATGTTTCTGCAAAATTTTACGATTTTTGAAATTCGTTTGCTATTTACTTTTGCAATGAAATGGATACAAAATGCTTGGAGCTGAAAGTAAAGTGCAGTAAAGTAAAGACACTAAGGATTTTATACTGGTCCGGTTAAATCAACCTGCTCTAGTCCTCAAGGACACCTTCCTTGGTTATCACTAAACACAATAAAACACCTTACAAAAAGGGTTGCTGGAGTTACACACCAACTCTATCCATTTACAAACGATACAATCAAGCAAACAGATCACGAACACCACCACCTATTGAATGAATGTTTGATCACACCTTTATCAACCTTTTACAACAATGTATGAGTGTGGGTGGTATAATTAAAGCCTATAGAATATTTTAAAAATATGAACAATAGGCTTGAGAGAAGAAGAAGAAGAAAGAAAGGTAGAAGAAGAGAGTAGTAGGTCTTTTTGCACTTGAGAGAAATGTGTAGTTGCTTGGCCTCACTTTGCACTAACTTCTTCTTTTTAATCATCCTTGGTCGCCCCCGTTAGGGTGTCTTCCACTCTTGAGAAATCTCTTTAATGCCCTTGGAAGATTTCCTTGTGTAGATATGACACCATCTTGCTTACTTGGCACATCATGATTGAAGGAATGACTTGGCCTTGGTTACTTAGCACTTGATGATTGGTCCAACTTGTCATCATTTTAATGAGCTGTAAAATCTAAGAATAACTTGAAAACCATGTTAAAAATAGTAGTCAAAATGTTACTAAACAATCACCATTCAATCCCTTCAATTTTGGGAAGCAAATTAGGGTGATTTAGAGCAAAAAATTGGCCAAGCAATTCACATGTGCTAAAAATTTTCAGCATCTTTAGTAGTTTGAAATCTTTTGAATTGTTACCTTGTGTAGCTCACTATTTTATGTCACTAACCTTGTGTGGCATATTCTCCACCAATTAGGATGCCAACTAAGCTCCACATAGGCTCCATCAAGGCTGCGAATGGCGTGTGAGAAGACTTGTACATGTGCTAAATTTCATTTTAGTAAACTTTGTCAAATAATGCATTATAATTACATATATATGGTAAATTCCAATCAGCTCTAATTTAAATTTTCTAGAACACTTTAACATGCATTGAATGTGTAAAAAGTGTCTAGATACATATTGAAACTCATGCCGAAAACGTTCCATGTGTTGTGTATGTAGAAATTCGAATTTTCGACTCTCGTCGATTACACGATTTTTCTCCGATTAAATTCAAACTTTTGGCACATGTCATATATATTATGTCACACTTAATATACACAAAGTAAAGTAGATATTCAGCTCTATTGGCTGATTTGAGAGGCGCCCCCATGTGCTAAAAATAATTGAATTTGAAATATCCACAAATTTGGCCTAATTTGTGGGTGATTTGTGTGTGCCAACATAGAATGCTTTAGTGGCCGATTTGAACATGTGAGACAAGAAAGTATTGGTGATTTTTGAAGCATATGGTCTGGCCATATTTATATGGCAAGTACGTGACACGAAGTGAAGTTTCGGTAGTCACCCGATACGACAATTTTCGTTTTATGACCTTGTAACGTGTCGTTATAATTTTGTCATCACCATGACTTATATCATATGATATAAGACCTTAATATACTCATAAATATGAGGTGTATATAGTGTTGTGATGTTGATGTACGTTTGTAATATATGTAACGTGTCGGTAGTACGTCGGAATATATTTGTATTGTGCGTTTTTGACAAAAATATGAATATATATATGTATATATATACATAGATATTAGGATGTATATTGAAGGAGTGAAGAGACTTTCCATTTTCAATTTGTTGCCATCAAGTCTTCTCTAAATATGTCTTCATTCAATGAACTAGTTAGTTCATTAACTTAAATACTTCACTTAATGAACTAGTTTAGTTCATTAATTGTGACACCTGAAAATAGTTCAAAGACAACAAATGTTTGCCATATGATGTAAGTTTTAACGCTTCATGGCTTGTTAGTACGGCAACAATATATCTAAAGCATATGAAGCATGTATATCACAAAAACGTGCCAAGTAATAATTTTGTCATGCATTTCATAAACTCGTACTATTTAAATCATGCATTTGTAAATCAATGAAACACTTTTTCTCAACATTTTGAACCTACCATACATTGATCGATCGATGACTCTCATTGAGAGACTGATGTGACATTGATCGATCGATGTCCCAAAGCTTGAGAGATCGATGTCCTCCAGAGAGGTTCCAACTTTGAACCTGCCATACATCGATCGATCAATGTCTCTCCTTGAGAGACTGATGTGACATCGATCGATCGATGTCCCAAAGCTGAGAGACCGATGTCCTCCAGAGAGGTTTCAACTTTGAACCTTCACTACATCGATCGATTGATGCTCTATCCTTAGAGACTGATGCCACATCAATCAATCGATGTCCCCCAGTTTGAGAGATCGATGTTGGACAGAAATGTTCCAACCTTGGATATCTCCAACATGGATCGATCTATGTCCTCCTTGAGAGACTGATGTATACATCAATCAATCAATGTGAGAGATTGATGTCTCACAGTGCATTTTTCTCATTTTGCTTCAAATCCCAAGTTTTAAATTTCTTTTTAACTCTTTGAAAACATCTTTTAACTCATCAAAACATGTCATATTCCCACAATCTCTGCTTTTTGATGATTTCAAAAACAAGATTTTTAAAAGATGTTTTTGCTTGAACAATCTACATTTGAGCTAGCTAAGAGTTTTAAAACTTGAAATTTTACATCTCCCCCTTAGTCCATGCATTCTATGCTCCCCCTAAGGACATGAAGCATGTTAACAAATCCAAAACTCTCCCTCAATAAGTAATCCTCCCAAAACCAATGGATGTTATAAAATTTTCAAAACTCCACCTCAACCAAAACATGCATCAAATGCAAGTACAATGCGTGCATGATGGCATATTTTCCCATTTGCATTAATCACTTAACATATGTGCCAAATATGCCAAAACGTTCATTTTTACCTCAAACAGGCAGCATCTCATGTTTATTATATGCATATCCATCAAGCAATCAAGCAAGTATATCCACCAAGAACGCAACTTAAACACTAATGTAAACATTCCAAATGTAAACATTTAATACCAATAACAAACAACGCAAATACCAATATGAACAAACAACTTCTCTCCCTTTTTGAAAACATCAAATTTGCATTAAATATAAACAAAAGAGTTTTAATACAAAATCACCACCTAACTAGTCTAAGAGGGATAAAATGGAAGGGGACTTGACCAACTCCTCATCAGACGAAAAACACAATCCGGAGATGGCTGCCTTGAGTTTTCCCTTAAGCTTCTGGCACTTGGTCTTTTGAGCGTTGAGCTCTGTCTCAAGTACTGTAACCCTCTTTTTGAGATTTACATTTTTCTTCTCAAGATCATCCGTCCGAATTTGTTCTTTGGTCATTTCTTCTCCAAATTGATTTAAATACTTATTGAGCTCTTCAATCTCAACCTCAGCATCGAATTTATACTCCGATCTACTATCCTCCTCAATCAGGGCCTTTTCTTTATCTACGTGAGAGGTAGGGCTGGGTTGAGGTTGGGATTCGGTGGGATGTGTTGGGGGTTGGTTCTTGAGCAAGGATGTTTGTGGCTTCTTCTTCTTCAGGTTCATTTTGAACACCCCTTCTTAGCGCTTCATTTTGGGATTTATGAATTTGTTGGATGTTGGCTTTGGTTAATAGTCCTTGGTAGAAATTTTCTTTTTATTTTCCTCATCCAAAACGAAATTTGCCTTTTTTGAGCAATCAATAAATCAGATTGTTATATGGAAGTGCCTTGTTATTTTTGGTGACAGCTTCCAATATATTTACAAAAAATATTTCTCCAAAATTCAATTTCTCCCTCATGGATATACGGTAGGTGATATAAAAATCTGAATTACTTGTTAGTTTGGCCAACCTACCATTGACACAAAAAGTGATAATGGCGAGTAACACTCGATAATCAAAAGGCATATTGTTGGTGTTTCTTGTATGGTGAAAACCAAGAAAAGACTTAACCTCATCTTCGGTCACTTTGTACTTGTAATTGTCCTATTTCCAAAAATCAAAATAATCTAAACCGTCATCAGGGACATTAATAAGCTTATCTATTATTTTCATATCAAAATCAACAAGTCGACCATCTATAACCGAATTGAGGGAGAATGGGATTCCATTTCAATATTCTACCTAAAGATTTGTATAAAACATGCTAGTGTAAAAGTTGGACACGGGATTCATTTGCGAAACATTCCAAATAGGCCTCCATTTTTGATCATCCAACCAATTGATGATCAGACTTAATTCATTATTGCTCAAAATATCTTGAATTTTGAGTAAGTTTAAAGGAACGATAGACCTTTTCTTAGCATCCCATTCATCAAATAACTCTTATGCTCGAAATGAAATATGGACAAATTTACATGGACAATAGGCTCTTCTAGGTGTTTGTCCTATTCACCCGGCTTGAGCCATGAAAAATTATTGATTTGTAGCCTCCCATAACCTTGGCCAACATGTTTTCTTGAGAAAATTTGGTCTTTTCCTTTTTCCCTTTTGTTCTTGGACTGGTTGGAAATTGTTGATGGGATTCCTACGGTACTTCTTCGTCTTCATGAGAGGTTGTTGACCATTTGGAGGTGTTTTTGCTTCTTGAAGCCATTTTGAAAAAAGTATATATTTTTAGGGCACGAAATTGCAAGAAGCTTGATGAAGATGAAAAAATTATGTAGAAATCAAGTGGATTGAGGAGAAATTGACGTTTGTTGCAAGAATTTTGGGGTAAAAGTGTCGGATTTTGAGTGAGGGTTGGGAGTAGGGTTCACGTTTTGGAGAGGGTTGGAATGAAGAATTTTATGTTTTTCGTAACTTTTAAAGTTCATGTGCCCGATGTCATCAATCGATCGATGTTGTCCACATCGATCGATCGATGTGAGAGACTAATGTACTTCGGTCTCTCAGCAGCTACATCGATTGATCGATGTGAGAGACTGATGTACTTCAGTCTCTCAGCAGCTACGTAGATCTATCGATGTATGCTGATTTCTTACTTTTTGGTTATTTTGACCCTTTAAACATTGTTTATCTTTCTTAATCTTGTTCTAATGGATTCAAATGTCTTGGTAGGAACGGATTTGGTAAAAATATCAGCTAGTTGGTCATTTGTTGAAAAAAATCAACATATACCAACCGTTTTTTAATACAATCCCATATAAAGTGTTGTCTTACTTCAATATGATTGGTTCTACTATGGTGTACCGGTTTTGCACTATAGTTATAGCTGGAGTTTTGCCACATAAGATGGGTACTTTGTCGAACTTGACATTGTAATCATTCAAGGTGTTTATCATCCAAATTAGTTTGGCACAACATGAAGCGGCCGATACGTATTCGGATTCCGCCGTTGAAAGAGACACACTATTTTGTTTCTTGAAGAACCAAGAAACTAGGCAATCTCCAAGGAATTGGCATGCCCAGAGGTTCTTTTTCTATCGACTAGGTTTTTGGCATAGTCGGAGTCACTATACCTATTAAGTCAAAACACCTATTTTTGGGATAAAATAACCCAAAGTTTAAAGTACCTTTCAAATACCTAAAAATAAGTTTAATGGCAACTACATCCCATTCCTTAGGCATACTTTGAAATATAGCATATTAACATGTAAAATATCGGTCTAGTAACGATTAAATAAAGTAGACTACCAATCATACTCTATATTTGGTTATCTCAACTGGCTTTCCCTTTTCATCTTTGTCAAGCTTTGTACTTGTGCTTATTGGTGTGCTCACACTCCTTCCATCCTCCAACTTGTATTTTTTGAGTAGATCCTTGGTTTACTTTGTTTGGGAACTCCATTTTGAGTTTGCTTGACTTGAAGTCAAATGAAGTAATTGAGTTCACCCATCATACTCATCTAAAATTCTCCTTCCATCAACTTAGCGAAATGCACACAAAGAGAATCACTAGTGGAACCATATTTAATATCATCAACATACATTTGAGAAAGTAGTTGATCATTTCCTTGTTCTTTAATAAAAAGAGTAATGTCAACTTTGCCTCTTGAAAAACCATTTTCAAGGAGAAAATTACTTAATCTCTCATACCATGCCATAGGAGCTTGTTTAAGTCCATAAAGGTCCTTTTTGAGTTTGAATACATGATTTGGATAATCATAATTTTCAAATTCCGGTGATTAAGCTACATACACTTCTTCTTGAATTATTCCATTCAAGAAGGCGGATTTCACATTCATTTGATATAGCTTGAAATCTTTATAACATGCGTAAGCTAATAGCATCCTAATGGCTCCTAGTCTAGCTACGGGGGCAAAAGTCTCATCACAGTCTATACGTTCTTCTTGTCGATACCCTTAAGCTACTAACCTAGCTTTGTTTCTAATTATGTTTTCTTTATCATCTATTTTATTTCTAAATACCCAGTAAGTACCAATTATAGGATGATCACTAGGTTTAGCCACTAATTCTCAAAATTCAATTCTTCCAAATTGATTTAGCTCTTCTTGCATAGCTAATACCAATCGTCATCATTTATACCCTCTTTTATACTCCTAGGCTCAACTTGTTCAATAAAAGCGTTGTCATTAAATTTTCTCCTAGTTAATATGCTTTGACTTGTTTCTCCTAATATTAACTCTTT
This sequence comes from Eustoma russellianum, assembly GCA_036186865.1. Lineage (NCBI taxonomy): Eukaryota > Viridiplantae > Streptophyta > Magnoliopsida > Gentianales > Gentianaceae > Eustoma > Eustoma russellianum. The sequence goes on along the minus strand of AP025061.1, from coordinate 28,750,320 downwards.
TGGGTGGTCTTTCTTATATTTATATGAATCCGGTAAATTTGAAGTGTCTCCTCTCACTTCTTCTTCTTCTTCTTCTTCTTCAACCGTATGTGCATTTTCAATTGGATCAATCCCAAGTTCAATAACAATATTTCCTTTTGGATTCTCAAACTTTTCTATATGACTTACTTCGATTCTTTCTTCTTCATCATCATCATTTATGCATAGTTCATCATCAAGGAGTTCCCTAAACATAACATGACTTGATTCTTCAACTTTCATACTCCTTTTATTATCGTGCTATTTTGAGCGTAACCCATAAAGACTCCTTCATTCGATGTGAGGTCGAGTTTATCCAAGTTATCTTTGGTGTTAAGTGTAAAAAACCTACAACCAAGTACCTAGAAATAACCAATGTTAGGTACTCTTCCTTTCCAAAGCTCATAAGGAGTCTTTTTGAGAGATGGTCTCAAATAAACTCTATTTATTCACCGCTTCAGCTCAAAAATACTTAGGCCGCTCAAATTCATTTAGCATGGTTCTACTCATTTTTTGAAGTGCTTTATTTGTCCTTTCCGCAACACCATTTTGTTGAGGAGTTCTAGGAGCCGAGAAATTGTGTCCATACCCCTTGGATACACAAAAGTCTTGAAACTCACCATCAAACTCACCACCTCAATCACTTTTAATTTCCTTAATGGTGTCTTTTTTTGGTTTCCTAATCTTCTACACAGTTTTATAAACTCTTGGCATGCATCATTCTTTTTGGCTAAGAACATGACCCAAGTGTACCTAGAGAAGTCATCTATCACTACAAAAGTGTAATATTTTCCACCTAGACTTGTCGTACCAATATCCTCATACAAATCCATATGAAGCGATTGTTGAGGTTTGGTGGTGGAGATTACACTTTTGGGCTTGAAGCTTGCTTTAACAAGCTTTGCCTTTTGGCAAGTGTCACATAAGTCATGGTTTACGAAATTCAATTTTGGAAGACCTTGGACCTTTTCATTTTTGCAAATCACTTTGAAATTTTTGAAACTAATATGTCCAATTCATCTATGCCATAATTGTGTCAAATCATTTTTGGCAGCTAGACATGAAAATCTTTGTGATATCAAATCATGTGTGCCAAAATCATAAACATCATTTTTTCTTATAGACTCAAAAACAGTTTGATCATTCTTTTTCATAATGCATTTTCTATTCACAAATTCAACTTGAAAATTAGCATCACATAGTTGGCTAACACTTATCAAATTATACTTAAGCCCTTCTACATACAATACATTATTAATATTAAAAGAAGAGTTACCAATTTCTCCATGTCCAAGGATTTTGGCTCTCTCATTTCCAAACTGCATCGTTCCACCATCTTGGAGCTTGAGCTTGGTGAGTAAAGTCTTGTTCCGGTTATGTGTGTGGAGCATCCGCTATCCATAAGCCATTTGGTTCCTTCTTCTTTGGCTACTCCATTTATCTTGAGAGCCTACAAAACCAAAAGATTTATAAATTGGTACCCTTTGATGGTTGAGTCATTTTGGGTTAGCTTGTCGATCCTTAGGCTTCACAAACATACATGTTATTAAATATATTTCTAAATGCAATTTTTACAAATCCTATCTTATTACAATGAAAACAATTGCGCATATGCCTTGATAGTGTGTTTTTGTGTCTATGAGATGATGTGCCATTTTGTGTTTTTCCCTTATTTGGCTTTTTCTTTAATAACTTGGGCTCACTAAAAGAGTATAATGAATTAAATCCCGAACCGGATTTATCATTTCCTATCCTTTGGTTTCCAAGCAATTTGTCTAAATTACTTTTACCATCGGTTAGTTTTTGTAAGTCTATTCTTAGTTTATCACATTCTTTCCTAATCTCCATATTTTTTAAAGCTACGGTTTTGTGCATGGTAAGTATGATGTCATGCTATTGGTATATGAAAATGTTCTTATCACGCAAGCTCTTATTTTCTAATATGCACTTTTTAAAATCCTTCTTCAAGTGTTTATATTTTAAATTCAGTTTTCCAAAATCATCTTGCAAATCTCCTATTTCATCCTGTAAATTAGAAGGGTTAGAGTTTACCTCAAGGTCATTCTCAATTGCTATGAGACAAGTATGTTGTGTCTTTGGATTTTCAACTATTGCAATGAGCCGAATATCCTCGTCTTCACTTTCTTCTCCTTCCGATTCAGAGAGAAGATCATCCTATATAGTCACCTATGCATTTAAATTTTTCTTCTTTTTGAGGAAAAGTTTTCTTTTCTTGCTTTTGCTGCTCCTTGACATGACAATCGGCAATGAAATGACCGGGTCGACCACACTATAGCAATTTTCACTTGCTTCTTTATCCTTAGGTAGTCTCTTGAAAAACTTCTTGCTTGAGCCTTGTTTCTTGTGGCTATTCTTCTGAATTTCTTAACTAGAAGAGCAATTTCCTCATCCGATTCATCAGACTCTACCAACAATCTTTTGTGTGATGCATGGGTGGGCTTGATAGGATTCATCCTATTTTTCTCATCAATAAGAATTTCATGAATAATAAATTACTAGATAGCTCGTCAAGGGTAAGAGTCTTGAGATTCTTAGATTCGGTCATGGCAGTGACTTTGGGTGTCCATTCTCTTGGCAAAGAGTTGAGGAGTTTTGAGATGATGACTTTATTTGAGATTTTCTGGTCAACCATAGAGAGTTGATTTACTATTCGAGTGAATCAGTCGATTGTCTCGTCAATCTTTTCGCCATTCTTCATCCCGAACATTTCATATTCCTTTATGAGCATAAGTCTTTTGGCTATTCTTACTTGCTCAGTCCCTTCATGTATCATTTCGAGCCTTTTCCATGCTTCATGGGCTGTTTCAAGGCTTTGAAGTCTTATGAGCTCAGTGGTGGTTAGAGAACTTAAAAGAATGTTGAATGCTTTTCCGTTTATGGCGAAGTTTATCTTCTTTTCGTCGGTGTAGTCGTCTTCATCTTTGAATATTGACTCTCCTTTTGAGTTGGTGATCATAGGAACTTCAATTTCTTTGACAAGAGCTCTCCATATATCAAATCGACAACCATTCAAATGATTTATCATTCGAAACTTCCACAAGAAATGATTTTGGCATCAAACATAGGTGCTTTAGTGTTTGAGGCCAAGAATAGTGCAGTTGGCTTAGAAGTTAAGGTGTAGGATGAAGAGGTTATCGTTGCCATTATCTTTAACCTTGCTACTTGCAAAGATTGGCCAAGCAATCAAGGTTATGGTCTGATTCAAATTGTTAGGTCCGTGATAGTCACTCTACAGGGGGTGAATAGAGTGTTGGGCGCTTTTGAAGAATTTTCTTGTTCTTGGTTATCTCCAACTCAAATGAAATTCAAAATCAAAGTAAAGAATGGGAGATGAGAGAAAATGAATGAGTACACCGGATATAGAGTGGTACAAATCGTAAATGATTCTACTCCACAACAACTTTGATTCCAAAGTGGATTTTCAAAAACTACTCTTTTTATTATTCTTAATAATAACAATCACAGTAATACTTACACTAAAAAGTTAGTGTAAGCAACCACAACAACAACTTCTTGCACAAGACAACTTTGTGCAACTACAATAACTTCAGCTCTAAGCAAGAACAAATTCTTGTTACCTCACAACTTCAATAAAGTTATCTCAAAGAAATTTGTCACAGTGGGTTTTAGGAAGTAGTGGGTTTGCACTTTCTCACTAGTCTAAACACATGTAAGAGATCAAATATTTATGGTTCCTCTTGTGTTAGACTTACAATCTCTCAATTTACAACAGTGAAGAACAACTAAGAGCTTAACTAGCTTTAAGTACTTTTTACACAAATTAGTGAAATTTACAACAATGAAGAACGAAGCTAAAATATGGTGATGGTGTATGAATTCTTCATCTGAGCTTCTTCTATTTATAAGAGGTGTAATCTACGTTTGTGGAGCCTCTCCTATGTCTTCAAGTCAATCTCAAGCCTTGACAATTTGAAAATAGCATTTAAACGCTCCATGGATTAATTTGATCCTCCAAAGCCACCCTAGAGAATCTTAGACATGGATATAATAGTCAAGGAAGCATGTTTAATGTTAGAGAAAATTCCACGAGAAATTTGAGCTGGATTGGAAAGAGAAAATACCATGAATCTCCCCTGGACTTTGTTCCAATGGTCATAAAAATTTGAATTCTGAATGACATTGATCGGTCAATGTGTCTGAATTGAGAGATCGATGTCTACCAGAGAGGTTCCAATTTTGAACCTGCCATACATCGATCGATCGATGTCTCTCCTTGAGAGACTGATATGACATCGATCGATCGATGTCCCAAAGCTTGAGAGATCGATGTCTTTCAGAGAGGAGGTTCCAACTTTGAACATGTCATACATCGATCGATCGATGCTCTCCTTGAGAGACTGATGTGACATCGATCGATCGATTTCCAAAAGCTGAGAGATCAATGGCCTCCAGAGAAGTTCCAACTTTCAACCTTCACTGCGCCGATATCAATGGATGTCTCTGTCCTCAGAGACTGATGTCATATCGACAGATGGATGTCCTCCAGTTTGAGAGATCGATGTTGGACAAAAAGGTTCCAACCTTGGACATCTCCAACATGGATCGATCCATGTCTCTCCTTGAGAAACTGATGTATACATCAATCGATCCATGTGAGAGATTGATGTCTCACAGTGTGTTTTTCTCATTTTGCTTCAATTCTCAAGTTTGAAACTTCTTTTTAACTCTTTCAGAACATCTTTTAACTTCATCAAAACATGTCATATTCCGACACGTATTACTGATGTTCTTATTAAAAGTAATAAGAAGAGTAGTTGTTGAAAATTCACTTTGGAAACAAACTGGTAGTGAAGTAGAATCATTGAAGATTTGAACCACTTTATATTGGGTGTATTCATTCATTATCTCTCATCTCCCTTCTGTACTTTGATTTGGAGTTCATTTGAGTTGGAGTTAGCCAAAAAAGAAAAATTCTTCAAAATCGTCCAACACTATGTTCACCTCCTCTAGAGTTATTGCCACGGACCTAACAGGTGTGAATATCTAAATTAACCAAAGACTTGCAATCATTTGTTTATTTCTATTCAGTAACTATATGTTACACGTTTTCACACATTATGTTCTTACCATATATTGCCACAGCTGTATATTTCCATTACATATAGAGATGGCTTAAACCATTTACTGGATGTGAGATAGAGTTGTAAAGTACCATGCATGAAGTCCTTTAGTTTCCTTCATTAGGTTCCGCATTCGTATCGATGACAATGAGAGTAGATTTTTGTCACGATTGCATCATTTTTTTTTCGTGCTATGAGCCTATCGCGAACGTACTTTAGTTTACGTATCAAGTGAGAAATGTTACCTGTATAATTCAACCATGTTAATGAGCTTTGATTTGATAAGAAAAAAATGAGTAACAATTATTACTTAGTAATTATAGAAGTTGAATAACAATGGCACTTAAAAGAGTCAAGTTAGCAATACATACGCAGTATAACGAATAATAGCTTTACACGGCGACACTAAATACTTTTGTCCTCATAAAGATCTCTAAGTGATTTATTAAAATGCTGAGAATATCAGTTCATTTAGTTAACTAAGTCAAGATAAATGATATAGCAATCAATAGCAGAGCAGGAACATATATAAATTTTAAGTTCATTAATTACTTGAGTATTTTTCTCCATAAGCAGTTTAAAAAACCCCCCTTTTATTGTTTCATTTCAATGAAGAAGAACTACAACTTTAACCATTAGTAGTTAAAGAACATTGGTTTATTGGAAATAAGTATTAGCAGAAACAAAGTCACAAACCTAAGGAAAGATAAAGTAGAAATAAGTAACTCCTTAAATATTACTTGCTGCCGCCTTCTTTTCTAAATAAAAGTAACTAAAGATCAGCAAGAATATCGGAAATATCCTCATTCGACAGCTCTATATCATCCAGAAGACCAGCAGTCCATATGTTCTGCTCCATTTGCATGGTACTAGGCGCGACTCCACTAGTTCCTGCTGCCGCAAAATCTTCAGCAGATGTAAATCCATTGGCATAATTTGGAAAACTCATATCACACGTAGTTTCCATGGGAGCCACTGGGACCATGGGTGTCTGATAAGGAGTTGAGTACGGATTAATGAACCCGGTTGGTGAAGAAATACCGGATGCATTCGAGTTAATGAACCCTGTTGGAGAAGCAACACCGGATGTATTCGCAGCAACACCAAATACATTCGGGTTGATAAACCCGGTTGACGAAGCAAGATCAAATGCATTTGGGTTAACGAATCCATTCGGTGGAGCAACACCGAATGCATTCGGGTAAATGAATCCGTTTGGTGAAGCAACACCCAATGGATTCTGGTTCGTGATCGGTTTCATAAACATAGGATTTGTGCTGGCCCTGTGAAGTGCATCAATCGTAGGCCATGCCTGGTCTAGCACCCATTGGACAGTCTGCCCGGCTTTCTTTTGGCCGAGCATCTTTTGGAGTCCAAACACAATTTTTGCACATGTGAGTGACAAACGGATTCTACGATCGCGTCCATTGACTTTCATTTGAGAATCTTTCATAGGCTTACGGCCTCTCTTTTTCTTCAAAGGCGTTGTTACAGCTGCTTTCTGCATGGAAGGTGGATTGGTTTGAGAGTCCATGTATTTCTGGTTTTGATAGTCCATGTATTTCTGTAATATAGGAAGAAGAACTTTTGGGTGTAATGAGTAGTTTCTTGTACAAAAGTTTGTCTGCCGCTACGGTTATTTATAGGTGCATTTTTCCCACAAATATAGAAAAATATCTCATAGATATTGAATCACATGTACTTTGCTTGATTTCTATCAATTGTATAGATATGTGATCATGAGTATCTTGTTATTTTAAGGGCATTCATGAATAAGCATGCATTGGATTGGTAGGTAATTATTTTAATCATTGCCGCAGATAATCTATTATATACAATATGCTTCTTGATATATATATGTGTGTGTATACACGTGTAGGAAAAGAACAAAACTACAAATATATGTATACAATCTTATTTTCGATTGAAATAGTAAACCATTTGATGATAAATATGAGATAAGTTACGTGTATGAATATGTGAGACCACCTCTAAAATATGATGACATGTTTGCTTGGTAATGGGTGCATGGTAAAGATTAGGGCTGGCGGGGCCACCAGTAATAACCTCTAAACCTTATCTATGATTATTGTGGACCACCTGTTAAATCTTGTATTTTTCTTTGATGACTTGCACAAATATTATATGTTAAGAGGTTTAAAAGTTGGGTAAACAAACTTTTCTTCAAGTTTCAATCGCCTGATTAAGCGCTCCATCTTTCGAAAAGTTTAGACAAAAACTTTGGATTGAACATTGTGCGCTTCATATGAACTGTTTTTAAAACGTGAGACTTCACTCCCTCTAATAAAGCACCTCATCCTTTGAAAAATATGAACAGAGAGTTTTGGTGGTAACATGACGCGCTTCATAAAGCGTTTAATCTATGGGAAGTAATTATGTGACACTTCACTCTCCTAACAAAGCACTTCATGTTTTGTACTGTTTTTAAATTGAAATTTTTTCCTCTGACATGAATTGGTAAGGATGAAGTGTCGCATGCATTTTTGTTCTTGAGTGCAATGCCACTTCAAGCGTTTCATCTAAGCGCTTGATGTCTAACAACTTTCATCCGCAGGCACAATCTTCTTTCTCATGTATTTTTAGTTGACCAATGTGCTTTTTGTCTTTCCCATGTAATCATGACATTTGTAGCTTTATTTCAAAGCTCAATCAAGGGTAGTTGGACAAATCTTTCCATATTATGCTTAAAAAGAAATCCCAAAGGTCGAATACAGCAGTATAACTTTAGTCAATAATGCGATTTCTGCCATTTCCATTTTACAAAATCGATCAAAACCCTCCAAATCATAGCTTCCTCTTCTTCAAAAATCATTCCACTCTTCAATTTCACTAAATAATCCAGATTTCATCTTTACCAAACTTGATTCTTTCCTTCTACTACCAATTTTCTTCATCTTACCCTAGAAATACTACCTTCTCATGCCCTAAATTTCTTTAAAATGTCCACAAGGAACAAGAACACTTCAAAACAGGCAAGAACATCTCAAAGTGAAGAGAGAGGGTCAAGCAACCCTCCCCAAAGGCAACACTCACAGTCCCAAGCAAAAAAGCCATCCAAGAAGAAAACAACCAGTGGACTTTAGCCAAGCCAATGTGTTGGCTAATCTTCAAAGTGGATTGACGTTCGCTAAATTCTCTTGGATAAAGACTAAGGAGGCTAAGGAAGCCTTTGGATGAACAAAATTTTGTATGATAGATGGGAGAGAGATGAGAGACTTACCATTCCCCTTTAATTGCTCAAGATCAATGACATTATGAGGAACAGTGAATTGAGGCCGATTATTGACTAGTTGGATGTCCAACAATGGCGAAATATTTTGGTTGCAAAATGAGATGGACAAAATGTCCACTAGGTAAACTAGACTCTTTTATGCCAATCTTTGGGTATAAATGATCTCTCATTAGCACTGCAGACTCTGATAGGTGTCACACACCTTGAATGGGATGTTGGTACCATTCGTGAGTTAATTGGGATACCAAACAAAGGGTAATATGGATTTGACGTTTGAAAGTGGGATACGGCCCGTTGGAAGGTCAGTGAGGATGAAGTAAAGACATTCTTAGGATTTCTCCCAATCAAAAATACCAATGACAAACCTTACATGCCATAGTCACCTTCTGTATTAACGGCAAGTTCGCCAAAGGGCCAAGCAATTTGGACTTTTACATTGCCTTCCATCTAGCCAACTGAGAGAAAATCAATTTCAGGAAACTTTTCATGGCCAATGTGATTGAGGCTGCAACCAAGCAAAAATAAAGCCCTCCCGTATAGGAAGCTTATCTATCGGATGCTATTAAAATCGGGTTTGGATATGGATGCTATGGATATAGATCAAATAACTCATAAAGATTTTTATGATAAGGTCAACATCCAACAAGTGCTGAAAGAAAGAAAGGAGGCTATGAAAAGAAGAGAAAATGTTGAAGAAGCGGCTAAGGCAGCTTCATAAGAGGCATAGGTTCATATGCCCGATACTCAAAAAGGATCAATGGCTTGAGCTCAAATGTCTCCTAACTCCAAGATCAAGTCATTGCCCCTTAAACAAGAGGTGGGTGAGCTGAAAAGCAGGATGAAGGTGCACGAGTCAAAATTTGTGAAGTTCAAAGCAAAGAGGAAGGCATGCATTCACGGATTGGCTTTCTCTTTGGACGAGAACTAGAGCTAGTCTTCCCTACTCCCCAGTCTAGATGTTACGATCCGAGATTCCGGGCTAGTGGAAATGATGAAAATAGAATGCAAATGCGATGTTGATAAAATTTCAGTGGAATTAAATTTCTATTTAGAATTAATAAAGATATCGACATTAAATATCGGGGTTAGAAACACACATAAAAATAACCTTAAGGTAAGATAACTGATATAACGAGACTGGTTGGGAATAGACAACGACTGTATAGGACATACAAGGTATTTAAATAAATTAGTCGGTAGCAACATAAGTCGATAGAGATAAATCAAACCAAATAAAAATACCCGATATGATAACTACAATACACACTAGTATCAAATTTTCTTCCATTTTATCCTACGTGGCAAAAAAGGACAAACCCCTCCCCATCTTTATACCCATGTCCGCCCATCCCCTTATCAAAGTGGGAATATTCTACTTTCTTCACATGGCAAACAAAACCATGTCTTAATCATATCACAACATCATCATCCACTAAATTTTTTATTCTACTTTATTCCTTTCTTTTTCTTTTACACTCTCTCCCCACGTTGCCTTTTCTTTCTTCTACACTACTAGCCGAAAGTTGCACAATAAAAGGGGGATAATATTCTTTTTTTACATTTTCTCTTATACATTCCACTACCCACATCATTTGCCTAAAATCTAACCCATCAACCACAAAAGCTTGCTCCCTCCTCCATCTCCTTAAGCTCAGCCGAATGTGTGCAAAGATGTACACTAGAAATTCTTCCATTTTCCACACAAGTTTTCTTCATTATCCACACGAGAAAACTCAAACCTCCAACTCTCTCATTGTTACTACCTTCGGATGTGACTCTCAAGGAAGCAAGAAGAAGATTTCTTCTTCATCCCAACCCACACAACAACTCCTACACTAAGTTTAAACAACCCCTATTCTTTCAATAAGGATTCAAGAAGGGTGTAGGACTAGAATCAAAGGAAACCAAGGTAAGAATTTTATGAAATTTAAGTTTAATTCTTCCATTTAATTAGTTTCATAAGTTGCTCACTAAACCTCCTTGTTGGACCCCAAAACCGTGTATACATAGGAAGGAAGGAAGAAAAGCTCTCTTCCAAATCAAGTGAAGGAATCACCATCGAAGTGTAAGAAAAGTGAACTAAGGCAAGTATTCTTCCTAGATCCTACATGGATTTTCAAAGATCTAAATGTTTATGTTTATACCAAAGTTTGGATCATCATGTAGTATTTTCTTAGTTTTGAAAGATAATACAGATGTGTATGTTCTATTCCGAAATGTTAAAATAATATTTTGAGTCAAATAAAATATATCATAGTTGGAGAGATAATTACAGTACCATAAAAAAAACTATTTCACTAATTTATCATGTACTGCATCGTTTTTTTAATGAAGTATGGATCATACTTTTACTAATCTCCATGCTGGACTTGTTCTTTTCTAACGGCTACGTTTTAATAATAGGTATATACATATATACACTACATACATATACACACGCACGCTATATATATATATTAAGGTGCGGCCATGAGGTTTTTTCTTAAAGTAAAGAAAGAAAAAATGATTTTAATAGATTCTATATACATATATATGTAGGTTGTAAAAAAAACTACACATATATGTAAACACTTATTTTAAGCGTACATGTATAGTTAAGCGATGCAAATGCACAGAAACCTAAACCAAAGTGTGTGACAATCCGAAAGCACAAGTAAAAGGTATAATTGTATATGAAATGCAGTAAACAAATGCAATCATGTAATGTCGTGTGTGTATGCATAAATAGTAGCATGTCAACATATACTGTGAATTAGACACAAGAAACAAGCATGTGAGTATACTCAACAAAGTGAACCAGTGAATAATTACAATCATGTATACTATTTGTAGCTTATGTAAATAGTGTGAAAACCAAAAATTATGAATTGAACTGAGATTGTAGTGTGCAAAGAATATAAGTACAATATATGAAATAACAATACTAAGAACTACATGTTAAATGATATTAGTAAGAACGTGTTTGATGTATTTGACAACATGTGTAGTAATATGAGTAAGTTTTGAATATATATAATGTTTTATAAAAAGGATTAAATATATGGGTATATACATACATTTCGGCCATAATAAAATGATTTTATCTATGTATAAACCATATATATATTTCGGTCATTAGACCTAATATCATAAATGATTTTATTTCATGTTAATTGTATTCTATGTGTTAGATATGAATATGTGTAAGTTAAGATATAAGTTATGAAATCCCTAGATGATATGTTGACGGAAATAGGAAGTTTATGCCCTAAGTACTTAAGTCATGATTTATGAAGTCTATGTGTAGACTTGATATTATGGAATAAGGGTTATGGTATTTTTTTAAGTTATGATAATTAGACTGTAAGTATGTAAGTGATGTTACTAGTGGTAGTATGATAAGATACCCTTATTTGACCGAGTCTCACGTTGCATGAAAACAAGATTTGCAAAGTTATGTTGTCACATCTCATGTTTTGAAAATTCATATGCATGTGAATAATAAACGCGAGACGATTGATTCCATCGACACACGATATGTTATGTTATGTTATGTTCATGATTACGATCATGTTATGTTTGCCAGTGTGACATTGGTACCGGGGTGGTAGATGTCAGGGGCATATGATTACGTATGTGGCTGAGTGTAACACCGGGTCTGGGACACGGGATCTCTGTCATAGCGCGTCACCGTTGGTACATGTACATATGTTATGATGTTTATGTCGTACATGTATTATATGGGGAATCAATCGGTATGTCGTGTGTTATTATTCTTATGAAAAGTGCTATAGACAATGATGAAAATGTTATGTCTTCATGTTATGAAAATGTGATGTCATGCAAGTTATGAATATGTCATTTTACGCAAGTTATGAAAATCATGTCAAGTTATGAAATATCACGTTTATGAAAAGTCATGATTACGAAAAAGTCATGTTTATGAAAAGTTATTTTATGAAAAGTCATGTTTTATGCATCACGTCATGACCATGTTACCTTAGAGTTATGATTAAGAATTCTTTAAGTATATGACAACACTACAGTGGATAAGGTAGTGTTAAGTATGAAAATATAGTACATGTAAGATAGGCAAAGATGAGTATGGATTAGGAGTTAAGTATGGATGTAGTATGATGTTACGGATTAAGCAGAATGAAATGCTGTTATGCTATGTATGTTTTGAAATCTTCCTTATTTACCTGTTTTTTTACAGATATGATATGATACTTGCTATAAAGGAGACGTGCTTATTATATTCAAAATTTATGGTTACTATGATTTGTCACCCCGTCTTCCCTTGTATGATCCACATGTCGTATCTGGTAAGACTACTTGCTGAGCGATTAAAACTCGGTGGCTATCGCTCATACTTGCCTCATTTAAAACTTTTCAGATAACAGGTATCACTATACAGGCTCGTTGAAGACATGTTAGATAGAGCATTGATAACGAAGAAGCCTGCCAAGAGATTTGCTTTGAAGGTGCTAGGTTTTGGTTTACGATGTATGATAGAAGATTTCAGTATTCTGTATATGATGACTCGCACAGATTATGATGTAGTACATTACATGTCGATTATCATTTGTTTATGTTATGTTGCTTCCGCTTATCGATGCATTATTCATGTCGACATGTACATGTATAGTATCGACGCTTTGTACTCTATGGAGTAAAGTACGGCGGGTGCACTGAGCCGGAACCCTGGTTTCGGGCGGGGCGCTACACCAGACATAGGTCCTAGTTAGGATAATTAACTCTATCATGTATTTGATTCAACTTGTCAATCTTTAATGATTTAATGAGATCTTTGTTTATCTTTCATTATTGATTTTAATGATTACAAAAAGAAAGAGAATATGTTTGGCATGTATGCATGTTGATATGATGAAAATGAACGATATTGCTTGCTTGATGTGAAGGCTTAAAATGTTGATACATAAGTTGGTTTAGTTTTTCGTGTAATTACTTGTTTTAGATATGCATGCTAAGCAAGACTTGATAGGCTTGATGTAGAAATGAAAATTTGGCATATATGTTGAATGCTTCGTGTATTAGGAGAATGTGTCATGATCTATATATTGCCCTTAGAATGGATGCATGGTTTGGTTGAGGGAGAGTTTGAAAATTTTTCTACTACATCTATTGGTTTCGGGAGGATTACCGATAGATGGGGAATCTTAGATATGTTTTTATATTCATATATTGAGGGGGATCATTAAAAAGCTTTGAAGTAATTTAGATCATGTTTCATGTATTGAGGGAGAGCATAAAACGCATTGAATAAGGAGACATGCAAACTTCCAATTTGAAACATTTAGCTAGTCCAAATTTTAGTTTTTTTGACAAAACCATCTTTTAAAAGATTTTGTTTTGAAATCATCAATAAGGGGGAGATTGTTGGAATATGAAATGTTTTAATGAAGTTAAAAGATGTTTTAAAAGAGTTTAAAAGGTATTTCATTCTTGAAAATTAAAGCAAAATGAGAAAAATACACTGTGAGACATCAATCTCTCACATGGATCGATCGATGTAAACATCAGTCCCTGAAGAAGAGACATCGATTGATCTATGTTGGAATTGTCCAAGGTTGGAACCTTAATGTCCAATATCGACCTCTTAGTTTGGGAGATATCTTTCGATCGATGTGACAACAGTCTTTAATGTTATAGACATTAATCAATCGATGTAGTGAAGGTTCAAAGTTAAAACTTTATTGGAAGATATCGATCTCTTAAAGCTTGAGATATCGACCGATCGATGTATACATCAGTCTCTCAGGAAGAGACATTGATTGGTCGATGTACGTAAGGAACAAAATTGAAACCTGGCTGGAAGACATCTATCTCTCAGCCATGAGACATCGATCGATCAATCGATATTGACATCAGTCTCTCAAAGAAGAGACATCAGTCGAATGATGCATGAAAGGTGCGAAAATGGAATCTTATTGGAAGACATTGATCTCTTAGCACTGACACATCGATCGATTCATGTCATTCAGGATTTAAATTTTTATGACCGTTGGAACAAAATCCAAGGAAGATTTATGGCGTTTTCTCTTTACAGTCTTGCTCAAATTTCTTGTGGATTTTACTGACATTAATCATGCTTACTTGACTATTATATCTATGTCTAAGATTCTCTAAGGTGTCTTTGGAGGATCAAATCAATCCATAGGGTGGCTAAAGGCTATTTGGACATTGTCAAGACTTAGATTGAGTTGAAGACTTTGGAGAAGCTACAAAAACGTGGCTCACACATCCTATAAACTGAAGAAGCTCAGATGAGGGCAACATACATTTTTATCCTCTTCAAGCCTCATTTTTCGTTGTTGTAAAAAACTCTCATTTGTGCAAAAATGCTTAAAGCTTGTTAGGCTCTTATTACTTGTCCTTCATTATAGTAAATTGTGAGAGTGTAAGTCTAACACAAGATGAACTATACATATTTGATCTCTTGCTTGTGCTCAGACTTGTAAGAAAGTGTAATTCCTACTAATTAACAAAACCCACTGTGAGAAAGTTCTTTGAGAGGTCTTTGTTGAAGTTGTGAGGAAGCAAAGACTTGGTCTTGCTTGTAGCTGAAGTTGTTGTGATTGCAGAAACTTGTTTCATGCAAGAAGTTCTTATTGTGATTGCCTACACTAAGTTGTTAGTGTAAGTATTATTAGGTCTGTGACAATCACTGTAGAAGGGGGTGAATAGAGTGTTGGACGATTTTGTGGAATTTTATTGTTTTTGGCTATCTCCAACTCAAATGAAATTAAAAATTAAAGTAAAGAATGGGAGATGAGAGATAATGAACGAGTACACCAGATATAGATTGTTTTGAATCGTAAATGATTCTACTCCACTACCACTTTTTTCCCAAAGTGGATTTTCAACAACTACTCTTCTTATTAGTCTTAATAATAACAGCTAAAGCAATACTTACATTAACCACTTAGTGTAAGCAACCACAACAATAACTTCTTGCACAAGACAACTTTGTGCAACTACAACAACTTCAGCTCTAAGCAAGAACAAATTCTTGCTACCTCACAAATTCAACAAAGTTCTCTCAAAGAACTTTCTAACAATGGGTTTTAGGAAGTAGTGGGTTTACAATTTTTCACTAGTCTAAGCACAAGCAATAGATCAAATATTTATGGTTCATCTTGTGTTAGACTTACAATCTCTCAATTTACAACAATGAAGAACAAATAAGCGCTTAACTAGCTTTATGCACGTTTACACAATTGATAGAAATTTACAACAATGAAGAATGAAGCTTGAAAATAGTGAAAGTGTACGAATTTATACTCTGAGCTACTATCCTCCTCCATCGGGATCTTTCCTTTATCTACATGAGAGGTAGGGTTGGGTTGAGGTTGGGGTTCGGTGGGATGTGTTGGGGATGGTTCTTGAGCAGGGATGTTTGTGGCTTCTTCTTCTTCATGTTCATTTTGAACACCCCATTCTTAGCGCTTCCTTCTAGGATTTACGAATTTGTTGGATGTTGGCTTTGGTTAATAGTTCTTAGTAGAGATTTTCTCTTCATTTACCTCATCCAAAACAAAATTCGCCTTTTTGAGCAATCGATAAATCAGATTGCTATATGGAAGTTCCTTGCTTTTTTTGGTTACAACTTCCAATATGTTTACAAAAAATATTTCTCCAAAATTTAATTTCTCCCTCATGGCTATACGGTAGGCAATATAAAAATCTAAATTACTTGTTAGTTTGGCCAACTTACCATTGACCCAAAAAGCCTTAACCTTATCTTCGGTCACTTTGCACTTGTAATTGTCCCATTTTGAAACATCAAATCATCTAAGCCGTCATCAGGGACACCAATAAGCTCATTTATTGTTTTCATATCAAACTCAACAAATTGACCATCTATAACCGAATTGAGGGAGAATGGGAGTCCATTTTAATATTCTACCCAAAGATTTGCATAAAACATGTGGGTGTAACAGGTAGACATGGAATTCATTTCCGAAACATTCCAAATAGGCCTCTATTTTTGATCATCCAACCAATTGATGATCGGACTTAACTCATCATTGCACAAAATATCTTGAATTTTGAGTAATTTTAAAGGGACAGTAGACTTTTCTTAGTATCTCATTCATCAAATAACTCTTGTGTCTGAAATGAAATATGGACAAATTTCCCTGGACCAATAAGCTCTTCTAAGGCTATGTCCTATTCACCGGACTTGAGCCACGAAAAAATATTTATTTGTAGCCTCCCCTAACCTCGGCCAATGTGTTTGCTTGACAAAAGTCAGTCTTTTTCTTTTTCCCTTTGTTCTAGGTCCGACTGGAACTTATTGATGGGATTGTTGTGGCACTTCTATCTCTTCATGAGCGGTTCTTGGCCATTTGGAGGTGTTTTTGCTTCTTGAAGCCATTCTGGAAAAAGTATAGATTTTTAGGGCACGAAATTGGGGTAGAAGGGTCGGATTTTGAGTGAGGGACGATTTGGGAGTAGGGTTCACGTTTTGGAGAGGGTCAGAATGAAGTATTTTCTATTTTTTGCAGCTTTTTCCTGTGTCCAATGTCATCGATCGATCAATGTTGTCCACATCGATCGATCTATGTGAGAGACGGATGTACTTCAATATCTCAGCAGCTACATCGACATATTGATGTGAGAGACTGATGTACTTCAGTCTCTCAGCACCTATATAGATCGACCGATGTATGCTGATTCTTACTTTTTGGTAATTTTGACCTTTTAAACATTGTTTATCATTCCTATTCTTGTTCTAATGGATTCAAATGTCTCGGTAAGAAGGGATTTGATAAAAATATCAGCTAGTTGGTCATTTGTTGGAACAAATTCAACAGATACCAACCCTTTTCGAATACAATCCTTTATAAAGTGATGTCTCACTTTAATATGCTTGGTTCTACTATGGTGTACATGGTTTTCCGCTATAGTTATGGCTGAAGTGTTGCCACATAAGATGGGTACTTTGTCAAACTTGACATTGTAATCATTCAAGGTGTTTATCATCCAAAGTAGTTGGACACATCATGAAGCGGTTGATAGGTATTCGGATTCCGCAGTTGAAATTGACACATTATTTTGTTTCTTGAAGAACCAAGAAACTAAGCAATCTCCAAGGAATTGGCATGTCCCAGAGATGCTTTTTCTATCTAATAGGTTTTTGGCATAGTTGGAGTCACTATACCCTCTTAAGTCAAAACACCCATTTTGGAGATAAAATAACCCAAAGTTTAAAGTACTTTTCAAATACCTAAAAATAAGTTTAATGGAAACTAGATTTCATTCCTTAGGCATACTTGGAAATCTAGCACATAAGCACACAACATGTAAAATATCAGGTCTAGTAGCGGTTAAATAAAGTAGACTACTAATTATACCCTATATTTGGTTACCTCAACCAGCATTCCCTTTTCATCTTTAACAATCTTTGTACGTGTGCTCATTGGTATGCTCACACTCCTTTCATCCTCAAACTTGTATTTTTTTAGTAGATGCTTGGTGTACTTTGTTTGGGATATGTATACTCCATCTTGAGTTTGCTTGACTTGAAATCCAAGAAAGTGATTGAGTTCACCCGTCATGCTAATCTCAAATTATCCTTCCATCAACTTAGAAAAATGATCACAAAGAGAATCATTAGTGGCACCAAATATAATATCATCAACATAGATTTGAACAAGTATTTGATCATTTTCTTGTTCTTTGATAAAAAAAGTAGTGTCAACTTTGCCTCTTATAAACCCATTTTCAAGGAGAAAGTTACTTAATCTCTCATACCATGCATCAGAAGCTTGTTTCAGTCCATAAAGGACTTTTTTGAGTTTGAATACATGATTTGGATAATCATAATTTTCAAACCCCGGTGGTTGAGCTACATACACTTCTTCTCGAATTATTCCATTCACGAAAGCGGATTTCACATCCATTTGATATAGCTAGAAATCTTTTTAACATGAGTAATCTAGTAGCAACCTAATGGCTCCTAGTCTAGCTATGGGGCAAAAGTCTCATAACAATCTATACCTTCTTCTTGTCAATACTCTTGAGCTACTAACCTAGCTCTGTTTTTAGTTATGTTTCTTTTATCATCCGTTTTATTTCTAAATACCCATTTAGTACCAATTATAAGATGATCACTAGGTTTAGCCACTAATTCTGAAACTTCACTTCTTTCAAATTGATTTAGCTCTTCTTGCATAGCTAATACCCAATCTTCATCATTTATACCCTCTTTTATATTTCTAGGCTCAACTTGTTCAATAAAAGCGTTTTCATTAAATTTTGTCCTTGTTAATGTACCTTGAGTTGTTTTTCCTAATATTAACTCTTTTAGGTGGTCTTTCTTATATTTATATGAATCCGGTAAATTTGAAGTGTCTCCATACACTTCTTCTTCCTATTCTTCAACCTTAGGTCCATTTTCAAGTGGATCAATCATATGTTCAATAACAATATCTCCTTTTGGATTCTCAAACTTTTCTATATGACTTACTTCGATTCTTTCTTCTTCTTCATCATCATTTATGCATAGTTCATTATCAAGGAGTTAACTAAACTCAACATGAATTGATTCTTCAACTTTCATACTCCTTTTATTATATACCCTAAATGCCTTGCTATTTTGAGCATAACACATAAAGATTCCTTCATCTGCTTTGAAGTCGAGTTTATCCAAGTTATCTTTGTTGTTAAGTATATAGCACTTACAATCAAATACCTTGAAATAACCAATATTAGGTACTCTTCATTTCCAAAGCTCATAAGGAGTCTTTTTGAGAGATGGTCTCAAATAAACTATAACTATTACATGACAAATGGTATTCACCGCTTCAGCTCAAAAATACTTATGTGGCTCAAATTTATTTAGCATGGTTCTACTTATTTCTTGAAGTGTTCTATTCATCATTTTGGCAACACTATTTTGTTGAGGAGTTTTAGGAGCCGAGAAATCGTGTCCATACCTCTTGGCTGCACAAAATTCTTGGAACTCACCATCAAACTCACCACCTCTATCACTTCTAAGTTTCTTAATGGTGTCTTCTTTTTGGTTTCTTAATCTCTACACAGTTTTATAAACTCTTGGCATGCATCATTCTTTTTGGCTAAGAGTGTGACCCAAGTGTACCTAGAGAAGTCATCTACTGCTACGAAAGTGTGATATTTTCCACAAAGACTTACCGTACCAATATCTCTATACAAATCCGTCTAAAGAAATTATAGAGGTTTGTTGGCGGAGATTTCACTTTTGGGCTTGAAGTTTGCTCAAGCTTTGCCTTTTGACAAGTGTCATATAAGACATGGTTTTCGAAATTCAATTTTGGAAGACCTTGGACCTTTTCATTTTTGCAAATCTCTTTGAAATTTTTGAAACTAATATGTCCAAGTCATCTATGCTATAATTGTATCGAATCGTTTTTGGCAACTAGGCATGAAACTTTTTTTGATATCAAATCATTTGTGCTAAATTTATAAACATTATTTTTTCTTATAGCCTCAAATGACGATTTGATCATTCTTTTTCACAATGCATTTTCTATTCACAAATTCAACTTGAAAATTAGCATCACATAGTTGGCTAACACTTATCAAATTATACTTAAGCTCTTCTACGGATAATACATTATTAATAGTGAAAGAAGAGTTACCAATTTCTGCATGATGAAGGATTTTGACTCTCTCATTTCTAAAATGCACCGTTCCACCATCTTGGAGCTTGAGCGTGGTGAATAAAGTCTTGTTCCGGTCATGTGTGTGGAGCATTCGCTGTCCATAAGCCATTTGATTCCTTTTTTCTTTTGCTACTCCATTTATCTTGAGAGCCTACAAAACCATGAGATTTATACATTGAAACCCTTTGATGGTTGGGTCCTTTCGGGTTAGCTTGTCGACTCTTAGGCTTCCAAACATATTTGTTACTAAATCTAGCTCTACATGCACTTTTTACATGTCCTATCTTGTTACAATGAAAACAAGTGGGTACTTGCCTTGGTTGTGTGTTTTTGTGTCCATTAGATGATGAGCCATTTTGTGTTTTTCTCTTATTTGGATTTTTCTTTAATAACTTGGGCTCAATAGAAGAGTATAATGAATTAAATCTCAAACCGGACTTATCATTTTCTATCCTTTGGTTTCTAAGCAATTTGTCTGAATTACTTTTACCATCGGTAAGTTTTTCTAAGTCTATTCTTAGTTTATCATATTCTTTTCTAATCTCCATATTTTCTAAAGCTACAGTTTTGTGCATGGTAAGTATGATGTCATGCTCTTGGTATATCAAAAGGTTCTTATCCTGAAAGCTCTTATTTTTAATATGCACTTTTAAATTCTTTCTTCAAGTGTTTATATTTTAAATTCAGTTTTTCAAAATCATCTTGTAAATCTCCTATTTCATCCTGTAAATTAGAAAGATTAAAGTTTACCTCAAGGTCATTCTCAATTGCTATGAGACAAGTGATGTTGTGTCTTTGGATTTTCAACTATTGCAATGAGTCCGACATTCTTGTCTTCACTTTCTTCTCCTTCCGATTCGGAGAGATGATCATCTCATGTAGTCACCTCTGCATTTAAATATTTCTTCTTTTGAGGAAAAGCTTTCTTCTCTTGCTTTTGCGGCTCCTTGATAGGACAATCGGCAACGAAATGACTGGGTCGACCACACCTATAGCAATTTTCACTTGCTTCTTTATCCTTGGGTGGTCTCTTGAAAAATTTCTTGCTTGAGCCTTGTTTCTTATAGCCATTCTTCTAAATTTCCTAACTAGAAGAGCAACCTCCTCATCCAATTCATCACTCTACCTCCAATCCTTTGTGTGTTGCATGGGTGGGTTTGATAGGATTCATCCTATTTTGCTCATCAATAAGAATTTCATGAGTAAAAAGATTACCGGATAGCTCATCAAAGGTAAGAGTATTGAGATTCCTAAATTCAATGATGGCGGTGACTTTGGGCGTCCATTCTCTTGGCAAAGGGTTGAGGAGTTTTGAGAAAAATATCTTTATTTGAAATTTCCTTGTCAAACATAGAGAGTTGATTCACTATTCGAGTGAATTGGTCGATGTTCACCCCTTTTTCATCCTGAACATTTCATATTCCTTTATGAGCATAAGTCTTTTGGCCATTCTTACTTGCTCAGTGCCTTCATGTATCATTTCAAGCCTTTTCCATGCTTCATAGGCTGTTTCAAGATCTTGAAGTCTTATGAGCTCAGTGGTGGTTAGAGCACTTGAAAGAATATCGAATGCTTTTCCGTTTATGGTGAAGTTTATCTTCTCTTCATCGGTGTAGTTGTCCTCATCTTTGAGCATTGACTCTCTTTTAAGTTGGTGATCATAGGAAATTCAATTCCTTTGACAACAGCTCTCCAGATATAAAATCCACAACCTTTCAAATGATTTATCATTCGAAACTTCCACAATGAATAATTTTGGGCATCAAACATAGATGCTTTAGTGTTTGAGGCTGAAAATTGTGTAGTTGGCTTGGAAGTTAAGGTGTAGGATGCTTTAACCTTGCTACTTGTAAAGATTTGCCAAGCAATCAAGGTTATGGTCTGATGTCAATTATTAGGTCCGCTACAATCACTCTAGAGGGAGGTGAATAGAGTGTTGGACAATTTTGCGGAATTTTCTTGTGATTGGTTATCTCCAACTCAAATGAAATTCAAAATCAAAGTAAATAATGGGAGATGAGAGACAATGAATGAGTACAACAGATGTAGAGTGGTTTGAATCGTAAATGATTCTACTCTACTATCACTTTGTTTCCAGAGTGGATTTTAAACAACTGCTCTTTTTATTATTCTTAATAAGAACAATCATAGCAATACTTACACTAACAACTTAGTGTAAGCAACCACAACAACTTCTTGCACAAGACAAATTTGTGCAACTACAACAACTTTAACTCTAAGCAAGAACAAATTCTTGCTACTTCACAACTTAAACAAAGTTCTCTCAAATAACTTTCTCACAGTGGGTTTTAGGACTTAGTGAGTTTACACTTTCTCACTAGTCTAATACAAATAAGAGATCAAATATTTATGGTTCCTCTTGTGTTAGACTTACAATCTCTCAATTTACAATGATGAAGAACAAATAAGAGCTTAACTAACTTTAAGAACTTTTACACAAATGAGAGAAATTTACAATAATGAAGAATGAAGCTTGAATATGGTGAAGGTGTATGAATGTCTCATCTGAGCTTCTTCTATTTATAAGAGGTGTAATTCACGTTTTTGGAGCCTCCCCTATGTCTTCAAGTCAAGTCTTGACAATTTGAAAATAGCCTTTAACCACTCTATGGATTAATTTGATCCTCCAAAGCCATCCTAGAGAATCTTAAACATGGATATAACAGTCAAGGAAGCATGTTTAATGTTAAAGAAAAGTCCACAAGAAATTCGAGCACGATTGGAAATAGAAAACACCATGAATTCCCCTTGGATTTTGTTCCAACGATCATAAAAATTTGAATTCTTGATGACATCGATCAATCGATGTCCCAGAGCTTCAGAGATTGATTTCCTCCAGAGAGTTTCCAACTTTGAACATGTCATACATTGATCGATCGATGCTCTCCTTGAGAGACTGATGTAACATAGATTGATCGATCTCCTAAAGCTGAGAGATCGATGTCCTCGAGAGAGGTTCCAACTTTGAACCTTCACTACATCGATCAATCAATATCTCTATCCTTAGAGACTGATGTCACATAGATCGATCGATGTCCTCCAGTTTGAGAGATCGATGTTGGACAGAAAGGTTTCAACCTTGGACATCTCCAACATGGATTGATCCATGTCTCTCCTTGAGAGATGATGTATACATCAATCTATCCATGTGAGAGATTGATGTCTCACAGTGTGTTTCTCTCATTTTGCTTCAAATTCTAAGTTTGAAATTTCTTTTTAACTCTTTCAAACATCTTTTAACTTCATCAAAACATGTCATATTCCAACAAGTATTGCTGACGTTGTTCTTATTAAAAGTAATAAGAAGAGTAGCTGTTGAAAATTCACTTTGGAAACAAAGTGGTAGTGGAGTAGAATCATTGAAGATTTGAACCATTTTATATCGGGTGTATTCATTCACTATATCTCATCTTCCTTCTTTACTTTGATTTGGAGTTCATTTGAGTTGCAGTTAGCCAAAAACAAGGAAATTGTGCAAAATCGTCCAACACTCTATTCACTCCCTTCTAGAGTGATTGTCACGTACCCAATAGGTGCGAATATCTAAATTAACCAAAGACGTCCAATCATTTGTTTATTTCTATTGAGTAACTATATGTTACACATTTTCACACGTTATGTTCTTACTATATATTTCCACAGCTGTAAATTTCCATTACATATGAAGATGGCTTAAACCATTTACTGAATGTGAGATAGAGTTCTAAAGTACCATGCATGAAGAGCTTTAATTCCCTTAACTTGGTTCCGCGTTCACATTGATGACAATAAGACTATATTTCTGTAATGTATCGTTTTTCCTTCTCAATCATCTATCACGAAAAACAAACTCACTATCTGCTGAGATGAAAGTATTGTTTGTCTGTATCTCATTCTTTCCATACTGGATATAATTGTTGTAATCATATGGCATGACCGCTTCATTTTTTTTTTTGTTTTGATGGTTAAAGATTGTACGTGTGAAACAATAAAGACATACAAGTGAGGAGTGGAAGATCTTCGATCTTTTCGTGCTATGAGCCTATCTCGAACGTACTTTAGTTTAATATATACATAATGTATCAAGGGGAAACATTACCTGTATAATTCAACCATGTTAATGAGCACTTAAAAGTGTCAAGTTACTTTAAATACTTTTGTCCTCATAAAGATCTCCAAGTGATTTATTAAAATGTTGAGAATATCAGTTCATTTAGTTAATTAAATCAAGAAAAACGATATAAGAATCAATAGCAGTACAGGAACATATATAAATGTTAAGTCTATCAATTACTTAAGTATTTTTCTCCTTAAGATGAAAAGAAAACCTTTTTATTGATTCATTTCAATGAAGATGAACTACAATTTTGATCTTTCACTTTTAGTCATCCTCCCATAAGTAGCTAAAAAAACATTGGTTTATTGGAAATAAGTATTAGCCGAAACAAAGCCATAAACAGAAGGAAAAGTAAAATATAAATAAGTAATCATTAAATATTACTAGCTGCCACCTTCTTTTCTAAATAATAGTAACTAAAGCTCAGCAAGAATATCGGAAATATCCTCATTCGACAGCTCTATATCATCCAGAAAACCAGCAGTCCATATGTTCTGCTCCATTTGCATGGTACTAGGAGCGACGCCACTTGTTCCTGCTGCCGCAAAATCTTCAGCAGATGTAAATCCATTGACATAATTTGGAAACTTCATATCACACGTAGTTTCCATGGGAGCCCTTGAAACCATCTGCGTCTGATAAGGAATTAAGTACGGGTTAATGAACCCTGTTGACGCAGAAACACCGGATGCATTCTAGTTAATGAACCCTGTTGGAGAAGCAACACTAGATGTATTCGGAGCAACACCGAACACATTCGGGTTGATCAACCCGGTTTATGAAGCAAGACCGGATGCATTTGGGTTAATAAACCCGGTTGACGAAGCAACATCGAATGGATTCGGGTAAACAAATCCATTTGCTGATGCAACACAAGATACATTCGAGTTAATGAACCCGGTTGGCGAAGCAACACCGGATGCATTTGGGTTGATGAATCCATTTGGTGAAGCAACACCGAATGGATTACAATTCATAATCGGGTTTATAAACATAGGATTTGTGTTGGCCTGGGAAGAGCATAAATCGCAGGCCATGCCTGGTCTAGCACCCATTGGACAGTCTGGCCGGCTTTCCTGTGGCCGAGCATCTTTTGGAGTCTAAACACAATTTTTGCATGGAAGATGGGTTGGTTTGAGAGTCCATGTATTTCTGATTTTGATAGTACATGTATTTCTGTAATAGAGAAAGAAGAACTTTTGGGTGTAAAGAGTAGTTTCTTGTAAAAAATTTGTATGCTGCTACGGTTATTTATAGGTGCATTTTTCCCACAAATATAGGAAAATATCTCATAGATATTGAATCACATGTACTTTGCTTGATTTATATCAATTGTATAGATATGTAATCATGAGTATCTTGTTATTTTAAGGGCATTCATGAATAAACATGTATTGCATTGCCACGTACCTATTTTAATCATTGTCACAGATTATCCATTGTGTACATCTGCATCTTATTATATATTTGTATGCTTATGTATATATGTATACACATATATAGGAAAAGAATAAAAATACAAATATATGTATACAATCTTACATACGATTGAAATAGTAAATTATTTGATTATATATGTGAGGTAAGTTAAGTGTATGAATAGGTGAGACCACCTCTAAAATCTGCTAACATGTTTGCTTGATTATGAATGCGCAGGTAAAGATCAGAGCTGGCGGAGCCACCAACAATAACCTCTAAACCTTATCTAGGATTATGGTGAGTTGTAAGGACAGCATCTGAAATCTTAGAACAATGATCGTGGGTTATAAGAGACACCTCCATAATCATCGAACATAAACCGAGTCATGAAGGCCATGCCTAAAATCTTCTTGCATGGATCCTAGGTTGTCAGACACCTTTTTAATCATGCGGTATGATTCATGGTGTGGGGCCTCGTTCAAATCATGTATTGTAGATACTATGTGGGGTCGTCGATAGATATGATAAATTGTGGGACCTAACTCTGATCTTCATCTTGGGTTGGTGGGTCACCTTCATTTCGATTTAGTGTTCAGAGAATAGAAGTCTATTGCCATACTTCAAATCCTTGCAATTACATTTGAATAAGACTTGCCAAGTAATATGTGGGCCTACCTCATAAGTCTGTAGCATGTTTTCTTGGTTTTGGGTGCCACTAGTAAGGAGCAGGGGCACTAGAGTCACCCCTCGTATCCCCTAAAATTTATCTATGGTTGTGATGGACTACCTCTTAAATATTCTAGCACGAATTTTGAGAAAAATTCAAAAAATATTGTAGATACGTTTTAGAAAAATTCAAAAAATAGGTAAGACGCTATTCAAAACATTATTTTGGATGGCGCCTTAGATACTCTGAGGTGTCGTTCGGGATGGCTCCTTAGAAACACCTGTAAGACAACATTCGAAATTACTTCTTAGGTTGAAATTGGCCAAACTAATTTTGTAAAAATCATGTGTTATGTAATTCATTAATCATGCTCTACCTAATCGCCATGATAATGGATGAAAAATTATTTTCAATTTGTTTTACGATTTTCACAGAGTAAATATTAGCTTCAATTTCGTTCTACCAAATTTTTTTATATTACGAAGTTGTTTACTAAACAATGTAAAGTTCGGTTGGTGTTATAAAAAATAAAACTTTTGCACTCTGTTGTAAGAAATAAAATAAATATCATAAACACTACACATACATATTAAACAATAGATGGTCCATAACGAAATAGACACAGTATACAAAATATACAAAAATCATTGCAATAATATGAGAGTAGCATCATTGTCGATGATGCTACTCTCAGCGGCATTCGAGGTAGACTCTGGAATGAGTAGATTGATAGGTTTCAGTTGTCCAATGATGGAAGTCTTTGGTTTTAGGGACGTTTATGTGTGTCAAATGATGAATCTTTGAAGAAGGAATTATTGAAGGAGGCACACAACACTCGGATTTCTATACTCCTGGATACCACCAAGATGTATAACGACTTGAAGAAGAATTATTGGTGGTATGGTATGAAATGCGAGATTGCAGAATATGTTGATCGGTGCCTAGTTTGTCAGCAAGTGAAGGCCGAACATCAGTGCCCTGGAGGCTATCTACATCTGTTAAAGACTCCATGTGGAAATGGGAGCATATTACCATGGATTTTATTGCAGGGCTCCCTAAGACGAGAAGTGGAAACGATGTGATTTGGGTGATTGTAGACCGGATGACAAAGTAAGCACACTTTCTACCAGTTTCGGCCGAAACGACGATGGAGAAGTTGGTGACTATTTATGTTGATAACATCGTTAGTGCACATGGAGTTCTAGTGAGTACTGTGTCGGACCGAGACCCGAGGTTTACATCGCGATTTTTGGACAGCATATTAGAGAGTCATGGAGACTAAGCTGAAGTTAAGTATTGCTTTTCACCCCCACAAACTGATGGATAGTCAGAGAGGATGATTCAGACTCTCGAGGACATGCTAATAGCTTGCGCCTTCGACTTCAAGAGAAATTGGGACAGTATGATGAAATTAATGGAGTTCTCGTGCAATAATAGTCATCATAGCACTATCGGCATGGCACCGTATGAAGCTCTCTATGGGAGGAAGTGTTGATCGCCGCTTTATTTGGATGAATTTGGAGAAAAGACCATTACTGGACCTTAGTTAGTCGAGCAGACATTGGAGAAACTAAAGATTATTCGGGAGAGGCTCAATGTGGCTCAGGATCGCAGTAAGAGTTAGACGGATTCCAAGAGAGATCATTGGAGTTTGCCGTGGGAGAAAAGGTATGTCTGAAGGTTTCTCCAACTAAGGGTGCGATGAGATTCGGCTAGAATGGCAAGCTGATCCTAGATACATCAGCCTGTATGAGGTTTTGGAGAGGATTGAGACATTGGACTATTGACTAGCGTTACCTCCAACATTGTCGCAGTACACAATGTCTTCCATGGATCACAGCTATGACGCTACGTATCCGACTTAAGTCACGTGTTAGAAGCACGGCAATTGAAGATGAAGAGTGATGTGACATATGAAGCGAATGTTAAGTTATAAATTGTTTTGATGATGAAAAGATGTTTTAAATAAGTTAAATTAATGTTTGAGACTTGATGCAAGATGAGAAAATTACACTATGTCAAAAATGGTTGAGATTGGAACTCACTGTCCAACATCGATCTCTCAGGCTAGGCACATCGATCGATCGATGTCACTTCAGCCTCTGACTTTGATCGATCGATGTCAGTCAGAAAGGTTTCTGTCCAACATCGATCTCTCAACCCAGGGACATCGATTGATCGATGTCACTTCAGTCTCTCCTCAAGGAGACTTCGATCGATCGATGTCAGTCAGAAAGATTTCTGTCCAACATCGATCTCTCAGGCTGGGACATCGATCGATCGATGTCACTTCAGCCTCTGACATCGATCCACGATGTCATCAGTTTCAAAAACTGCAAAGTTTCTGGAGGACATCGATCTCTCCCCTAGGCACTTCGATTGATCGATGTCCCCCAGAATTCAAAATTTTCTGAACGTTGGAACAAAATCCAAGGGAGATTTATGATGTTTTCTCTCTCCAATCTTGCTCAAATTTCTTGTGGACTTTAACCTAACATATTACATGCTTCCTTGACTATTGTATCCATGTCTAAGCAATCCTAGGTTGGCTATTGAGGATCAAATCACTCCATAGGGTGGCTAAAGACTATTTGAGCATTATCTTGACATTTGGAGTAGTTCAAGACATGGTGGAGAGCTCAAAAATGTGGTGAACTTCATCTATAAAAGGAAGAGGCTTGGATGAGGCAATTACACACTTTCACAATCATCTAGCTTCATCATCCATTGTTATATAGTTCTCTCATATTTGTAAATTTGCTTAAAGCTTGTTAAGCTTTTCTTTGCTCTTCATTGTTGTATATTGAGAGATAGAGAGTCAAACACAAAAAGAACCATAAATATTTGATCTCTTGCTTGTGCTTAGACTAGTGAGAAAGTGTGAACCTTACTATATTTCTTCAACCCACTGTGAGAAGTTCTTGAGGGAACTTTGTTGAAGTTGTGAGGTAGTAAGAAGTTGTTGTTGCTAAGAGCTGTAGTTGCTGTAGTTGCACAAGTGTGTTTTATGCAAGAAGTTGCTGTTGTTGTTGCTTGCACTAAGGCGTTAGTGTAAGTGTTGCTGTGATTGTTCTTATTAGCTTTAATAAGAAGAGTAGTTGTTGAAAATCCACTTTGGAGGCAAAGTGATAGTGGAGTAGAATCATTTACGATTCGAGCCACTCTATATCCGGTGTACACATTCATTGCTTCTCATCTCCCATTCTTGCTTTGATTTTGAATTTCTTTTGAGTTGAGCCAAACAAGAAAATTCCGCAAAAAGTGCCAAACACTCTATTCACCCCCCTCTAGAGTGTGTTTCGGATCTAACAATTAGTATCAGAGCCTAACCTTGATTGCTTGGCCTATCTTTGCAAGTAGCAAGGTTAAAGATCATGGCAATGACAACCTCAACCTCTTCATCTCACACTTCATCTCCTAAGCCTACTGCACTATTTTCCGGATCAAACACTAAAGCACCTATGTTTGATGCTCAAAATTATTCTTTGTGGAAATTTCGAATGATCAATCATTTGAAAGGCTGTGGATTTGATATATGAAGAGCCGTTGTCAATGGAATTGAAGTTCCTATGATTACCAACTCAAAAGGAGAATCAATGTTCAAAGATGAGGATGACTACACCGACGAAGAGAAGATAAAATTTGCCATAAATGGCAAACCATTCGATATTCTCTCAAGTGCTCTTACCACCACCGAGCTCATAAGACTTCAAGGTCTTGAAACAGCTCATGAGGCATGGAAAAGGCTTGAAATGATATACGAAGGAAGCAAGTAAGAATGGCCAAAAGACTCATGCTCATGAAGGAGTATGACATGTTCGGAATGAAGAGCGGTGAGAAGATTCAGGAGACAATCGATCGATTCACACGAATAGTGAACCAACTCTCCATGGTGGACAAGAAAATCTCAAATGAAGACATTGTCTCAAAACTCCTCAACTCCTTGCTAAGAGAATGGACACCTAAAGTCACCGCCATCACCGAATCAAAGAATCTCAAGACTCTTACACTTGTGAGCTATCCGGTAATCTTCTTACTCATGAAATTCTTATTGATGAACAAAATAGGATGAACCCTATCAAGCCCACACAATCATCACACAAAGGATTGGTGGTAGAGTCCAATGAATCGGATGAGGAAGTTGCCCTTCTAGTAAGAAAATTTGTAAGAATGGCAACTAGAAACAAAGCTCAAGCAAGAAAGTTTTTCAAGAGACCACCTAAAGAAAAGGAAGCAAGTGAAAATTGCTATAGATGTGGTCGACCCGGTCACTTCATTGCCGATTGCCACGTAAAAGAGCTGCAAAAGCAAGAGAAGGTCTTTCCTCAAAAGAAGAAAGCCCTCAATGCGAAGGTAACCACGTGGGATGATCTCCTTTCTGAATCGAAAGGAGAAGAGACTGAAGATCAAGATGTTGAACTTGTTGCAATAGTTGACAATCCATAGATTCAACATACTTGTCTCATGGTAATTGAAGATGATCTTGAGGTAAATTCTAATCCTTTAAATTTGCATGATGAAATAGGAGATTTGCAAGATGACTTTGAGAAATTGAATTTAAAATATAAGCATTTGAAGAAAGAGTTCAAGAAATGCATCTTAGAAAATAAGAGCTTTCTTGACAAGAACATTTTGATATTTCAAAAGCATGACATCATACTCACCATGCATAAAACCGTAGCTCTTGAAAATGTAGAAATTAGAAAAGAATTTGAGAAACTAAGGTTAGATTTGCAAAGACTAACAATGGTAAAAATAATTTTGACATACTACTTGGAAATCACAGAATTGGAAATGATAAATCCGGTTTAGGATTTAATTCATCACATTCCTCCGTTAAACCTAGGTCCTTAAAGAAAAAGGCAAACAATTGAAAAACACAACAAAATTCATCACCTTCTAAACCAAAGCATGTACCCATTTATTTTTATTGCAACAAACTAGGACATGTGAAGAATGCATGTAGAGCTAGATTTGAAGGCATGTATGTTTGGAAGCCTAAGGGTCAAAAACTAACCCTAAAGGACCCAACCATCAAAGGGTACCAATGCATAAATCTTTTGGTTTTGTAGGCTCTCAAGATAAATGGAGTAGCCAAAGAAGAATGAACCAAATGGCTTATGGACAGCGGATGTTCAACGCACATGACTGGAGACAAAACGTTGTTCACCAAGCTCAAGCTCCAAGATGGTGGAACGGTGCATTTTGGCAATGGGAGAGCCAAAATTCTTGGACATGGAGAAATTGGTAATTCTTCTTTCACTATTAATAATGTACTATACGTAGAAGGGCTTAAATATAATTTGATAAGTGTTAGCCAACTATGTGATGCTAATTTTCAAGTTGAATTTGTGAAAAGAAAATGCATTGTGAAAAAGAACGATAAGATTGTTTTTGAGGCTCTACGTAAAAATGATGTTTACAAATTTAGCACACATGATTTGATATCACAAAATGTTTCTTGCCTAGTTGCCAAAAATGATTTGACTCAACTATGGCATAGATGACTTGGACACATTAGTTTCAAAAATTTCAAAGAGATTTGCAAAAATGAAAAAGTCCAAGGTCTTCCAAAATTAAATTTCAAAAACCATGGCTTATATGGCACTTGTCAAAAGGCAAAGCTTGTTAAAACAAGCTTCAAGCCCAAAAGTGAAATCTCCACCACCAAACCTCTATAATTACTTCATATGCATTTGTATGGGGATATTGGTACGGCAAGTCTAAGTGGAAAACATTACACCTTTGTGGTGGTAGATGACTTCTCTAGATACACTTGGGTAATGTTCTTAGCTAAAAAGAATGATGCATGCTAAGAATTTATAAAGCGTTGTAGGAGATTAGAAAATCAAAGAGAAGACACAATTAAGGAAATTAGAAGTGGTAGAGGTGGTGAGTTTGATGGAGAGTTTCAAGAATTTTTTGTATCCAAAGGGTATGGACACAATTTCTCGGCTCTAAGAACTCCTCAACAAAATGGTGTTGCGAAAAGAAAAAATTAAACAATTCAAGAAATGAGCTACCCAAATATTTTTGGGCTGAAGCGGTAAATACCGCTTGCCATGTGATAAATAGAGTTTATTTGAGACCATCTCTCAAAAAGACTCCTTATGAGCTTTGGAAAGGTAGAGTACCAAATGCTGGTTATTTCAAGGTTTTTGGTTGTAAGTTCTTTGTACTCAACACTAAAGATAACTTGGATAAACTCGACTTCAAAGCGGATGAAGAAATCTTCATAGGTTATGCTCAAAATAGCAAGACATTTAGAGTATATAATAAAAGGAGCACGAAAGTTGAAGAATCAATTCATGTCAAGTTTAGTAAACTCATTGAGGATGAACCAAACACTAATGATGATGATGATGAAATAATTGAATTAAGTCATATAGAGAAATTTGAGAATCCAAAATGCAATATTGTCATTGACATTAGGATTGATCCCCTTGAACCTAAGGTTGAAGATGAAGAAGTAGGAGGAGATACCTCAAATTTACCAGATTCATACAAGTATAGGAAAGATCACCCTAAAGAATTAATATTAGGTGAAACTAGTCAAGGTATAATGACTAGGAGAAAATTCAATAAAAATGGGGTTAATTACCTTTAACACCCTTCATGTTTAGCATAATCTCCCTTTGCCCCCCTGATGTTTTAAAATACACCTTTAGGTACCTTAATGTTTGGGTTAAAGTGGAAAATGCATAAAAATGTGACACGTG
This sequence comes from Eustoma russellianum, assembly GCA_036186865.1. Lineage (NCBI taxonomy): Eukaryota > Viridiplantae > Streptophyta > Magnoliopsida > Gentianales > Gentianaceae > Eustoma > Eustoma russellianum. The sequence goes on along the minus strand of AP025061.1, from coordinate 28,717,374 downwards.
GCATTTAGGCCGTGAAATGGCAGAAATGCCCATGGAGGAAAGACCGAGTTCGTTGCAGGCTGCTTCATAAATGTAACAGAAATAACGAAAGAGACAAAAAGACTGCCAAATAAAATCAGAGAATGCCATCTTTAAACACTTGTAAAATTAGAATAAGGTTTAGAATTGAGTGGAACACATTATCATCAGGTAGCCTTAATTTTAAAAGAGGAATGGAGAATCTTGATCTTCATTTGGTGGCAGACAGACCAAACTGTGTCGGATGTTAATTTCCATTTGGTGGGTGGAGATTGAAGAACATTCAAAAAGAGGGATAGTCTTGATTGGCGAACGCTAAGGTTGCAGACGCTGAAGTGATAGTCAATGATCGGCGAACCCTAAGGTTGCAGTCCTTGGAAACGACGAATAAGACCGCCGATGGTGACGGAGCACATACAGAATTAAACAAGTTAAAACTTCCCGATACTCTGGGTGTTTCGCAACAGAAACGCATCGGTCGCTTTTGCCATGGGAAGGGAAGGAGCAGATTCGGATAGAACTGGGCTTAGTTACAGCAAGCATATTTGGTGGCTGCTGCTGGTGGACTGGGAAATATTGTGATAAAAGCTCATCTTGCGGTGGCAATGGAGGAGGGGGGCTGGTGGCGGTGGAGTCCGTTTGTTTGCTGCAGCCAGGGAGGGGTATATTAGTCAATTTTGTGTAAAAATATGGAGGGAATGAAGATATGACCGTTGTGTAGGTGATGAATGACACGTGTCATGTTTTAATGTATTTTCCCACTTTAACCCAAACATTAAGGTATCTAAAGGTGTATTTTAAAACATCAAGGAGGCAAAGGGGGATTATGCTAAACATGAGGGGTGTTAAAGGTAATTAACCCATAAAAATGCCTTCATTTCACAAGTTGAGCCTAAAAATATAAAAGAAGCAATAAATGATAAACATTGGGTATTAGCCATGCAAGAAGAACTAAATCAATTTGAAATGACTGATGTTTGGGAATTATTTGCTAAACTTAATGATCATCCCGTAATTGGCACTAAATGGACATTTAGAACAAAATAGATGATAAAGGAAACATCACTAGAAACAAAGCTAGGTTGGTAGCTCAAGGATATAGGCAAGAGGAAGGCATAGACTATGATGAGACTTTTGCCCATGTAGCTAGGTTAGAAGCTATTAGGATGCTATTAGCATATGCATGCTATAAGGATTTCAAACTATATCAAATAGATGTGAAATCCGCATTCTTGAATGGAATAATTCAAGAAGAGGTGTATGTGGCTCAACCTCCGAGGTTTGAAAATCATGATTATCCAAATCATGTATTTAAACTCAAAAAGGCCCTTTATGAACTTAATCAAGCTCCTAGGGCTTGGTATGATAGATTAAGTAACTTCCTTCTTGAAAATGAGTTTTCAAGAGGAAAAGCAGACACTACTCTTTTCATTAAAGAACAAGGAAACCATCAATTGCTTGTTCAAATTTATGTGGATGATATTATATTTGGTGCTAATAATGATTCTCTCTGTAAGCATTTTGCTAAATTGATGGAAGGAGAATTTGAAATGAGCATGATGGGTGAACTCAACTACTTTCTTGGTCTTCAAATCAAGCAAACTCAAGAGTGTACATATCTCAAACGAAGTATACAAAGGATTTACTCAAGAAGTACAAATTCGAGGATGGAAGAAGTGTGAGCACTCCAATGAGCACAAGTACAAAGCTTGACAAAGACGAAAAAGGAAAGCCAATTGAGGTCACCAAATATAGGGGTATGATTGGTAGTTTACTTTATTTAACCGCTAGTAGGCCGGATATTTTGCATGTTGTGTGCTTATGTGCTAGATTTCAAAGTATGCCTAAGGAATCGCATTTAGTTGCTATTAAACGTAACTTTAGGTATTTGAAAGGAAACTTGAACTTTGGATTGTTTTATCCCAAAAATGGTTGTTTTGATTTAAGAGGGTATAGTGACTCAGACTATGCCGGAAATCTTGTTGATAGAAAAAGCACCTCCGGGACATGCTAATTCCTTGTAGATTGCTTAGTTTCTTGGTTCTGGAAGAAACAAAATAGTGTCACTTTCAACGGCAGAATCTGAATATGTATCGGCCGCTTCGTGTTGTGCACAACTACTTTGTATGATCAACACCTTGAACGATTACAATGTTAAGTTCAATAAAGTTCCCATCCTATGTGACAACACCTCATCCATAAGTATAGTACAAAACCCGTTTCATCATAGTAGGACAAAACAAATTGAAGTAAGGCATCACTTCATAAGAGATTGCATTCAAAAAGGATTGGTAGTCGTTGAATTTGTTAGAACAAACGACCAACTAGCAGATATCTTTACCAAATCCCTTTCTACCGAGACATTCGAATCTATATTCGAGCAAGATTAGGTATGATAAACATTGGCTAGAGGGTAAAAATAGTCAAAAAGGCTGATTTCAGGAGACATTGATCGATCAATGTGGCAGTCTGAGAGACTGTGTCAAACAAGACATCGATCGGTCTATGTCCAAGACATCAATCGATCAAAGTCCCAGACATCGATCGATCGATATCGACAGGACAGAGTTATTAAAACCTGCAACTCTTCCTTCCTTTTCACTTTCCTCCTCCAAAAACGAAATCCCTAAAAATCTCTTTCGCCCCAAGCGACCAAATCTCTTCTCTACACTCAAAATCCTTGCCAAAATCTCCATTTTTCTACAAATCCAACCTCATTCTTCAAAATCTTCTCATTTCCATCTCTATTTTCTACAAAATCCGAACCCTAACCCAGAAAATGGCACCAAGAATGAAAAACCCTGCAAAAAGACAAAGAACCTCTGAGGAAGAAGCTATTACGCCACAACAATCCATCCTCAAGTGCCAACGGGGTCTAGAACGCACGGGTTGAGGAATAAGGCCGCTTCCTCTAATGGAACTATGTTGACTGACACAAGGAGTAGGCTAACCATCAACAATTTTCCATGGCTCAAATCCGGAGAATACAAAGATGCCTTAAAAGAGCCTACGGGAACAGGTAAATTCGCCTACATCACCCTTAGAGCCCAATTGCTATTCAATGAATGGGAGCAAAAGAAGAGGGCTACCATTCCATTGAAATTTCTCAAAATTGAGGATATTTTGAGCAATGAAGAATTAAAACCAATCATTGATTGGTTTGATGTTAAAAAATGGAGACCTGTTTGGGAGGTCTCAAAGATGACCAACATGTCTACCCGATATACTAGAATATTTTATGCAAATATGTGGGTAGACCATAGACATGGGGTGCCTTATGCTTTGAATACAATTGTAGAAGGTCAATTGTTGATGTTTACGTCTAAGACGATAAATGAGCTACTTGAAGTTCCTGATGAGGGTTTGGAGGATTTTGACCCCTGGAGGTGAGACACTTATAAATATCAAATTTCTGAGGATGAGTTAAAGACATTTCTTGGATTTCACCCCTCCAAAAATACAAATGATATGCCTTTGGTTTATGGAGTATTGCTTGCCATTGTGACTTTTTTTGTAAATGGCAAGTCGGCTAAACTCCCGATCAATTTACATTACTACGTTGCTTATCGTATTGCTATGAAGGAGACTGTAAATTTTGGGGAAATTGTGTTTGCAAACATGTTGGAAGCCGCCACTAAGAAATCAAAAGCGCTTCCATATAGCAATCTCATATATAGATTGCTTAAAGAGGCTAATGTGGAGTTGAATGACGAATTCACGGATCAAACAACAAACAAAGACTACTAAACAAAAGCAAACATTCAACAAATCCACAAATCCCGGAAAGAGGCACAAAAGCGGGGTGGCCAACAAGAACAAGAAGAGGACGAACCCGAAGATCCCATTTCTCCACCATCACCCACTGAACCTCCCACGGCACCCTTTTCTCATCCATCACCACAACCACCCCCACAACAAACCTCCACCTCCCAAAAGGACAAAGGAAAAGCCCCAATGGCGGAAGGGAGTGGTTCCAATGAAGAGTTCAATGCGGAAGCTGAAATTGACGACATCCGTCATACACTTGGTCAATGGGAGGAGGACTTGACCACGGAAGCAGTCCATATTGATGATCTCCAAAAGGAATATAAGAACCTTCAGGATGGTGTCAACACAATAGAAACGAAGATTGACACTCAAGTAACAGCATTGCAAACGGAGCTGGACATTCAAAAGACCAAATATCAAAAGCTGAAGACAAAGCTCAAGGCCGCCCTCTCCGGATTGTGTTTCTCTTCCGATGAAGAGTAGTTTTTTATTGGTTCCCCATTTTCCCTGTAGCTATAGCTAGATTAGAAGATGAGATTACTCTTGTATCTCATAAACTTCTTTATTGATTATTGGTATTTAAATTCTCTTTTTTGTGTTTCTTATTTTTTGATGTTTCCTAAAAGGGGGAGAAGTAATTGGTTTAGTTGGCATGGTTTAGTTGGTTTAGTTGGCATGTTTGGGCATGTTTTGGCATATGGTTTGGTAATTGGTTTAGTTGGCATGTTTGGCCTTGTTTTGGCATATGGTTTGGTAATTGGTTTAGTTGGCATGCTTGGGCATGTTTTGGCATATGGTTTGATTGATCATTTGCTTGCTTTGTGATGATATCTTACATATTGAAAGAATAAAAATGTGAAAATTGATGCATGGGTTGAGGGGGAGTATTTTGGTATTGATATGACATTTATTGATCTTGGGTATATTGCATGTTGAAAAGGAATTTGGATGTGTTCAAATAATGAGGGAGCATGAACTAAGGGGGAGTTGTAAAATATCAAGTTAAGTTGAAAATGTATCATATAAAAACATCTTTTGAATCATGGTTTTCAAATCAACAAAAAGGGGGAGATTGTTAAGTTATAAATTGTTTTGATGATGAAAAGATGTTTTAAATAATCTAAATTAATGTTTGAGACTTGATGCAAGATGAGAAAATTACACCATGTCAAAAATGGTTGAGATTGGAACTCATTGTCCAACATCGATCTCTCAGGCTAGGCACATCGATCGATCGATGTCGGTCAAAAAGGTTTCTGTCCAACATCGATCTCTCAACCAAGGGACATCGATCGATCGATGTCACTTCAGTATCTCCTCAGGGAGACTTCGATCGATCGATGTCAGTCAGAAAGGTTTCTGTCCAACATCGATCTCTCAGGCTGGGACATCGATCGATCGATGTCACTTCAGCCTCTGACATCGATCGATCGATGTCGCAGTTTCAAAAATTGCAAAGTTTCTGGAGGACATTAGTCTCTCCCCTAGGCACTTCGATCGATCGATGTCCCCGAGAATTCAAAATTTTCTGAATATTGGAACAAAATCCAAGGGAGATTTATGATGTTTTCTCTCTCCAATCTTGCTCAAATTTCTTGTGGACTTTAAACCAACATATTACATGCTTCCTTGACTATTGTATCCATGTCTAAGCAATCCTAGGTTGGCTATTGAGGATCAAATAACTCCATAGGGTGGCAAAAGACTATTTGGGCATTATCTTGACATTTGGAGCAGTTCAAGACATGGTGGAGAGCTCAAAAACGTGGTGAACTTCATCTATAAAAGGAAGAGGCTTGGATGAGGCAATTATACACTTTCACAATCATCTAGCTTCATCATCCATTATTGTATAGTTCTCTCATATTTGTAAATTTGCTTAAAGCTTGTCAAGCTTTTCTTTGCTCTTCATTATTGTATATTGAGAGATAGAGAGTCAAGCACAAAAGGAACCATAAATACTTGATCTCTTGCTTGTGCTTAGACTAGTGAGAAAGTGTGAACCTTACTATATTTCTTCAACCCACTGTGAGAAGTTCTTGAGGGAACTTTGTTGAAGTTGTGAGGTAGTAAGAAGTTGTTCTTGCTAAGAGCTGTAGTTGTTGTAGCACAAGTGTGTTTTGTGCAAGAAGTTGTCGTTGTTGTTGCTTGCACTAAGGTGTTAGTGCAAGTGTTGCCGTGGTTGTTCTTATTAGCTTTAATAAGAAGAGTAGTTTTTGAAAATCCACTTTGGAGACAAAGTGGTAGTGGAGTAGAATCATTTACGATTCGAACCACTCTATATCCGGTGTACACATTCATTGCTTCTCATCTCCCGTTCTTGCTTTGATTTTGAATTTCTTTTGAGTTGATCCAAACAAGAAAATTCCGAAAAAAGTGCCAAACACTCTATTCACCCCCCTCTAGAGTGTGTTTCGGACCTAACAGCAATTCCGCTATGCATTTTCGATTGTAAGGATCAAAGTTTTGGGAAGTATGGAATTATCCTTTTACATCATAATGTATACCAAAAGTGGGATTCTACAAGATATTCTTTATACCAAAGATAAACATGGAAGTTTCCATCTAAACAAGATTTGTGTCAATCAAATCCCCAATCAAGATATATCCAATCCCGTGACTTTCTAGTACATGCCTGAGGCTACAGCTCTGCTCGACTGTGTTTTGTTCAGCTCTACAGTTCTGCCTGGCATCATCCCACAACTAAGTGCTCGAGCTCGGCCTTGCATTCAGCTTGGAACTTCAATTCCTCCAATCCTAACAAAATCTCTCACTTGGAACTGACTTTAACTTAGACGCATCGTGGATTTCTCTTTCTCCAGACTGCCGCCATCTCAGCACTTTCATCAAGTAACAAGACCAAGAGAAGTCTTGCAGAGCTCAAGCTTCTCTTTCGAAACAATCTTTGTCATCATGTCTACTGGATTCTGGTTTGTATGAATCTTCTCTAAGTCGAACTGTTTCGCCTCAAGCATATCTCTTATATAATGATACCTGATGTCAATATGCTTTGTCCTTGCATGATAGGCAGAGTTACTAGCCAAGTGTATCGCACTCTGACTGTCACTGAATAGTTTGTAGCCGATCTTAGAATGCTTCAACTCATTCAGTAAACTCTCCAACCACACAAGTTCCTTGGTAGCTTCAACTGATGCCACATACTCAGCTTCATTTGTTGACAATTCTATAATCTTCTGCAATCTTGATACACAGGTGATTGCAGCACTGCCCAGCTTGAAAACATACCCTGTAGTACTCTTGCATTCATCAACGTCTCCAGCCATGGAGTCATTCCTTATGTCAAAGTTTAGTGGTCGAACCACAACGAGCGAGTGGCGACTTAGGAGCTCGGAGAGGAGGTATGGGAGAAGTATACACACCTATTCGACTAAGGTATGTAAGTTTCGAGGACGAAATTTTTTCTAAGGGGAGAAGAATGTTGTGCCCCACTCCTATTGACAATTTAAATATATATGTATAATACTATTTATGTAACTGAAAAGAAAAAAAGAGTAATAATAATGTTGGATAAGTGAAAGTAACCGGATGAAAAAAATACCAAAAAGTTCAAACTAGGATTAGTTACCAAATCAAACTCCATCTATTGGAAAGATTCCCAAGAATTATCTCTACCTACCTAATTAACCCTAAATCAACCCCATTATAGATATTTAGCTTGGCCGGCCACCTCCCCATATCATAAGCAAATTAGCGGCAGCATCCATCTTCCCCACCAACCATTCAGCCGTGCCTATTAAGGGAGGAGGATGTCTAATTCTATTTCCAACAACCCAACCCACCTACAGTATAGTATGTATGGACTGAGGTAAGTAACCTAATTATATTTACTATGATTTTGCAAAACATGTGATTGTATTTTTGTTATCAACCATGGATCATGCATTCCTATAATTGTTTTCATATAAGGTTGAATATATATATATGTGTGTGTGTGTGTGTGTGGGTGTGTGTGTGTGTGAGGTGCCACCGGTATGTCTGTATATATATATATATATATATATATATATGTTATGCATAAGTTTTTTGGTGTGGATGCTACTGGCCGAAAGATTAATGGGGAACAGTGGCTGATCTTTTGTTTATATAAACTATAGTGGGGGTTGCTTATGACGATACATGTAGATATATATTTTTATAAGGTTTTATTTCCATGTTTTAAATTTATATGATGCCCGTATATACACATATATGCAATATGTAATCACAATTGTGATGCTATGTTTATTTGGGCCTACTTAACTTTCGAAATTTTGGGATTGGAACTTCGGCCAAAGGCTAATAGGGCTGTAAGGTTGACATGAATTTGATGATCATAAGAATTGTTATAGTATGATTGCATATGTTTTAAATTAGGGTTTTTGGATTCGAAAGTGGGGAATTTAAATTCTGTAAAATTTGGAATTTACGCAGTGACCCACATGCGCCGGCGAGTGGCCACACGTGGGCCTGCGTTAGTTTGTGTGTGAGGGAGTTTGGTGGCGATTTTCATGGCAGTGTGTTAGGCATGAATGATTATCGATTTCTATACGGTTAGATGTGAGAAAATGTGAGTAGTGAGAAGCTTAGAGGGTGGTCGAGAGTTGGGAGGATGGTTAGTGTGAAAATAGGGTTTGGGGGAGTGGAGAGGGGCTGACCGAGGGCTGAAGGTGGGGCAAGGTGCTGGGCAGTGGGCCAGAGGTGGGGCCGAGGGGGTAGAGGGTGAGGTGAGGTGAGTTTGGATGGTGGATTTGAAAAAGACGGGCCGAGGGAGATACGTGTACGTGTATACATGTATATACGTATCTGTGGGCGTGGGCATATATACGTGTATGGGTATACGACTGAGATGGAGGCATTTGGTATTTTTGGAATTTTGAAAATAATTGGGCTATTTGATTTGGATTTTTTTGTATTTCGGCATTTTGGTACTTTTGGCTAACTTCTAGACTTGAAAAATAATTTTTAAAAATTTGCGTTTATATTTCGAGATTCACCCTTACAATGTGAAATACATTGTAAGTTGCATTGGTTCCAAACAGACGGAGCATCCGGGCGTAACTACTTAGTCTGGGACAGGGTGCACGGACATATTTGTAGAGAAAAGGGGGTTTGAGTGATTTCAAAATAAGTGACTTAAATGCATGATATATATACAAACGTGTATATGTATACATGATACTTTGCTATTACTTATTTTGAAATCACTCAAACCATATAATGTTGCCGGACTAACGAGCCATGAAGCGTTAAAGCTTACATCATATGACAAACATTTGTTGTGTTTATACTATTTTCAGGTGCCACCATTAATGAACTAAACTAGTTCATTAAGTGAAGTACTTAGTTTATTAAACTAAGTAGTTCATTAAAGGAAGCCACATTTGGAAAAGGCACAAAGGCAACAAGGCTAAGGAAGGAAAGTTTTCTCCTCCTCCTCTCTTAATTATACACGCCTAATACATATATACTACATATATTTTCAGATTTTTTGAAAAAGGCACATACACATGTATTCCAACGTACTACCGACACGTTATATATTTTACGTACGTACGTTAACGTCACACCACTATACTTAACTCATATTTATGAGTATATTCAGGTCTTATATCATATGATATAAGATATGGTGATGACAAATTAAATACAACACGATAAAAGGTTCTAAACCGAAAATTGTCGTATCGGGCGAATACCAAAACTTCGCCAACGTGTCACGTACTTGCCATAAATAGATGGCCAGCCCCTATACTCCAAAATTTCATATAAATTTCGTGCACATGACTGTATATTCAGCCAAAAATACTTTCCATGTTGGTACACACAAATCACCCCACATTAAGGCCAAAATGTGAAGATTCCAAGTTTAATTTTGTCACATGCTAATGGTACCACTTTAGACCAGCAAAGTTCTGAGATTTAAAGTATATATTATATATATTATGTATAACATAATATATATAACATGTGCAAAAGTTGGAATTTAAATTAGAGAAAAATCGGGTAATCGATAAATATCGAAAATTCGGTTTTCTACGCACACAACACATGGAACGTTCTTGGTACTTCATGTGACACGTATCTAGACCCTTTTTACATATGATATACATCTTAAAGTGTTCTAGAAAATTAAATTAAGGGCTGAGTGGAATATAACATGTGTGTATTATTAAATGTGCATTATTTTACAAAGTTAGCAAGACCAATTCGTAAATCTTATGGTATAAGTCACTTATAGAGAAAGTGTTATAGCCATTGCATTTGATTTTGGACTTTGGACCGGTTAAGCTGGGTTTTGATTATTTGGACTTTGGACTTTGGACTTTGGACCGGCTAAGCCGGATTTGGAAATTTTGAAACTTTGGCATTGCATTACTTTGGAAAATTGCATCACGTTTTGGCTTGGACTAACCTTTACTTGGATTGCGTTATGTATCTTTATCGGATTTATTTGTTGCCTTTGATTATGGATGTTAGGGGTAAAATAGTAAATTTATTTGAGAACGAGAAGTATGCTATTTTCTGTATTGTTATTTATTTTTATCACACTTGCTTCTCCGTGTATGACCCCATGGTAAATATTGTGAGGTTACTTGCTAGAAGAAGTGTCGCTCTTGCTACACTTTCTCTTTTTTTTAGACGAACAGGATTACGATTTAGTCTACGTCGAGGACTTGGAGTGATAGAGTTGATTGCTCATGACCATTTGTGGATTTTTGATGATGAGTTTAGAGGACTTATAGTTTTTCAGTTTTACGTAATTTGTGGAGACTTAGATATTCTTTTTATTTACGATATTGTATTGATTTAGTTTTGCCTAGACATTTACACATTATTTATTATTTTTGATGATTTCCAGGTTTTATTTTTGACTTACGCTGACATCTATTTGCATCACTTTGCTGACGTGTATTTATATTGGTTTTGACGTCTTGTATTTTCCATCATGAAATATGGCAGATAAATCGTTTCGAATACTAGAGCTCGGGACAGGTCGCTACACAAAGTTTCAGTGACAGTACTACTTGAAGGACTAGTTTTTGCGTCAATTAGTGCATCATGCAGATTATCCTGATCTTTTTCTTGTCACTGGTTTTTATGCCAAATGTGATCGTATTCAGACACAATAATTATGAGATTCTCTTCGTTCTTTATCTCTGACAGTGGGTGCTTAGATTGTGGTTGGTGATTTTAATACTATTTCTACGTTAGATGAGTAGCTAAACGCACTTAAGGATACTTCACGATCTACGGAAGTCTTTAACACGATGATGATGGATTTGTTAGCTGGCTACATCCCTGATTAAGGGCATTCCCGGATTAAGGGGGATTTGTGAGTAATTAGGAAAATTTGATTGTATGTGTAAATGGTAAAGATTGATGTAGTATTATTTTATTTCCTTATACAAGTGTAGGAACATGTATATAAATTACAGTAATAGAAGATGAATATAATACAAGGAAAAATTCTCAAATTCTTCTTGCAACTTGTATCGGTCCAAAGACCGTCTTCTTGCTTTACCTCTATTATTTTACACATGGTATCAGAGCAGGAATCACTCTAGGGAACCTGCAGTGACCCAGTGGTAGTGTTGGCTCAGAAACAGGTTCATCACTGCCAAATCCTAACCTTGACCAAGTATAGTATCTATCTTACCCGAAGAGGCTCAGAATCTGGACTCTTCATTGCTTACATACAGCACCTTTCATCCTGTCCAAGACTAAGTGCATCATCTCTGTTCTTATCACTGGAGTATATGCAAAATCACAAACACCATGTCACAAAATCTTGAATCTTCAGAAAAAGGATCTGAAACATCAGAAAATAAACCAAACTTCCCCGAAAATTTCGATTTGTCCGAACAGTTTGCGGAGTTCTTACAACAAAGTCTCACCATGCCATCTGCACCACCCGCTGCCAACCTCACCTTGAAGGTCAAGTTGAACAGCACGAATTACAGCCTCTGGAGCAGGCTTATGAAAATCGCACTTGGGGGTAGAGGAAAGAGCTCCCATATCACAGGGCATCCTCAACCTCCTCTATCCTCAGATCCTGCCTATCCTGTGTGGGAACAACAGGATCAATTGGTTTTTACATGGTTGATTGATAACATCGATGACAGTCTAGTCAATAATGTTTCAAGATATTCCGCAGCAAAAACTTTGTGGGATGGACTGGCGGTTACCTATGGGTCAGGAAGTGACCCGCTGCAAATATTTGATTTACACAAGCAATACTACACAATCAAACAAGGGAACAGACCACTGGAGGATCTATGGGACCAATTCCAAGGACTTTGGATGTCCATAGACATAATGGACCCAAATCGTATGGAATCCCCATCTGATATCACCATTTACGCCAAAAATGTACAAGAGCAAAGGCTCTATCAACTGCTCTTAGCAGTTGATGAACGCTATGCAGATGAAAAGAAGGAAATACTCAAGAGGGAGCCCAGACCTTCGGTTGAAACAGCATATAACGAGCTTCGACGGTCAGAGATCCAAACTGGAGTACTTGGTACAACACCATCAGACCCGAAGTCATCCCTCGGGGTAGGGCAAGGATTGGCTGCCAAAGGACAACCAGAACACACTAAACCAAACGTAGGACCACCACCACGCTCAGGCAACCCATCAGGGCGTGGTGGTGAAGACAAATCACAAGAATGCACTCACTGTAAGCGCAAGGGCCACACACGCAAAAAATGTTTCAAGCTGCATGGATATCCAGAGTGATGGGAAGAGTTCCAGAAGAAGAAAGGAGAAAAGAGAACTACAGCGGCTGCAACCGTAGGAAGCAGCGTAGAAGGATCTAGAGACGAGGGCAAAGAGGAGACGGCGGGAGGTAAAAGGGTTGGAGGAAACTCCAACCCTAATTCTGCATTTAAATATGATAACTTTCTAGAAATTGCAGGCAACGTCCCTGACTGTTGTGAACCTGGCAATCCTGACCCTAAACTCCTGAAAAGCCCTGAACTGAACCCCCCAATCGTCCAGTATCCAAATAAAGTCCTAGAAAACATGAAACTCCATATGAACCCCTCAATATTACACCTACATCCTGAAACTCTCCTACAATTTCAATTAAGTCCTCCAAAGTTCCTTTACATACCACAACAGTCCAAAACCATCCTAAAACTGAAAATTTACTCCCACAACACCAAAATAAGAACAAATCAACCATGTGCCATTTAACCCTAACCAATCACAAGTCTAAATCTCAATGGATCCTTGATTGTGGTGCTACAGACACCATGACCCATGACCCTTCCGATATTATCACAACTACTCCTCCAACCAAAACATTTGTTGAAGTAGACAATGGAGACACCATTCCAGTTGCAGGAGGTGGATCCATATCCATAACACCTACCCTTACCCTAAATAACTGCCTATATGTACCCACATTATCTTCAAAGTTAGTATATATTGGTCATGTTACCAAAGAATTAGACTGCATTGTTATGTTGTATCCTAATTTTTGCCTCTTGCAGGACATTCATACGGGGGCAATGATTGGGCGTGGTATTGAGCATTGAGGATTGTACTATGTTGAAAGTGTTGCGCAACAGGGACAGTCTAATCTGGCCACCGAAACGACTACACGGCAAGTATAGTTATGGCATCGTCGATTAGGACATCCATCTTTTTACTACTTAAGGCACTTGTTTCCTACTTTATTTAATTCCCACCCTAAAGACATGCATTGTGACACATGCCTCCAGGAAACAAACTCGAGCATCATATTCATCTAATAATACTCGGGTCGACCGAATGTTTACTTTAGTCCATTCTGACGTATGGGGTCCCTCTCCGTATACCACTGCCCTTGGTTTTCAATATTATGTGATATTCGTTGAAGATTTTTCTCGAATGACCTGGTTATATATTCTCAAACATAAATCTGAAGTATATCAAAAATTCATTCAGTTTTATCATATGATTCATACCCAATTCAACACCCGAATTCAAATTCTACGATCAGATAACAGGGGGGAATATATGGATAAGAGTCTTGAGCTATTCCTTCAAAACCATGGCATTATCCACCAGACTACTTGTCCGCACACACCTGAACAAAATTGTGTCGCGGAACGTCAGAACCGCACTATTCTTGAAATGACCAGGTCATGATGTTGGAGTCCCATGTCCCGATGAGTTTCTGGCCGGAGGCAGTGTCTACAGCCACCTACCTCATAAACCGTTTACCCTCCAAAACACTTGACTACCAGACCCCGATACAAATACTCTCAACCCAACACACTATCCCTTCTATCTTTACTCTTTCTCCACGAGTATTTGGCTGCACAGTCTTCTTACATACACCAAAACACGAAAGAACCAAACTCGACCCATGCGTAGAAAAATGCATCTTCATTGGATATGCCACTACCGAAAAGGGTTATCGATGTTATAACCCCCGCACTCACTGCATACATATTACCATGAACTGTTCCTTTCATGGAAACCGAGTACTACTACCTCACCCAATCTCGGGTTCAGGGGGAGACCACCACCACCACCACCACCTTAGGCGGTAAAAATTATGGAACCCTAGATTGGCTGATGCCACCAACTACAAGCCGATTAGTTGTTTCAACACGGCCAGTAGATGGCGCCGCCTGCACTGACGACCTTGACATTGGAAAGTCTCTCGTTCCAGTACCCATTGATGATTCTTCCCTGGTGGATGAAACGCCAGAGGTAAGTAGTACAAGTAATGATCAATCGATTTCTATGGATACTGACTCAAATATTAATGTTATTCCTAGTCACCCATGTGTCTCCACAAATAATCTTATACTCGACCACCCAATCGTACCTGAATCAGGCGAGCAATAGCAGGGACGAATCCTACCACCTAGGGCTAAGCGAGGGGTACCACCGGAAGGGTACTCTCCAACCAAGGTATCTAAGTCATCCCGGTACCCAATAAATTCATCTGCAAGTGGCATATCTGATCAAGCATAAGCCTTCTTTATATCCTTGTGCTCAGAAAAGATCCCACGGAGAGTAGGAGAAGCACAAACTCAGCAGGTGTGGAAAGAAGCCATGGAAACTGAGATGCGTGCATTAGAAAAGAACAAGACATGGGAAAAGTGTGTTCTACCCCCTGGGAAACGACCTGTTGGATGCCGGTGGATATTCACGATCAAGTACAATGCTGATGGAGGTGTTGAGAGGTACAAAGTGCGCCTAGTGTCAAAAGGATATACTCAGACCTATGATGTTGATTACTCTGAGACTTTCTCACCAGTGGCCAGGATAGATATGATCATAGTACTTTTCTCTATTGCAGTAACTCAGAATTGGCCCCTTCATCAGTTTGATGTGAAAAATGCTTTTCTACATGGGAAACTAGAAGAAGAAGTTTATATGGAGCCACCCCCAGGATTTTTGGGAGGATTCAGAGATCGAGAAGTGTGCAGGCTGAAACGATCTCTGTATGGATTAAAACAATCTTGTCGAGCGTGGTTCAGAAGATTCACTGAGGTTATGAGACAAGATGGTTATCGACAAAGCAATGCAGATCATACGCTGTTCATCAAAAGGAAACAAGGTATGGTAAC
This sequence comes from Eustoma russellianum, assembly GCA_036186865.1. Classification (NCBI taxonomy): domain Eukaryota; kingdom Viridiplantae; phylum Streptophyta; class Magnoliopsida; order Gentianales; family Gentianaceae; genus Eustoma; species Eustoma russellianum. The sequence goes on along the minus strand of AP025061.1, from coordinate 28,702,015 downwards.
GTGTTTAATTGTATATGTTGATGATATGGTGATTACAGGAAACGATGAAGAAGAAATCGCCTGACTTCGAAAGCATTTGTTCACACAGTTTGAAATGAAGGATCTTGGAAAACTAAAATATTTTCTTGTAATTGAAGTCTTGAGATCGAAGGATGCGATCTACATAGCTCAGAGAAAGTATATTCTGGACTTGCTTGCTGAAGTAGGGATGCTTGATTGTAAACCATGTGATGTTCCTATGGTGGTGAATCATAAGTTGTAGATCATTGAAGGAGCTCCTTCTACCAACAAAGGTCAGTATCAAAGACTTGTGAGAAAGTTGATTTATTTGTCACATACACGACCAGACATTGCCTACGCAGTAGGAGTGGTAAGTCAGTTCATGCATAATTCACAAGAACACCATATGGAGGCGGTTGTGCGCATTTTGAGGTATTTGAAGAATACACCCAGACGAGGCATAGTATTCCGAAACAATGAACACTTAGAGATACAGGCATATACTGATGCTGACTGAGCTGGCAATTTGGTGGATAGGAAATCTACCTCAGGATATTTCACACTCGTCGGAGGAAACTTGGTGACTTGGAGAAGCAAAAAGCAGAAAGTCGTAGACTTGCCAAGTGCCAAAGCAGAGTTCCGGGGAATCACAAAAGGAATAACTGAAGTCTTGTGGATCCAAAAATTACTCAGTGACATTGGCCTACCAGTGAATCAACCTACGCCACTGCTATGTGATAATAAAGCATCCATCATCATATCTGAAAACCCTGTTCAACACGATCGTACCAAACATATCGAGATCGATAGACACTTTATTAAAGAAAAGTTAGAAGGAGGGATAATCGAGTTGCCGTATGTTAGATCAGAAGACCAGTTGGCTGATATATTGACCAAGACAGTAAATGGGAGAAAATTTGAGACTGCACTATTCAAGCTGAACATTGTAGATCCCACCGTTCATCTTGAGGGGGAGTGTTAGCTGGCTACATCCCTGATTAAAGGCATTCCCGGATTAAGGGGGATTTGTGAGTAATTAGGAAAATTTGATTGTATGTGTAAATGGTAAAGATTGATGTAGTATTATTTTATTTCCTTATACAAGTGTAGGAACATGTGTATAAATTACAGTAACAGAAGATGAATACAATATCAGGAAAAATTCTCAAATTTTTCTTGCAACTTGTATCGGTCCAAAGACCGTCTTCTTGCTTTACCTCTATTATTCTACAGGATTATTGACAAAAGAGGCAGAAAGTGTATGTACTCTAATGGCAGAGACTGAGGAAGGCCGGGTAGAAGATATATTTCTATCCAGTGGATCTCGATGTTTGATAATTATCGAGTCAGACATTTCTCCAGCACATCGATGGATCATGCTCCGTCATTAATCTGTTGTGTCTTCTCACATTAGCACGACATAATTGACGAGATGGGCATGCTTCGTTTAAGCGGTTGAAGGAGAGTTTGAAGTAATGGAAAAAATGTTCTTTGGCTAATGCTATTACTCAAACTCAATCTGCTGAAGACGAGCTTAAGTGGTGGGGGCAAAAGCATGAACGCACTCAATATGAAGTGTCTCGTGAAAATTTATATGCTGTTAAAGATTGAGGCGATATGCAGATGCAGGCAGTGGATGACATATAGTCGAACAGTTGTATGTGAACTACAAACACTTAAATGCAGGACGAATTAAGAAGATATGAGGCTAGAAGTTAATAGATGAGACTTGATTGTGGCATGTGGAGTTGAAATGCACGAAATTGAAGGAGAAAGCACGCGTAAAGCAAGAGGATCAAGAAGGAGGAAAAGGGCAATGCACTGGAGTAGGCAGGAAGAAGGAAGGAGACGCAACATGTTGGCGGCAAAGTATAAAACATGTGAAATGACAATTATGCCCTTTGATAAGTAGAATAGATGAGTTAGTTAATTGTCCTGTTTTGTAAATTCACATATTATCTCCTTCATTCAGCTATAAGAGCTGAACCTGCTGTGATCGTTTGTAAGCTTCTAGGCCTTGGTTTCAATACAAGAGCGGTTATTTTCTCTCTTTGCATTTTCTATCTCTTCCAGAGTGTTCTTCTTTTCCTTTTCTTAATATCTTGATTTCAAGAACTTTACATTGCTTGTTGAAATTAGGTCACTGTTTGTGAGAAGTTTGACATGGTATCAGAGCCTGTTCTGTGAGCAAGAAGGGTTAATTGATTGATTGAGTAATCTTGTGTTGTTTCTATGGCTACTGGATCCATTAGTTTTGGTTCCATGGATCCTACGGAAGATCCTATGTGCATACATCAAAGTGATAATCCATCACTTGTTCTTGTTCAATCTCTATTGACATCTCAAAATTACCACGGGTGGAGTAGAATGCTTCGTAGAGCCTTGGAAACGAAGAATAAAGCAGGTTTCATGGATGGAACGATTCCTAAACCTGCAAAAGGTGAGCACAAATACTCTACATGGATCAAGGCGAACAACATGGTGGCTTCTTGGATAACTAACTCTTGTAAGTCCCTCAATTGCACAAAGTATAATGTGGATTGATAGTGCTGCTAAAATATAAAAGGATTTAAAACTTAGATATGGCAATACCGATGCATTTAAGCTTTTAGATCTGCAAGAAGAGTTTTACTCAATAAAACAAGAAAGTTTATCTGTTACGGACTATTACACCAAACTTAAGGTAGTTTGGGAGGAGTTGAGTGTTCTGAAACCTTTACCAGCTTGTAGATATAATGTGTGCACTTGTAATATTACTGCTCAAGTGAATAGATATATTGAGGATGATTTTGTCTTTAAGTTCTTGAAAGGACTGTCGGATGAGTTCAAACCTGTGAAGTCACAGGTCTTGTTGTTAAGTCCATTGCCTGATATCAACACTACATTCGCTATGGCTGCTAAATTTGAGAGAAAAATCCTATACTCTAGTGGACAAAACGTGTTTGTTAACAATCCATCTCCCGTGTTGAATATGGGAGATGCTTTATCAGTGTTTGCAGGTAAGACGTCTATTTATCAAAAACCTCTAGGATCTAGGCAACGTATGGCTGCCTTTAAAGGACAAGGAAACTATAGTGGAGATGTGATTATGTGCAGAGATTTGGAAATGCTAAACGTGTTGTGTGTACTCACTGTGGGTATTTAGGACACACAGTTGATAAGTGCTATAAGAAACATGGATTTCCTCCTTGATATAAACCAAAGGGAAGAATAAACTACATAGGTATGGATGAAAGTCAGTACGATGGAGGAGGTCACTCAAAAGAGAGTGAAGTTATTCAGCATGTAGTGTCACAGCAGTCAGTAACAAATCATGAACCAGCATTCTTCACATGTGATCAATATATGCAATTGATGAATATGTTGAGTGAGCATCAACAAAGGAGCAATAAGTACAAACCTGTTGAGAAAGAAGGGGAGAAGGCTATGTATGCTGTAATGTCAGCTCAGCAACTATCTGCCAATGGTAAGGAATCAGGTAATATATTGAATAGAAGTTTAAACATATGGATTTTAGACTCAGGTGCCAGTGATCATGTCTGTTCCTCTCTTAACCTATTTGATTCCTTTCAGCCTGTTAAATCATTGCAAGACAAACTGCCTAATGGTACTATTGTTGATGTACTTCACATTGGAACAGTAAATATTAATGAGTCTATTCAGCTTACCAATGTGTTTCATATTCCTTCTTGTTGAGAAATATGTTTTGATAATTTTCAAGGACATGATTTTAAGTGTGGAATGTCTAAAAATGTCACGCATGTTTTTATAAATGATTAAAAGTTGAAAAAGTTAAGAAAAATGACATCGATGTCTCAGGTCGTTGCACTTTGATCCATCTATGTACTTCGATCTCTCACATTGATCGATCATGTAAGGCAGAGAAAGTTCAAGATCTTACTGTGAGACATCGATCTCTAAACCTGAGACACATCGATCGATCGATGTATACATCGAACTCTCACTTCAATCAATTGATCTAGGCCAGAGGCAAATTTGAAACTCACTGTGAGACATCGATCTCTGAAGCTAAGGCATTTCGATCATCGATGTCTAGGGTTTTTAGAAATATTTTTCTAAAATGTGATAAAATGGTTGTTTTCATTTGTATATGATTTATACATGTTTATTATGTGAATATTATGTGTTTTTGATGATTTTAAATATCTTGTAACTAATGTGCCTTGGAAGTTTCTACAACTTATCAAAAAGGGCAAAATTGGTAGTTTGAGTTTTGTAGGAACATGATATGGTGGAAATACTTCAAGGACTTATTCTTATCATATTTATCAAGACAAAGGTGGTATTATATTTATTTCTGACCATCGGGGTTATTTCTGGAGTTTCTCTCACCAGGGGCATTTTGGTCATTTTACTCCTAAGGGTCTTTTTGGTATTTTCACTCGAGGAATCTCTTGAGTATATTATTATCTTCATTCTAGAGTTGTGCTATGATTATTTTGAAGATTATATGGTAGCTTTATATTAATTCTCTCACATGATGATACTATTGACTATAGCGGGATATGTGACGAGTTGTGATGTCACATTCTATTTCTTCTTTGAACACTCTTATATATTTTATTGGAGTGTATTTATTAGCATCTTATAGAGAATTTAATGGTGTTAAAGGTGTGGAAATGATCACAACATACAAGAATAAATATTAGAAATTTTGGTGTTACACGTTGACATAATCTTGTCAACTATTATTTGTTGATTTCTTCTTTAAAAACTGAGTTGATATACATATATATGAGGCCGATAACATGTATATACAGGTTCCAAAGGTGGTTTATCTATTTTATGAGGTTATAACAAGTGGACAAATCAAAAAGAAGCTAGTTGGCAAAAAATCGCCAACTAGGAAATTTTAAAATATAGCCAATGGCTATGGATGATTTTGGCAGAATTGTTTGAGTCAAAATGGAGCCTTCACATGTCCTATTCTTTTGCAAGGAGTTGAGGGTATCTTGGTGGCATTATCCCTTAGCATTATCTTTATATTTCAAGCAAAATTCCAAGTCATTCATATGATGAAATTTCGGCCCACATTATTGTGCCAAGGTGGTCCAATCATTTTTCTTTATGTGGCCAAGTGTACAAGGCCAACCAATGATGTGAAGACACTTAAGCATTGATGATGAAGACGGTGACACACTGAAGGTCTTTTCTCCAAGTCTCATTTTACACTATAAATAGGAGGCAAAGGATGAAGAAGAAGAACACACTTGAAGCTCACTTGAAAGCATTTGTTGATTTGTCTAGCTATCTTTTTTTTCTTGTCATTCTATTCTTTGTAGCCAAGGTGTTCTTGTTGTATTTGTTGGAAGCTACAACCCACTTGAGCTTCATTTGTAAGATTGATTAGCCGATTCTATAAGGCTACATCAATAGGAGGTAGAGGTGTTACAAAATGTTGCATAGAAGGTGTTCATCCAAGTCTTGAATAGGATTGGTGTTTAAGCCAAGGATCAAGCTTGGTTCTTGTTGTAAGTTGATTCATACCATAGTGAAATCCAAGGAAAGATGTTCCTTGGGACTGGAGTAGGTCACATTGATCGAACCAGGATAAATTCTTGGTGTTCTTATCTTGTTTCTACGTTTCATCATTCTGCCAGTTGTTCACTGCAGTTTTTACACAAATTCACACGTTTTGAAAAAATAGCTAAATACTTTTAAAATTCGTGATTTTTTGTGAAGTTATACTTCAGACTGTTAAATTTCATTTGCAATAAGAATCACTTGATTTGAGCAGGGAAAAGTTAGTCGTTCAGTGTTTGTAAGATAACTGCTCCAATTTGGCTGCAATCTGACCAGTTTTGAGAAAACTTGAATTCTGTTTTAACCAAGAATTGTTTAAGGTCATGTCCCTTTGGAATCATAAACTAGACATCCTATAGAGTGTTTTGACATAAATATAAACCTTTTTAGTTGAGTATTCAAAGAGAAACACGTTTTTCAATTTTGGCAACATTCTGTACAGTTCTGTCCGGATTGACCATTTGAATCTTTTTATTTGTTTAAAGGGCCAACGATCTTATTTTTGTCTAATTTTTGGACAGAGTCTTGTCAACACATTGAAAAAGTCTTGAGATTTTCATAATTTTTGGAGTTGTGTACAAGGATTTTTGAATTTTTCAAAAACAGGTTCTGAATCTGAGGTAGTATCAGATTCTTTTTTCAAAGGGGATTTTTATCAAGGGTAGTAGTGTAATTTCCGCTAACCACTATTCTCCCCCTTCTAGTGGTGTTTATTGCAGGTGCACGGTCCAACCATTGGTATCAGAGCAAGGTTCACACCACTCAAAGAAGCAAGATTCAACACCAAACGAACAAAACAAGGCAAGAAACAATAACTCTTTGTAGCCTGCTAATATCAGATTAAAGGTACATACAATGGTCATAGTCTCTCACAAAGGTGAGTTGGAAGGTATGTCCACATAACGTCCTCCTCTTTTCGATGGAAATAATTTCGTTCATTGGAAACTTAGAATGAGGCTATTCTTAATGGCTATAGACATCGATTTATGGTCTATAGTTGAGGATAGGTCGTACATTCCAATGAAAATTGTACAAGTTAATGGAGCCACACAGGAAGTAGAAAAATATAAAAGCGCATGGTCTTCTGAAGATAAAAAGAAAATGTCCATGAATGCTAAGGCTATGCAATTACTGTTAAACGGACTAACGACTTCTGAAGCAGGATATGTGTCAAACTGCACAAGTGCACACGACATGTGAAAATCATTAGAATTAAAGCGTGAAGGTACTAGCAGGGTAAAAGAGTCGGAAATAAACATGCTTATGTCTGAGCTTGAATCTTTCAAGATTTTACCAAACGAATCCATAACATCTATGGATTTGAGGATTACTAACATTTTCAATGCTCTTGAAGCTTTAGGCAAATCATTCACGAACAATGAAAAGATTCAAAAGGTGTTGTGAAGCCTTCCTGCTGAATGGGATCCAAAGCTAACAGTAATCGAAGAGACAAAGTCAATCACTAAGATGGATGAATTGATAGACTCACTAAGAGTATACGAGGTAAAACTAAACCAACGAAAGTCTGAGTCATCTAAATCATCCGGAAAGTCTATAGCTTTCAAATCAACTGAGTCATATACAAATAATGATGATAGTAATAGTGATAATCAATTAGACGATGACTTAATATTGATAGCTAGAAAACTTAGAAAGTTTTTCAAACGGCTTAATAGAAATAGACAACGACTTTCTTCTTCTTCTTTTCTCAACCTAAGAAAAATAAATCTAATAACACCAAATGGTATAATAAAGAGTTAAAGTGTTATGAATATGGTCAAAAAAGACACATCTCTTATGATTGCCCAACAAAGAAAAATGCCAACAACAATAATAGTAATAACAATAAACAAGACAAGGAAATGCAAGAGACTAAGACAAATGAGTCCAAGTCAAGAAGAGGCAAACGAGCAATGAAGGCGAGTACATGGACTCATCCGACTCAAACTCCGACACTGAGGAAGCTCAAGTCTACTTCGTATCCAACGATGTAAGTCTTCATCTGATGATGATTCTGATAGTGAAATGACATTTGATGAAATGTATGAAGAATTTTTAAGAATGCATGCTCAATGTAAGAGGCTCTTTAAAGAAAAGAAGAAACTAATTGAAGAAAACGACAAGTTGAAGACGTCCAACTTGGAGTTTTCTGATCAATTAGAATCTTTTAAACAAGAGTCTACTAATACTCGTGATTCTTTAGAGATTAAAATTGAATCATATAGGAAAAATGAACAAACATTGAAGTCTAAGTTAGAAATTTGTGAAAATGAGATAGTACAATTAAATCTATAAATTAAACTTAGAAAAAATGTTAGAACAATTCAAGTCTGGAACCAACATGCTAGATACATTGATATCATCACAAAAATATGGAAATGATGAAACTGGACTAGGATATAAAGGAGAAGATGACAAAGTAGATAAAAAGACTAAGTTTGTATCATCAACTACTTAACAACCTTATAAAGCTATAAAAACTACTTTGCCTGCTAAATCTTCTTCTACTCCTTGTTCAATTAAATCTTCTTCCACTCCTTCTTCTACTTATTCAAAGATAAAAATGCAACACGCACCCACAAATGTACACATGTATAAACGTGCAACTAAGCAAAACTTTGCATCTAGACAACCTAGAAATTATGCCTATATGTATACAAATGCAACTAGACATAATAAAGTGCATCCAATTATTATGAACCTAAGTATAGGCAATATTCATATAAGACTTATAGAAATGCATATGAACATACGTATATAGCGCCATTCAAGAAACAAAATCATATGTATAACCATGCATCATCTCTTAAATGGAATGGACAATTACATGAAAATCCTTTGTGTTATTCAACTTATAATAATGTCAAATATGTTCCTAAAAGATATGTCCAAGTTTGGATACCTAAGGGATATCTACACAAGGATGGTGCTCCTAACATTCAAGGACCCAAATAAAGGGTACCTAAAACTTTGTCTCTATTGTAGGAAAATCGCAAGGAATGCAAGAAGGGGGCAAAGTCAAAGAATCTAAAAACTAAATGGTTTTTAGATAGTGGATGTTCAAGGCATATGACGGGCAACCCAAACTATTCACCGAGTTGGAACATATCAAGAATGGAGGAAAGGTGACATTCGGTGACAACAACAAAGGAAAAGTTGTTGGAAAAGGAACAGTTGGGGACCCTAACACATTTCAAATACGAAATGTGTTGTTAGTAAGTAATCTTTCTTATAATTTATTAAATATTTCTCAACTCATAGATGGCGGATATAATGTTTCTTTTCTTTCCAATTCCTGTGATATAATAAATGAAAAAGGAGAAATTGTATTAAAAGTAAATAGAGATGGTAACATTTACACTCTTACCTTAGATAACATGTTAGATGCTAAGGTTAAGTGTTTAATATCACATGACTTAGATGTGAATTTATGGCATAGAAGACTAGGCCATATAGGAATTTCAACTATTGAGAAATTATCTAAGAAGAATTTAATTAGAGGAATGCCTAAGTTAGATTTAGATAATTTTCAAATTTGTGAAACATGTATTAAAGGAAAACACATTAAAGAAACGTTAAAACCGAAACATAAAGTGAGTACTAGTCACGTACTAGAATTGCTTCACTTAGACTTATTTGGTCCAAGTAGGACAAAAAGTCTAGGTGGACACTACTATGTGTGTGTCATAATAGATGATTACTCACGATACACATGGACATTGTTCTTAACACACAAAGACGATGCTCCATTAGCAATCGAAACTCTTATCAAGCAACTTGAAAATATATACGAAGAAAATGTTAAAAGAATTAGAAGTGATAGAGGTGGAGAATTTAAAAACAAAGATGTAATCAAGTTTTGTGAATTACATGGAATTAAACATGAATTCTCACCACCTAGAACACCACAACTCAAAGGAGTTATAGAACGCAAAAATATAACAATTTAAGAAGTTGCTAGAACAATGTTATGTGAAAATAAAGTACCAAAATTTTTATGGGCTGAAGCTGTTAGTTGTGCTTGTTATATTATAAATAGGCTTTCTATTAGAATGAAATTAAATAAAAGACCTTATGAATTGTTAAGCAATAAACAACCTAAAGTAGATTATCTTAAATTTTTTGGTTGTAAGTGTTTTGTGCTGAACACTAAGGATAATCTAGACAAGTTTGAACAAAAGTCTATTGAATGCATATTTGTCGGTTATTCAACTAATTCAAAAGCATATAGGTGTTATAATCCTTCATCTAGAAAAATAATTGAATTTATACATGTGATATTTAATGAAATTGCATGCTTTGAAGTTAGTGATAAAGCGCAACATAAACTAGAAAATAATGTTTAAAATATGTTTGATGATGATGATAATATATTACTTGAGCCTGTACTTGATCATCTAGAACCAACTCCTCCTGAACAAGACATGCGTGAACCCTTAGATGAAATAGATGAAGTGATTTTGCAATTGTAAGATAATACAACTGATAATCCAATTACTTACGATAATTTTCATACAAACGAAACATTTGAACAAGATGAGGGTGAACCTAGTCAAACTAGGAATTGGTGGCACCCTAAAGAAATAATCATTGGGGATCCAAGTGTTGGGGTTAGAACACGTAGAAACATAAGTCAACTTGAAGGACATAGCTTAATCTCACACTTAGAACCTAAGAATGTAAAGGAAGCCTTAGGTGATACATCTTGGATAGATGCCATGCATGAGGAATTGAACCAATTTACAAGGAACAATGTGTGGGACTTAGTACCTAAACCTAAAAACAAGTCTATAATAGGAACCAAATGGGTCTTTAGAAATAAAATGGATGAACAAGGAAACATCACACGAAATAAGGCTAGGCTAGTCGCTCAAGGTTATAATTAACAAGAAGGAATAGATTACGAAGAGACCTTTGCACCCGTTGCACGGCTAGAAGCAATTAGATTGTTACTTGCTATTGCAAGTCTAAGCAACATGAAACTCTTCCACATGGATGTCAAGAGTGCGTTCTTGAATGGATACATCCAAGAAGAGATGTTTGTCAAACAACCCCCTGGATTCGAAGATCCAAAGAATCCTAACCATGTTTACAAGCTTAAGAAGGCTCTATATGGTTTGAAACAAGCTCTAAGAGCTTGGTACGACAGATTTGCAAACTTTCTTATTGCAAATAATTATCAAAGGGGGACCATAGACAACACATTAATCCTAAGAACAAAAGATAATGACTTATTAATAGTTCAAATATACGTAGATGATATAATCTTTGGTTCAACCAACCCTATCTTAGTGAAGGACTTCGAAGAATGTATGAAGTCAGAATTTGAAATGTCAATGGTAGAAGAATTGAACTATTTCCTAAGGCTTCAAATCAAACAAACCCCTCAAGAAATCCACATTAGCCAACTTAAGTATGTCAATGATATGATTAAGAAGTTTGGTTTTGAAGAGTTGAAACCAACACCGACCCCTATGAGCGTTAGCACCAAACTCGACAAAGATGAAAATGGTAAACCTTTTGATGACACACTTTATAGGTCTATGATTGGCTCATTGTTATATTTAACCGCATCAAGACCTGACATCATGTTTAGTGTGTGTATGTGTACTAGGTTTTAATCTTGTCCTAAGGTGTCTCATTATAATGCAATGAAAAAGATCTTTAGATATCTTAAACCCACACCTCACTTAGGACTTTGGTATAATAGAAACGCTAAGTTGGAACTGTATGCTTATAGCAATACTGATTATTGTGGTTGCAAATTAGATAGAAAATCTACTAGCTGTACATGTCAATTCACAGGAACCTACTTGATCTCTTGGTTTTCTAAAAAGCAAGCTAGTGTAGCACTCACTACCACTGAAGCCGAGTATATATCCTTGAGTTTATGCACTACCCAAATACTTTGGCTTAAACAACAACGTGGTGATTTTGGCATTAAAATGAATAAGATTCTCGAAATCCGGTACTTCATTCTAAGGCCAAACACATTGAGGTAAGATACCATTTTCTTTGAGATAACGTTCAAAATGGAGATATAACCATAGATAATATAAGAACTGATCACTAAATAGCTGATATCTTCACCAAATCATTTAATCAAGCCAATTTTGAAAACTTACGAGCCAAGTTAGGTATGATGACTTACGAAACCATTGCATAATTTTATCTTTTGCATGATTTGCAAAATAAAGGGGAAGATAAAATAAGAACATGATTTTAGTTGGTAAGTCATGATTTGGATGGTTGAATAATATGCTAAGTTTCAATTGGTTTACATTTTGGAGCATAGGTTAAGGGGGAGAGTATAATTTAAGGGGGAGCATATGAGCATATGAGAATTGAGAGTTTGAAAACAATTGGTATAGAATTGATGAAACAACTAGTAAATGGTGAGGTTTTCAAAAACAATTCAATTGATTTAAAATTGGTAGATTTATGATAAAAAATTGGTAAAGAGTTGTGACATTAAAATCATGTTAGGTTATTTTGAAAATCATCCAAAAGGAGGAGAATGTTTAGAAATATGTTAGGATAATTTTCAAGGTCATGATTTTAAGTGTTGAATGTTTAAAAATGTCACACATGTTGTTATAAATGATTAAAAGTTGAAAAAGTTAAGAAAAATGACATCGATCTCTCAGGTTGTTGCACTTTGATCGATCTATGTACTTCGATCTCTCACATCGATTGATCCATTAAGGCAGAGAAAGTACAAGATCTTACTGTGAGACGTCGATCTCTTAACCTGAGACACATCGATCAATCGATGTATACATCGAACCCTCACTTCGATCGATCGATGTAGGTCAGAGGCAAATTTATAAACTCACTCTGAGACATCGATCTCTGAAGCTGAGGCACTTTATCAATCAATGTCTAGGGTTTCTAGAAATATTTTTCTAAAATGTGATAAAATGGTTGTTTTCATTTGTGTATGATTTATACATGTTCATTATGTGACTATTATGTGTTTTTGATGATTTTAAATGTCTTATAACTAATGTGCCTGGGAAGTTTCTACAACTTATCGAAAAGGGCAAAATTGGTATTTTGAGTTTTGTAGGAACATGATATGATGGAAATAATTCAAGGAATTATTCTTATCATATTTATCAAGAAAAAGGTGGTATTATATTTATTTCTGACCATCGGGGTCATTTCTGGAGTTTCTCTCACCAGGGGCATTTTGGTCATTTTACTCCTGAGGGTATTTTTGGTATTTTCACTCAAAGAATCTCTTGAGTGTATTCTTATCTTCATTCTGGAATTGTGCTATGATTATTTTGAAGATTATATGGTGGCTGTATATTATTTCTCTCACATGATGATATTATTGACTATAGCGAGACATATACGAGTTGTGATGTCACATTCTATTTCTTCCTTGAACACTGTTACACCCCGTGACTTTTAAGCACGACTTTCAACACGTTAGGTCAACCTTAAATACAATTTTGGTAATGATGTAGGATGTGTTAGTTAGTTACTTAAAATATAGGAAAAAATAAGAAAAGGGGTTAGAAGTAGAATTAGAGGTAATTAAGGGTAATTACATAAAAAGCCCCTACTAAAGAAAGGGGAGTTACACCACACTTTGGTATAACTCCCCATTCACCTAATTGGGGACGGTTAAACAGTGCCAAAAGGGGAGAGAAACCGCAGGTGAAAAGAGAAGGAGAATAGGAGAGGAAGAAGAAGAAGAGAAGAAGGAAAAAGGGAAGAAAGAAGGCCAATCTAAGTGCAATCTTTACCGAAATTCTGCAGTAAATCCGTAAGCCAACTAGAAACAAAGGCAAGTAATATTTCTATACGCTTTACGCAAATTTTGATACTTAAGGCCATATGTTCTTACAAAGAGAAAACATGAATCACACATTAGTAATCTTGTCTTGCCTATGTTAAATGCTTTACTATATGTAAGTTTTGTTGCTAGTTGCGTAAAGTCCTGTTCTTTGGGCCATATCTCTGAAATTGGTTATGTGGTGTTTGTTGTTTGTCAAGCATGCCCATGAAGGTGTATATATTGATGTACTTATTGTTGTGCTCTACTCTTATGTTGATTGTCTACCTTAGACGTTGAGAGTAAGTGCAAGGAATTGAGTGATGAGTGATGGCATTGTGAGAGACTTGTTGTGTTGGGAAAGTTGATGAGATCTTTTGAAGGTTGTGAATGATTGCAGGTTAGAGTGGATATTGTTAGACATAATTAAGCATCAATTCATGTTTGGATGTGTGTAAAGTAGGATGAATCTAGATGTTAAGATGGATCTTTAAGTGTTGAAAATGAAAAGGTTGAAGAAGGAGGATGTTGGGGAGGAAGTTACTGCAGAAAAACTACAGTTTGGCATCGTCAGAACACTTCGAACGCCTACATTAGGCGCTCTATGTCACATTAGGCGCCTAATATAGCGTTCAATGTGTCCTGAAGCTTTCCCGTACAGAAAAACTGCAGTTTAGAACCGTCAGAACACTTCGAACACCTACATTAGGCGCTCTATGTCACATTAGGCGCCTAATGTAGCGTTCAATGTGTCCTGAATCATCCCCGAACACTTCGAACACCTACATTAGGCGCTCTATGTCACATTAGGCGCCTAATGTAGCGTTCAATGTCACATTAGGCGCTTCATGTAGGCGTTCAATGTCTACGGAACATCCCCGAACACTTCGAACGCCTAGTATAGGCGCTCTAAGTCACTATAGGCGCTTCATGTAGCGTTCCAAGTATACTGGAAGTCTTTTTGACCCTTTAGGTGCCCTATGTAAGTGTAGCAGCTTTATACACTTCCTTTGAACATAAAGCGCAAGGGTATTTGAGGTGTAATTGAGGAATAGATGGTAAGATTGACTAAGTAAGAATAAGATTGAATCCTAAGTGAATTAGTGAGACGAACGGACTTGGAAAGATACAAACACGGAGTGTTTGAGGTGCAAGACCGTATACCTGATATGTAAGATGTGTGTGAGATACCTTTATTATCTTCCATTGCTCATAAATTACAAAGTGTTTTGAAAGTGTGCTAGAGCTGTAAACATTAAGTGTGATTGAGTAGGGTTAAGTATGAATTCGAAGTGGATTCGTGATACGAAAGAGCATGAAGTGGTATGAATGAGGTGTATTTGAGTAGTAAACGTTAAGTGTGAATGAGTAAAGTTAGGTATGAATCCAAAGTGAGTTAGCAATATGAAAGAGCACAATATGGTACGAAAAGGGTGTGTTTGAGAAAGTATGAACGAGCAAGGTTAAGTGTGAACTCGAGATGATTTCGTAATACGAAGGGACATGAAATGATACGAGCAGAATGTGATAGGGGTTCATGACTTTGTACCTGATATGTAAAGTGTGTGTGCATGTTTACACGTTTGATATGATGTTACATGAGCATTCTGCATCATGACATGGGCACTTGCATTTGATTTGAGGATTGCTTTGCGAAAGAACATGTGTTTACAAGAAAAGTTTGAAGTTTTCGAAAGACAAGATGGCTGCTGGTTGATCGCAGGGTATAAAAGTCACGCCTGCGAAAGCAGGGTATAAAAGCGTGATCTGTGAATCAACAGCAGGGTATAAAGTATTTTATGGGGCCGTGGACCTATCAGCACGGAAAATAAAGTTATTTTATGGGGCCGTGGACCTATCAGCACGGAAAATAAAGTTATTTTATGGGGCCGTGGACCTTTCAACACGGATATATGATATATGTAATGGGGCCGTGGACCTTTCAGCACGGATATATGATATATGTAATGGGGCCGTGGACCTTTCAGCACGGGGTATAAAGTTATATGTTATGGGGCCGTGGACCTTTCAGCACGGGGTATAAAGTTATGTTTGCTGTGGACTGATCACCCACGGGGTATAAAGTTCTGCTACGCGAAGAATATGATATGTAAAGTGATGAAATGTTTTGTGAAATGACATGCATGGCATGTTTATGAAAGAAGACATATGCATGGGTGTTGTGTGTGATTTTAAAGAAGTACATGCATCATGATACACGGAGCATAAGAATTATGCAAGAAACGTGACTAGTTTATGACTTGCTATGTGATACGTTGTTTTAATACATGTTGGTTCTCATATCTGTGTACATATATGTGCTTTATCTGCTTTGAGGAATTCTTATTAAGATGCTATTTGCTAACCCGAGCACCTTATTTTTGGGCAATGTTTTATACACTGGTGACTCGACGTGTGTGATTCCGTAAGGTGTATAGACGGGTTACTTGCTGGCGATAATTTCGCTAAGAACAATTACTCTGTTCCTTTTCAGGTGAACCTGAATATGAGTTGATATTTGTTGAAGACGACGGCGAGTGGGCTCAATGGGATGTTGGACATGGGAATAGATAGATGTTGGACTACTTATTTCAGTTTGGAAAACTCATTTGTTGTTATGTTGATCTAAAACTTATGTTGGCGAGAGGAACAAACATCTTTTAATTCCGCTGCATTTTATGGATGTTTTATTGACGATGAAGGTTTAAATTTTATGACGTTTCCGCTGGTTTTTATCTTACATTATGAAGGATGTACGCTTGATCTGCTTGACGCTTCGTAGTTCTCATAGTAGGCTACGGCGGGTGCACTGGTTCCGATGACGGTATCGGGCCGGGGCGCTACAGGTGGTATCAGAGCCTAGGCTTCAGATCTATCTCGGAAACTTAGGTTCATGATCTTTTAGACACCTAAGATATGATTTTCCCTTAAGTTTGATCCTTAGGTGTAAGTGCTGATTATCTAGAGCCTAAGTATGATCTGGGTTGGGTGTGTGCGAGTGCGTTTATCATTTAACTTTTTATAATAATTTTAATTGTGGACCCCACCAATCTCTGGGACACGATATTCCTCTCTGCAGTATTACGTGGCTGAGATAGCATGCTTAGACAAGATAAGGGCGTCCGACAGGCTGAAGTATGGTCGGATGACAGTGTCGGAGTATGCCGACTGTATCCATGCGTTGGGTTAATTCGCTCCTACGATTAGGTAAGATAATCGCTTAGAGATGATGAAGCTCGAGCGAGATTTGTTCTCAAGAATCCAGTCCGCAATTGTAAGTGTTGGGAGGAGAACCAAAGAGGACATGATGGACACGTGCTTTCACGTCGAGAGTGATTTCCGCAGAGTGGCGGCAGGAGATGGCCGATGCAGGATACTCTGACAAAGGTTAGAGATCAAAAGAGGAGAGTGGAGTTGGTGACAGGCCATAGGAGTTGCTGCACTGCAATATGAGTCATGATGGGAATGTGGGAAGTCGGCAAGAGTATGTTACCAATATAGACCGGTGGGTTGTTGTAGCGCCCCGCTCCCGAGCCCTAACATCGGGAACAGTGCACCCGCCGTATCTCACTAAGGAGAATACAAAGCGTCGAATCAATCTCTTACTTGTCAAAAATGACGTAGAAATTTTTTCCGCGGAAACGTAAATCACAACTTACATTAAACTCCAATAATCGTCTTTACATTACCGAATAAAACTCTGATAATAAAAGTAACAAAGAAGTCTGTGAAAATCCCCAAAAGATAACCACGAAAAATCGGCTGCAGAGTTCCCTTCGTATCCTAGCTGCAGCTATCAACCAGCCCACTCAGCTATGTCCGTCCCGATCTCAACAAAGATGTGCTCGTAGTCCTCATCCGGCTCACCTGGAAGTAGGGGTGAGTGACAGAAAATCACCCAGTAGATGCCCGCCTCAAACCAATATAAAACGTACATACCGAAATGATATAGCCACATAGCACATAAACATGACATAACACATAGCACATAAATATAAGAGAACATGCATAAGATAAAGTAAATGCGGTAAGTAAAGCACTCAATGTAAAATGCGCAAGTACGTGATGCATGCTCAATCAACGTGTCACACGCAACAAAGTCATGTCACACATAATGCTAATATTCATACCGTGCAATGCATGAACCCGGGTCCTACTGAGTGGCTGCAGGTCGTACACCCCACAGTCACCATGCTGAGTGTGCGTGGCCGCGCCACTACACACCATCCTGAGTGTCGTGGCCCCGCCACCGTACACCATCCTGAGCGCCCGTGACCTGTACGTCACGACCCGCCATCATGCAATGCACGTGCCATGAATGCAATAACACAATCATCTGAGGCCCCTGGCCCATCCTCACCATCCTCCGGCACTCAATATTTGGCTTTGTGAAATTTTTGAATATTGGAAAGTTGTTATTTATCGCCACCCTTATTTTTCCTTAGCTTGTATTAGTTTACTAGAATTTTCTACTAATTTCCCCTATGTTTCCCTTACTTAATTCTATTTATTACTATTAATTTTTAGTTACTTAAATTTACCAAACTTCAGATTTAAGTGAAAATAATTTAATTTTAACCTTTTATATTTTCTGGAATTTATTTGAATTCTTATTGGTATTTAATTATATTTTTCTGGCCTGATTCGCCATGCCCGATACATATTTTTTTTTGAGAGGTTAATGGGCCGCCTTCGGTCCGACCCGCTGGCCAGTCGACCCGGTCCGTTGGCCGGCCTGTTCTCTGTTTTAATTTAATTTAATTATTTATTTATCTAATTTGATGTTCCATCAGTGGCAACGCGCTCTGTGATTTGTTTTTCGAACCCAACCCCCATTTCCTCCTATTTCCAGTCTATATGAACCTATTCTAAGGCCAAAACACAACTTCTTAAAGACTCCTAATGTAAAAGTTCCCCTTTTTCCCCATTTTTTAAGGATATTTTGTTTTCGATTCAATCATACCACCAATTTCACACACACATACACGCCATAGCAGCCATAAATAATATATCTCATGCTTTCCAACATATACAAAATTTACAACTTAAACACATAAAAACAACGAAACAAAATTTACAACTTAAACAAGTAAAACAACGAAACGCATTAGTATACCATCAAAGCATGCATGAATCATACCCGTTTGAGGGGGAAGAGGCACCTACCTTTTTGACGAATTAACTTCCTACGCGGAATCTCTTCTTCCAACCCTGCCGACCTCTATGCTTGGTGTTGTGCAAATCCTTTCTTTCCTCCTAAAGGCCTCAGATGGTTTCTTTGGAAAAGGACAAAAACTTTAACTTCCACACTTAATCCAGGAAGTCGACTAGTACCACTTTAAACACCTTTTCATTTACTGTTATACTTATTCGTTTACCATTTTATTACGTTTCAATTCCAATTTATCATCTATGTATAAGTATACCCACTTATATGCCCGCGCCTGTACACGTGCATGTACGCGCTTATACTTACGCATATTGCCCTCAAATGGTTCATTACGTGTATGTGTGTATATATATATATGTACGTGTGTGTGTGTGTCTATATATATATATATATATATATATATATATATATATATATATATATATATATATATATATTTAATGCACAGCCAGCCACAACCACAATTTTGCATACAAAATTTCAAACCTCATGCCCCTATGAATCCCACATCGGTTAGAAATGGGAATTCACAATGAATTCTAGATTTTTGTTTGTAATTCATCGTTTCAAATATGATATGATGAATATACCATTATACATCTAACATAGTTACATGTATACACAATAATTAAATTCATCAAGCTATACAAGCATCTATAGGCACGCATGATCTAAAATTTTATGCTAAAATAAACATATAATTTTTTTATAAAAACATAGTAAATATAGGTAGATTACTTACACATATTACAATTATATATCAAACATATATATATCCGATATGTACATATGTGAACGGCCACCGCCCATGTATAGTTCAACAATTATAACTCTATATCACACACAGATGGACAATCGCCCCTTTTAACAAATTCATGCACGATTCAATCTATATATATACATATTAAACAAGAAAAGTTCTTTTTTTTTTAAAAGCACAGGTACGTATTCATTTACCATATGCCGTGTGCATGCAAAATTATACCATTAACATTTTCACAACATGTTAGAATGGACGAAAAAAAACTGTTGGATTATGTATATAAATCAGCCACCATTATATATAATACAAATTCAACTTTCACACCCACAAATATATCCACGGACATCAATACATGTATATTCATCAACCTATGCAATCACATATACTTATATATGATCCATTCTTTGATACGAAAATATGAATACGGATTTCACAAATTCATAATAAGTACAGAAAGGATATTTACCTATTCCGATTAGACTATATGGTAGATTGTAATTGTGTTGGATTGAAGCAAGAAGGCTCCCTCTTTTTCCTTAATCTATGGCTGCCGAATGGAGGGGATGAATATTTGTTTTCTCCTGTGTTGGGCGGCTGAAGGCAGTATGCAGGCTATATGTATGTATAAATAAAAGGTAGTTAGGGTTTTGAAATTTCCTATTTGGTTAGGATATAAATCTTTAGGAAGTATCCTAGTTCAAATCAATTTCAATTAGCTTGGGATAACTCTTATCCTAGGATTTGTATTTCAATTCTTTATTTCGTCTAGCTCTTGTGTATATATATTATTTTATATTTATTTTTTTCTCCTCCTGCCGTTTGTCTCACATAACTATTTCACATGTATGCGTGCTGTTAAAGGGAAATTTGGGCCATAAAATGTCTAACTTTTTTTTTTCATTCTTTCCTTACTTATTTCATATTTTAGTTTATTTATATATTTTTTTCCTTACCTTATGCCCAAGGTCACGGGCATAACATTCCTTCCCCCTTACAATAAGTTTCGTCCTCGAAACTTGCGTATGGCGTAATCAATGGTTTTGCATGGTTCTACTTAATCCATTCACCTAGATAGTAACCCTACTAAATATCCATTGTGTATTTCGATACATTGATCATTCCATTTCCTTATCATAGGCTAAGGCCTTAAAATCATTCCTTGTACACAAACATGATAATTTCTAATCCATTGCCCTTCGCTTGTTAAAATCATTACATAAGCTATCTATGATTATTGAATCAACTTTAAGGGTATTGTCATCAAACTAAGGGTTCTATAACCAAATCGTCATTCAATATCGTGCTCATATCTGGGTCATCAGCAGCCTTCTAAAATCAGTTCTTAGGTGTACTATAATCGTTAACTTAATTCTCTATAATTATAACTTACAGACTCCCACTTATACCACTTGACGTATATCATTCAACTTATTGCAATCTACAATTTCGAATTCTTAAACTCATCATGCTTAATTCATCTCCTAGTTACATGACCATCCGTAATATCCATCGAGTCCTCTAATATGCTAACCATCACTCTCCCTTATCATAGAACCAAGTCATTGAAATCAATTTTTTATACCTATGAACTAGTTCTATAATCATGCCCTTGCTTCTCAGAGATATTATCAACAACCTAGCATACGAAGTATGTGTATGGACACGCATTTTTTTTTCAGTTTAAAAGAAAGTAGCTTACGTAGCTATAACTCGGAATATAGCTTTAATAATATCCATTCTAATTTTTTTGAAAACATAGAAACCAAAATATTTTATATTTGTTTTTGCAACCGGTGTCTCAAATGACCATTTATAAAACAATGATATACTGGTTTGCAAAAGTATTACGGTTAAAACCACTTCCAAAACAATTGAGACACAGCAATCATAAAATTTCTTTTTGCGAAACTATTTGAACACGTTGTCTTTTTCTTTTCCAAAGAAATATATATATTGAAAGCTATGTTTTGTTTCGTATAATATAACAATTGAAAACTCAACCATTGTGAAGTTTCATAAAATAATTTGAATAAGGTGTCGTTCTTTTCAAAAATAAGTACATATATTTTGAAACTATTTCCGCTTCTAATAATTAAATAAGTTCATCGCACGAAGATAAATAATTTCAAAAACATTTAGAGGGTAAAATGCTTGCAATATTGATAGTTGTCAAATAAAGTTATTTTAGCAAAATCAATATGGCTAAACAAAAATTTGAGAAATATAATAAATACATAAACATATCGTTCTTAGAAAACATCGACGTTTTAGAAAAAAACACCTATCTTTTCAAAGTTGTCGGGATAGTTGAAATTTTATTATGTTGGTATACAAATTTGGAGAGGAATATAGCCTTATAAAGTAATATACTAAAAATTGGAACTAAAATCTTTGAAATACCTTCGAAATATAGAATATTTCTTGGTGTACATGCTTATACAAAAATGTTTAACTACTAGAAAAATAACAGTCCAATACTTCGTATAGTTTTTCTAAGTCTCCTCTTAATGTCAAATGAAAAATCGACCTATGCACCGTTTCATATAAATATTTAACTTAAGTTGTTCATTCCTGGTATGACACGCTAAATATCGATCGACTTAGGATATTCTAATTCATCACGCTTCCGCGCGTCACACTGATACACCGTACTTCTTTACTTGGTTACTTCAACCGTTAATTTTAATTTATTTAGATCTCGCCTGCAAAGCACCCACTACTTGTTCATGCTTACTCTATCTAAATTCAAGCCTACTTGATACGTCAGTACTTACATGTTCCTAGGAATCAACACTTAATTTCTAGAGCCGATATTTTGTATCGTCATTCCTCAGGTCTACAATCGTAACTTACGGCAAAATCATCACTTAACTTCTAAAGTCACGTCTTATTTCTAATAATATGCTTAATGTATAATTAGTGTTTATGACTAAAAATTAATACTTATGTCTAAGATCGTGACTTCGGTTTAAAATCGTAACTTAATTTATAAGATCATATCCTGAATGTATGCTTCCGCTGTGGATCTAGAGCCATGCTCTAAAAGATCGCACTGTCGAACACGTAGTACTTCTTAAACTCATTTCGAAATTAGTTCTAAGTGATCAGTTGTGTCAGTTGTGCTACGCCATCACTCCTCCGCATCTCCTTGTCGAAGTATCTCAGGTCCGAGTGCGATGATGGTGGAGGCGATGCATGCTAGTTCAGCAGCTGGTGCTACTGTGCTAAGGTGTTGGTCATGGTGACTATGGCATCTTCAAGTGCTTGCGGATGATCTCCTGATTTTGGTGGTTCTCTCCACCGTTCCCAGCTGGCTCACGTCGTGGAGGCATTTCCTGTTATCAGAGTTCATGAGAAGAAATCGCATTATTCAAAAACAGATCGAAAGGTTGAACGCCGATAAATCGATAGTTAGACAAGGAAAGCTCACCATCGGCACACACCTCCCATAACCCGATCATAACCTAGGTCTAAGATCATATCTTAAGTCTACTTTGTTTATTAGGGGTAAAATCGAAATTTTATATAAGATCGTAACTTATATCTAAGTGATCTAATTAAGCCTGCGTTTCCGAGGCGGATCTGAAGCCTCGGCTCTGATACCACCTGTAGCGCCCCGCTCCCGAGCCCTAACATCGGGAACAGTGCACCCGCCGTATCTCACTAAGGAGAATACAAAGCGTCGAATCAATCTCTTACTTGTCAAAAATAACGTAGAAATTTTTTCCGCGGAAACGTAAATCACAACTTACATTAAACTCCAATAATCGTCTTTACATTACCGAATAAAACTCTGATAATAAAAGTAACAAAGAAGTCTGTGAAAATCCCCAAAAGATAACCACGAAAAATCGGCTGCAGAGTTCCCTTCGTATCCTAGCTGCAGCTATCAACCAGCCCACTCAGCTATGTCCGTCCCGATCTCAACAAAGATGTGCTCGTAGTCCTCATCCGGCTCACCTGGGAAGTAGGGGTGAGTGACAGAAAATCACCCAGTAGATGCCCGCCTCAAACCAATATAAAACGTACATACCGAAATGATATAGCCACATAGCACATAAACATGACATAACACATAGCACATAAATATAAGAGAACATGCATAAGATAAAGTAAATGCGGTAAGTAAAGCACTCCATGTAAAATGCGCAAGTACGTGATGCATGCTCAATCAACGTGTCACACGCAACAAAGTCATGTCACACATAATGCTAATATCCATACCGTGCAATGCATGAACCCGGGTCCTACTGAGTGGCTGCAGGTCGTACACCCCACAGTCACCATACTGAGTGTGCATGGCCGCGCCACTACACACCATCCTGAGTGTCGTGGCCCCGCCACCGTACACCATCCTGAGCGCCCGTGACCCGTACGTCACGACCCGCCATCATGCAATGCATGTGCCATGAATGCAATAACACAATCGTCTGAGGCCCCTGGCCCATCCTCACCATCCTCCGGCACTCAATATTTGGCTTTGTGAAATTTTTGAATATTGGAAAGTTGTTATTTATCGCCACCCTTATTTTTCCTTAGCTTGTATTAGTTTACTAGAATTTTCTACTAATTTCCCCTATGTTTCCCTTACTTAATTCTATTTATTACTATTAATTTTTAGTTACTTAAATTTACCAAACTTCAGATTTAAGTGAAAATAATTTAATTTTAACCTTTTATATTTTCTGGAATTTATTTGAATTCTTATTGGTATTTAATTATATTTTTCTGGCCTGATTCGCCATGCCCGATACATATTTTTTTTTGAGAGGTTAATGGGCCGCCTTCGGTCCGACCCGCTGGCCAGTCGACCCGGTCCGTTGGCCGGCCTGTTCTCTGTTTTAATTTAATTTAATTATTTATTTATCTAATTTGATGTTCCATCAGTGGCAACGCGCTCTGTGATTTGTTTTTCGAACCCAACCCCCATTTCCTCCTATTTCCAGTCTATATGAACCTATTCTAAGGCCAAAACACAACTTCTTAAAGACTCCTAATGTAAAAGTTCCCCTTTTTCCCCATTTTTTAAGGATATTTTGTTTTCGATTCAATCATACCACCAATTTCACACACACATACACGCCATAGCAGCCATAAATAATATATCTCATGCTTTCCAACATATACAAAATTTACAACTTAAACACATAAAAACAACGAAACAAAATTTACAACTTAAACAAGTAAAACAACGAAACGCATTAGTATACCATCAAAGCATGCATGAATCATACCCGTTTGAGGGGGAAGAGGCACCTACCTTTTTGACGAATTAACTTCCTACGCGGAATCTCTTCTTCCAACCCTGCCGACCTCTATGCTTGGTGTTGTGCAAATCCTTTCTTTCCTCCTAAAGGCCTCAGATGGTTTCTTTGGAAAAGGACAAAAACTTTAACTTCCACACTTAATCCAGGAAGTCGACTAGTACCACTTTAAACACCTTTTCATTTACTGTTATACTTATTCGTTTACCATTTTATTACGTTTCAATTCCAATTTATCATCTATGTATAAGTATACCCACTTATATGCCCGCGCCTGTACACGTGCATGTACGCGCTTATACTTACGCATATTGCCCTCAAATGGTTCATTATGTGTGTGTGTGTATATATATATATGTACGCGTGTGTGTGTGTCTATATATATATATATATATATATATATATATATATATATATATATATATATATATATATATATTTAATGCACAGCCAGCCACAACCACAATTTTGCATACAAAATTTCAAACCTCATGCCCCTATGAATCCCACATCGGTTAGAAATGGGAATTCACAATGAATTCTAGATTTTTGTTTGTAATTCATCGTTTCAAATATGATATGATGAATATACCATTATACATCTAACATAGTTACATGTATACACAATAATTAAATTCATCAAGCTATACAAGCATCTATAGGCACGCATGATCTAAAATTTTATGCTAAAATAAACATATAATTTTTTTATAAAAACATAGTAAATATAGGTAGATTACTTACACATATTACAATTATATATCAAACATATATATATCCGATATGTACATATGTGAACGGCCACCGCCCATGTATAGTTCAACAATTATAACTCTATATCACACACAGATGGACAATCGCCCCTTTTAACAAATTCATGCACGATTCAATCTATATATATACATATTAAACAAGAAAAGTTCTTTTTTTTTTAAAAGCACAGGTACGTATTCATTTACCATATGCCGTGTGCATGCAAAATTATACCATTAACATTTTCACAACATGTTAGAATGGACGAAAAAAAACTGTTGGATTATGTATATAAATCAGCCACCATTATATATAATACAAATTCAACTTTCACACCCACAAATATATCCACGGACATCAATACATGTATATTCATCAACCTATGCAATCACATATACTTATATATGATCCATTCTTTGATACGAAAATATGAATACGGATTTCACAAATTCATAATAAGTACAGAAAGGATATTTACCTATTCCGATTAGACTATATGGTAGATTGTAATTGTGTTGGATTGAAGCAAGAAGGCTCCCTCTTTTTCCTTAATCTATGGCTGCCGAATGGAGGGGATGAATATTTGTTTTCTCCTGTGTTGGGCGGCTGAAGGCAGTATGCAGGCTATATGTATGTATAAATAAAAGGTAGTTAGGGTTTTGAAATTTCCTATTTGGTTAGGATATAAATCTTTAGGAAGTATCCTAGTTCAAATCAATTTCAATTAGCTTGGGATAACTCTTATCCTAGGATTTGTATTTCAATTCTTTATTTCGTCTAGCTCTTGTGTATATATATTATTTTATATTTATTTTTTTTTCCTCCTGCCGTTTGTCTCACATAACTATTTCACATGTATGCGTGCTGTTAAAGGGAAATTTGGGCCATAAAATGTCTAACTTTTTTTTTTCATTCTTTCCTTACTTATTTCATATTTTAGTTTATTTATATATTTTTTTTCCTTACCTTATGCCCAAGGTCACGGGCATAACAGTTGTCTCATTAGAGATTTCCAGAGATGAGGAGGAATGCTCGGGAAGAGGCGACTCAGCAGCCGAGGACGAATACCTCATCCATGTTATGACTGATGCGGATAACTAAGAAGCTATCGACAGGTATGAGGTACAATTTTAGTGAATAAGATATTTACCAATGTACTTTGCAATAACGGAGTGAACCACTCTTTCATGGCAAACGGATGAGTTAAGCGCCTTTGTGGTTCATCGGAATAGTTAGAAACTCAGTACCATGTCCAAGCACCCAATAACAAATTATGATTTTACACAACACTTACTACCGATGGAAGCAAGTGTCAGGAAAGAATCATGAGATGGAAGATGTAATCTTTGAAGGGGTTTGGCGTTGCCGTGGAATCAAAGAAAGTTGAAGTTACCACCGATTGGTCTAGACCATGGATGTCATCGATGTGCAGAGTTTCTTGGGTCTAACTAGTAATTACATGGGGTTTGTCGAGGGATGTTCGATAGTAGCAATGCCTCTCAGTCGTCGTACTCAAAAGAAGTTCAAGCTTGAGTGGACGGCGGAATGTGAGAAAAGCTTCGCAGAGTTTAATAAGAGATTAACCACATCCACAGTATTGGCTCAATCCTCTGGAACTGGAGGGTTTGTGACCTATAGTGATGCGCCAAAAAAAGGCTTAGGTACGTAAACTGTAACATAGGTTATGACTTTCCATCCAAATCAAGTTTAGTTTGATACTTCACTTGTAGGTTGTGTTTTGGTACAACACGAATGAGTTATCGTGCATGCTTCGAGATAGCTAAATATGAGACAATGAGGATTGTGGGAACAACTAAAGGACTACGACGTGATCATTAATTACCATCCCGGAAAAGTTAATAAAGTGGTAGATGGATTAAGCAGAGAATCCAACCATGCACGACACTCATAACCTGAGAGGGAAATAGAAGAATTTGGTTTGAATGTGGTTGACTCTATGGTTAATGTTTTCACATTGTAGACCGTCATTTCAAGTTTCATGAATTAGGTGAAAGAAGCCCAAAAGAAGAATAAGACTGTGGGTGATATTTTTGGAAATTGAGACATAGTCAGGTTGATGGATTTTAAACCAATGAGGACGAGCGCTTACGGTTAGAAAAAAAAGGGTGTATACCTGATTTAGATGAGCTAAGGAAAGAAATATTGCAAGGGACTCACAGCTCAAGGTTATCGATATGTTCTAGGAGCACCAAAATGTACAGGGATCTAAGACAATAATATTGGTGATGTAAGATGAAGAGGCATATTGTGGAGATTTGAGAGATGTCTGGTGCGTCAGTAAGTGGTGATAAACACCAACGATCTGGTGGAATATCGATGCTGTCGGAGATTCCATAGTAGAAATGTGAATGTGTCACAATGGACTTTTTGGCTGGTTTACCAAGGACAATAAGTGGGGATAACATGATCTTGGTGATTGTGGATAGGTTGACCAAGTCTACACATATTCTACCTGTCTCAAGGGGAGCATCTCTCGATAAGTTGGTAAATTTGGATATGGACAACATTGTCAGCTTGCATGGTGTTCCAATGAACATAGTGTCTGACAGAGACCAATGGTTCACTTCCAAGATCTGGACAGTATTCTAGAGAGCCATGGGTACGGAGTTAAGGATGAGTGCATCCTAGCACCCCCAGACAGATGGACAGTCTGAGCGGACTATGCATACCCTAAAAGACATGTTAAGAGCTGGTGTCCTAGATTTCAAAAGGAGTTGGGATGGAGTGGTGAAGTTAATGGAGATCTATCATAATAACAGTCATCACAGTGCAATTAATATGGCTCCTTTTGAAACTTTGTATGGAAGGAAGTGTAGCTCCCCAGGTTATTGTGATGAATTCGGTGGAAGGACCATCACCGAACATGAATGACTCGAGAAGACATTAGGAAACGCGAGAATCACTCGAGGGAGACTCAAGTCGGCTCAGGATCGCAACAAGAGTTGGGCGGATTCCAAACGATGACCATTGGGATTTGATGAGGGTGAAAAAGTTTATTTGAGGGTATCACCTACGAAGGGTGTTATGAGGTTCGGAGTAAAAGGCAAGCTAAGACCTCGTTTTATTGGTCCTTACGAAATACTTGAGAAAGTAGGAGCCTTGGCATATAGGTTAGCATTACCTCCCGTGTTGAGCAAGTTCACAATGTCTTCCACGTATCATGGTTAAGAAAGTACATGACGAATCCAAGACATGTGCTTGAAGCACGACCTTTGAAACTCAACGACGACGTTACTTACGAAGAGATACCCATGAAAACGTAGAACGAAAGGACCAAGTGTTGAGGAAATGGGTGATCTCTTATGTAAAGGTCCAATGGAGCAACCACACGGAACGTGAAGCCACTTGGGTACTCGAAGAACAAATGCGGGAGAAGTATCCTCAACTCTTCAGCTAAGGTACGTAAGTTTCGAGGACGAAACTTTTTATAAGGGGGTGGAATGTTACACCCCGTGACTTTTAAGCACGACTTTCAACACGTTAGGTCAACCTTAAATACAATTTAGGTAATGATGTAGGATGTGTTAGTTAGTTACTTAAAATATAGGAAAAAATAAGAAAAGGGGTTAGAAGTAGAATTAGAGGTAATTAAGGGTAATTACATAAAAAGCCCCTACTAAAGAAAGGGGAGTTACACCACACTTTGGTATAACTCCCCATTCACCTAATTGGGGACGGTTAAACAGTGCCAAAAGGGGAGAGAAACCGCAGGTGAAAAGAGAAGGAGAATAGGAGAGGAAGAAGAAGAAGAGAAGAAGGAAAAAGGGAAGAAAGAAGGCCAATCTAAGTGCAATCTTTACCGAAATTCTGCAGTAAATCCGTAAGCCAACTAGAAACAAAGGCAAGTAATCTTTCTATACGCTTTACGCAAATTTTGATACTTAAGGCCATATGTTCTTACAAAGAGAAAACATGAATCACACATTAGTAATCTTGTCTTGCCTATGTTAAATGCTTTACTATATGTAAGTTTTGTTGCTAGTTGCGTAAAGTCCTGTTCTTTGGGCCATATTTCTGAAATTGGTTATGTGGTGTTTGTTGTTTGTCAAGCATGCCCATGAAGGTGTATATATTGATGTACTTATTGTTGTGCTCTACTCTTATGTTGATTGTCTACCTTAGACGTTGAGAGTAAGTGCAAGGAATTGAGTGATGAGTGATGGCATTGTGAGAGACTTGTTGTGTTGGGAAAGTTGATGAGATCTTTTGAAGGTTGTGAATGATTGCAGGTTAGAGTGGATATTGTTAGACATAATTAAGCATCAATTCATGTTTGGATGTGTGTAAAGTAGGATGAATCTAGATGTTAAGATGGATCTTTAAGTGTTGAAAATGAAAAGGTTGAAGAAGGAGGATGTTGGGGAGGAAGTTACTGCAGAAAAACTGCAGTTTGGCATTGTCAGAACACTTCGAACGCCTACATTAGGCGCTCTATGTCACATTAGGCGCCTAATATAGCGTTCAATGTGTCCTGAAGCTTTCCCGTACAGAAAAACTGCAGTTTAGAACCGTCAGAACACTTCGAACACCTACATTAGGCGCTCTATGTCACATTAGGCGCCTAATGTAGCGTTCAATGTGTCCTGAATCGTCCCCGAACACTTCGAACACCTACATTAGACGCTCTATGTCACATTAGGCGCCTAATGTAGCGTTCAATGTCACATTAGGCGCTTCATGTAGGCGTTCAATGTCTACGGAACATCCCCGAACACTTCGAACGCCTAGTATAGGCGCTCTAAGTCACTATAGCGCTTCATGTAGCGTTCCAAGTATACTGGAAGTCTTTTTGACCCTTTAGGTGCCCTATGTAAGTGTAGCAGCTTTATACACTTCCTTTGAACATAAAGCGCAAGGGTATTTGAGGTGTAATTGAGGAATAGATGGTAAGATTGACTAAGTAAGAATAAGATTGAATCCCAAGTGAATTAGTGAGACGAACGGACTTGGAAAGATACAAACAGGGAGTGTTTGAGGTGCAAGACCGTATACCTGATATGTAAGATGTGTGTGAGATACCTTTATTATCTTCCATTGCTCATAAATTACAAAGTGTTTTGAAAGTGTGCTAGAGCTGTAAACATTAAGTGTGATTGAGTAGGGTTAAGTATGAATTCGAAGTGGATTCGTGATACGAAAGAGCATGAAGTGGTATGAATGAGGTGTATTTGAGTAGTAAACGTTAAGTGTGAATGAGTAAAGTTAGGTATGAATCCAAAGTGAGTTAGCAATATGAAAGAGCACAATATGGTACGAAAAGGGTGTGTTTGAGAAAGTATGAACGAGCAAGGTGAAGTGTGAACTCGAGATGATTTCGTAATACGAAGGGACATGAAATGATACGAGCAGAATGTGATAGGGGTTCATGACTTTGTACCTGATATGTAAAGTGTGTGTGCATGTTTACACGTTTGATATGATGTTACATGAGCATTCTGCATCATGACATGGGCACTTGCATTTGATTTGAGGATTGCTTTGCGAAAGAACATGTGTTTACAAGAAAAGTTTGAAGTTTTCGAAAGACAAGATGGCTGCTGGTTGATCGCAGGGTATAAAAGTCACGCCTGCGAAAGCAGGGTATAAAAGCGTGATCTGTGAATCAACAGCAGGGTATAAAGTATTTTATGTGGTCGTGGACCTATCAGCACGGAAAATAAAGTTATTTTATGGTGCCGTGGACCTATCAGCACGGAAAATAAAGTTATTTTATGGGGCCGTGGACCTTTCAGCACGGATATATGATATATGTAATGGGGCCGTGGACCTTTCAGCACGGATATATGATATATGTAATGGGGCCGTGGACCTTTCAGCACGGGGTATAAAGTTATATGTTATGGGGCCGTGGACCTTTCAGCACGGGGTATAAAGTTATGTTTGCTGTGGACTGATCACCCACAGGGTATAAAGTTCTGCTACGCGAAGAATATGATATGTAAAGTGATGAAATGTTTTGTGAAATGACATGCATGACATGTTTATGAAAGAAGACATATGCATGGGTGTTGTGTGTGATTTTAAAGAAGTACATGCATCATGATACACGGAGCATAAGAATTAACATGCAAGAAACGTGACTAGTTTATGACTTGCTATGTGATACGTTGTTTTAATACATGTTGGTTCTCATATCTGTGTACATATATGTGCTTTATCTGCTTTGAGGAATTCTTATTAAGATGCTATTTGCTAACCCGAGCACCTTATTTTTGGGCAATGTTTTATACACTGGTGACTCGACGTGTGTGATTCCGTAAGGTGTATAGACGGGTTACTTTCTGGCGATAATTTCGCTAAGAACAATTACTCTGTTCCTTTTCAGGTGAGCCTGAATATGAGTTGATATTTGTTGAAGACGACGGCGAGTGGGCTCAATGGGATGTTGGACATGGGAATAGATAGATGTTGGACTACTTATTTCAGTTTGGAAAACTCATTTGTTGTTATGTTGATCTAAAACTTATGTTGGCGAGAGGAACAAACATCTTTTAATTCCGCTGCATTTTATGGATGTTTTATTGACGATGAAGGTTTAAATTTTATGACGTTTCCGCTGGTTTTTATCTTACATTATGAAGGATGTACGCTTGATCTGCTTGACGCTTCGTAGTTCTCATAGTAGGCTACGGCGGGTGCACTGGTTCCGATGACGGTATCGGGCCGGGGCGCTACAAACACTCTCTTATATATGTTATTGGAGTATATTTATTCATCATCTTACATAGAATTTAATGGTGTTGAAGGTGTGGAAATGATCACAACATACAAGAAGAAATATTGGGAATTTTGGTGTTACACGTTGACATAATCTTGTCAACTATTATTTGTTAATTTCTTCTTCAAAAAGATGAGTTTATATACATATATATGAGGCCAAGAACGTGTATATACAGGTTCCAAAGGTGGTTTATCTATTTTATGAGGTTATGAAAAGTGGACAAATCAAAAAGAAGCTAGTTGGCAAAACATTGCCAACTAGAAAATTTTAAAATATAGCCAACAGCTATGGCTCATTTTGGCAGAATTGTTTGAGTCAAATGGAGCCTTCACATGCACCATTACTTTGCAAGGAGTTGAGGGTATCTTGGTGGCATTATCCCTTAGCATTATCTTTATTTTTCAAGCAAAATTCCAAGTCATTCTTGTGATGAAATTTCGGCAAACATTATTGTGCAAAGGTGGTCCAATCATTTTTCTTTATGTTGCCAAGTGTACATGGCCAACCAACGATGTGAAGACACTTAAGCATTGATGATGAAGATGGTGACACATTGAAGATCTTATCTCCAAGTCTCATTTTACACTATAAATAGGAGGTAAAGGATGAAGAAGAAGAACACACTTGAATCTCACTTGAAAGCATTTGTTGATTTGTCTAGCTATCTTTTTCTTAATGTCATTCTTGTTCCATTATTTGTAGCCAAGGTGTTCTTGTTGTATTTTTTGGAGAGCTACAAGCCTCTTGAGCTTCATTTGTAAGATTGATTAGCCAATTCTATAAGGCTACATCAATAGGAGGTAGAGGTGTTGCAAAGTGTTGCATAGAAGGTATTCATCCAAGTCTTGAATAGGCTTTGTGTTTAACCTAAGGATCAAGCTTGGTTCTTGTTGTAAGTTGATTGATACCATAGTGAAATCCAAGAAAAAGGTGTTCCTTAGGAGTAGAGTAGGTCACATTGACCGAACCAGGATAAATTCTTAGTGTACTTATCTTGTTTCTACGTTTCTTCATTCTGCTAGTTTTTCACTGCAGTTTTCATACAACTTCACACGTTTTGAAAAAATAGCTAAACACTTTCAAAATTTGTGACTTTTAATGGAGTTATACTTCAGAATGTTAGCTTTCATTTGCAACAAGAATCACATGATTTGAGCACGGGAAAATTAGTCTTTCAGTCTTTACAAGATAACTGCTCCAATCTGGCTGCAATCTGACCAGTTTTGAGAAAACTTGAATTATGTTTTAACCGAGAATTGTTTAAGGTCGGAGCCTTTTGAAATAATAAACTAGACGTCATAAGGAGTGCTTTGACATAAATATAAACCTTTTTGGTTGAGTATTCAAAGAGAAACACATTTTTCAATTTCAGCAGCATTCTGTCCAAATTCACCATCTGAATCTTTGTATTTGTTTAAAGGGACAAAAGATCTTATTTTTGTCTGATTTTTGGACAGAGTCTTTTCAACACATTGAAGTTAAAGTCTGAAAATTTTCATAATTTTTGGAGTTGTGTGCAAGGATTTTTGAATTTTTCATAAACGGGTTCTGAATCTGAGGTAGTCTCAGATTCTGTTTTCAAAGGAGATTTTTATCAAGGATTTTAGTGTATTTTCCCCTAACCACTATTCACCCCCATCTAGTGGTGTTTATTGCAGGTGCTTGGTCCAACACTTCTTTTTGCTTCAACTTGGTTTCACTCAGCAAATTTTGTAGAGAGAACCAATTTAACATAATCTTTCATTCTGACCAGTGCTTTATTCATGAACGAAAGTCTATGAAGATGATTGGTTTAACTAAAGTGAGTCAAAGATTATATAAGCTCCATGGCTCACCAAGGCTACTAGACAATTACAGTGATGAACTGCAGCATTCTGCCAACAGTTCTGTCTTTATCACTGCATCCAGTGTTTCAAAGTACAAGGCCTCTTTATGGCACTCAAGACTTGGACATATGACAAACTCTAGAATAAAAAAAAATCCACAAGCTGGATTCCGAAGTTGATATATCTCATATGTCTATTCCCTGTCATATATGCCCCCTGGCTAGGAGAGAAAATTTCCCTTTCCTCTTTCAAGTTCCTCTTCTGTTTCTCCCTTTTCTTTACTTTATGTAGGCATATGGAGTCCTTATAAGCATCATACAATGTTTCATCAACGTTTCTTCCTTACCATTGTTGATAATTACAGTAGATATACTTGGGTGTATTTGTTGAGAGCAAAATCAGAGGCTAGAAACATTTTGCAAAACTTCTGTACATATGTGTCTGTACATTTTGAAAGGAATGTAAAAGTCATAAGAACAGTCAATGGGCTGGAGTTCAAAGTGAATTCTTTCTTTGCTGCTAAAGGCATTGTCCATCAAACTAGTTGCGTATATACACCTCAAAAAAAGGGCATGGTTTAAAGAAAACATCAACATATACCTAATATAGCCAGGGCCTTGAGATTTCAAGCCAATTTACCTATACACTTCTGGGGTTTCTGCATACAACATGCAGTTTACCTAATAAAACTTACTCCTTCCCTTATCATAGCCAATAAAACACCTTTTGAACTTTTGTACAATAAGCCTCCATCTTACCAGAACTTGAGGGCGTTTGGACGTTTGACATTTGCACTCAAAATTCACCAAAACAAAGCAAAATTTGACCCCAGATCAAAAGAATGCCTATTTCTTAGAATGTCTTATACTACAAATGGGTTTGTTTTACAGGATTTATCCACAAAATACATCCTTATATCCAGAAACATTGAATTTGACGAGTATGCCTTTCCTTTCGGAACCTCTCTTTCATCTTCCCACTCCAGTCAATCATCACC
Source organism: Eustoma russellianum (assembly GCA_036186865.1). NCBI lineage: Eukaryota > Viridiplantae > Streptophyta > Magnoliopsida > Gentianales > Gentianaceae > Eustoma > Eustoma russellianum. The sequence goes on along the minus strand of AP025061.1, from coordinate 28,667,170 downwards.
AAACTTTACAAAACAGCCTACCTTATTACCATCTATTCCTACAACATCTGAATCTAGATTGATTGAAGTAGACTTCTCTTCAGCTTCTAAACCTAATTCTATGCCATCCACCAACTTGAATCCCTTATCTGAGAATTCACTGTTCAACTCACCTAATCCTCCTTCCACATCTCTTGATTCTACAACTACACCTAGTTTACCTTCATCTTCAACCTCACTACCCATTCCTCAACAATTTGTGCACTCAGATCAGATACCCATTACTTCCATTGATATTACAGTACCAATGGGTCATAATACCAGGCCTGTCAGAGAAAGAAAAGTACCCAGCAATCTACAAGAATACTACTGTAATTAGCTATATTCACATACACAGTCTGCCTGTCACAACAGTACTCCACACATTGGATCAATCTTTTCTTTACAATTATTGGCACCTAAGTATAAAGCATATGTTTTAGCCTCTAGTTTACATACAGAACCAGCTAACTACTCAGAAGCAGCTAGTTCCTCAGTTTGACAGGAGGTAATGCAGGCAGAAATAGCAGCACTGGAAGCTAATCACACATGGAAATTGGTGTATTTGCCACCAGGAAAGCAACCAATTGGGTGTAAATGGGTTTACAAGATAAAGTATCAGGAAGATGGCACTGTAGAAAGAAACAAGGCTAGGCTGATAGCTAAGGGTTATACCCAGCAATATGGAATTGATTATCAGGAGATATTTTCCCTAGTAGCCAAGATGAAGGTTGGTCTTAGCCCTTGCAGCCAGTAAGCTTTGGCATCTTCACCAATTAGATGTAAACAATACTTTTATTCATGGGGAGTTAAATGAAGAAATATGTATGGTGCCTTCACCAGGTGTGTTCTTGGAACAGTCTAGGCTGGTTTGTAAGTTGGAAAAGTCTCTATATGGCTTTAAACAAGCAAGTCGTGAATGGAATGCCAAGTTAAAAGTTTTCTTAATGTCTAAGGGTTTTACACAGTCCAAGAATGATTATACAGTCTTCTTCAAAGTCAGCTCCACATATCTAATCCTAGCTTTAGTGTATGTGGATGATATCAATCTAACCTCATCTCATTTACCAACCATACAGCAACTGAAATGTGAACTCAATTCAGCCTTCAAAATAAAAGATTCGGGTGGCCTTAGGTACTTCTTGGGGATTGAAGTAGCCAAGTCATAGGGGGGATGGTGATCAATCAAAGGATGCATGCTCTGGAATTATTGGATCATACTGGTTTTTTGGGTTCCAAACCAGTAAAAACACATATGGAAACCAATGCCAAGTTATCATATGATGACTCCTCACCTTTGACTGATGTGTCCACCTATAGGAGTCTAGTTGGCAAGCTAATATACCTTACAATAACAAGGCCTGACATCACATTTTCAGTACAGCAGCTTAGCAAGTTTCTGGATTGGCCAACACAAAACCATTTAAAGATAGCACACAGACTGCTGAGATATATCAAAGGGACAGTGGGACAAGGTTTCATATTTCCTTCCAACACAGAGTTAAAACTAAGAGCCTTTGTGGACTCTGACTGGGCTGGATGTACAGAAACAAGAAGAAGCATTACTGGCTACTGCTATTCCTAGGAGACTCACTGATTTCATGGAAAGAGAAGAAACAAACCACGGTATCGAGATCATCTGCAGAAGCTGAATACTGTGCTTTGGCTACATTGGTTTGTGAAGTACAATGGCTTTTGTACCTAGCCAAGGATTTACAAATAGAAAATCAGGAACCTGTAGAGGTGTTTTGTGACAGCAAAAGTGCTATGCACATTGCTGAAAATCCATTGTTCCATGAACGAACAAAACATATAGAGATAGATTGTCACATTGTTCCGAAGAAGGTTCAAGGGGGAATGATTAGATTGATGCCCGTTAGAACTGAGTTGCAAGTTGCAGATGTATTCACGAAAGTGATGAATTTAAGGAGGCTAAATGATTTAATCAGGACTTTTGGAGTGTACAACACATACGGCAAGCTTGGCTTGAGGGGGTGTTAAAGAATGAGGTGATATGCAGATGCAGGCAGCAGATGACATTTGGTCAAACAATTGTATGTGAACTACAAACACTTAAGTACAGGACGAATTAAGAAGATATGAGGCTGAATGTTAATAAATGAGACATGATTGTGGCATGTGGAGTTGAAATGCACAAAATTGAAGGAGAAAGCACGCGTAAAGCAAGAGGATCAAGGAGGAAAAGGGCAATGCGTTGAACTAGGCAGGAAGAAGGAAGGAGACGCAACCTGTTGGTTGCAAAGTTTAAAACATGTGAAATGACAATTGTGTCCTTTGATAAGTAGAATAGATGAGTTGGTTAATAGTCCTGTTTTGTAAATTCACATATTATCTCCTTCATTCAGCTATAAGAGCTGAACCTGCTGTGATTGTTTGTAAGTTTCTAGGCCTTGGTTTCAATACAAGAGCGGTTATTTTCTCCCTCTGTGTTTTCTATCTCTTCTAGAGTGTTCTTCCCTTTCTCTTCTTAATATCTTCATTTCAAGAACTTTACATTGCTTGTTGAGATTAGATTATTGTTTGTGAGAATTTTGACAGCGCCGCGAGCTCATTATAGTTGATGATTCGAGGGGAGCAGGTTTTCTGGAGTCTAACGTAGTCGCGTTAAGTGTCTGAAATAAGCGCTGGTCAAGAGGAAAACCCATCGCGTTAAGTGTCTGCAGTAACACTAAATTTTTTATTCAGTCAGTAAGCAGCAGGTGGTCAAGAGGAAAACCCATCGCGTGCGAGTTTAAGAATGCTGGGATTGATTCAGTTGACGGGATCAAGCAATCAGCGGTGGATTTTTCTGCTCTCCGTAGACAAATCAGGATGACAACTTCCATGAGATTTCAAATGCAGAGTTTTCCTGCATCCCAACTCTAGTTACTAAGGAGGATAACGTGATGCTATCTTGAATGCCTACATAAGATGAAATAAAGCAGGTGGTATTTGAATTAAATTTTGACACCTCCCCAGGAGTAGATGGCCATGGTGCTTTATTTTATAAACATTGCTGGGAGGTGGTGTGCGCTGATTTATTAGAGGTAATATTAGATAAAGTCGTTTTTGTGTACTAAGTTTCCGCGTTTACGCAAGGTTCTAAGAGGGGCTGGATCGTTTCGTGATATGATGTACGCAGCTTACCCTACACTTTGTGTAGAAGCATGTTTCCACCACTCGAACTCATAACCTTAAGGTAGCAAAGCATCAACCTTACTAGTTGGTTCTGCTACTTAAACCCTGCCCAAAGACCATATCAGATGAGTTTGCTAATTATCAGATCTCAAGAGGGGTCTTGAGTACTGCGATTTCTTTAATTCCTAAGGTTCATCGCCTACTAGTTGGACGAAATTTCGTTCAATTACTTTATGTAATATGTTCAATAAATTTCTGGCCGACCGTTTGGCTACGGTACTGCGAAAAATTCTTTCACCTTCGCAGGGAGGGTTTGTGCTAGGAAAATGCATTCAAGATCACACTTGCTAGCCAAACAGCTTATTGTTCTGATTAATAATAAGGTTCAGGGAAGTAAAGTTATACTCAAACTTAACATAGCAAATGCATAACATATCTTCCAACTCATCATCACCTTCAGCCTCAATGCATACTCCTCAGCCATCTGCACATTCAGACCACATACCTATCACTTCTATTGATATTGCATTACCTATAAACCCCAATGGCAGGCCTCTCAGGGAAAGAAAAACACCAAGTTATCTACATGATTATTACTGCAATCATTTATATTCACTAAACCAGACTGCTTCTCACCATAGTACCCCACACAATCTAGATCCCTCCTTCTCTTTACAGTCATTGCACACCTAAGTGTAAGGCATATGTTTTAGCATCTAGTTTACATACAGAGCCTGCTACTTACTCAGAGACAGCTATTTCCTCAGTTTGGCAGGAAGCTATGCATGCAGAAATAGCAGCATTGGAGGCCAATCATACTTGGAAGCTAGTCCCTTTGCCACCTGGGAAACAACCAATTGGTTGTAAATGGGTCCATAAGATCAGGTATCAGGCAGATGGCACTGTAGAGAGATACAAAGCTAGGCTTGTAGCCAAGGGTTATACACAGCAATATGGGGTTGATTATCTGGAGACTTTTTCCCCAGTTTCCAAGATGACAACTGTCAGGTTGGTCTTGGCACTTGACTCCAATAAGCATTGGCATCTTCATCAACTAGATGTCAATAATGCTTTTCTCCATGAGGAATTGCATGAGGAGATATATATGGTGCCTCCACTAGGTATAGTATCTGGCCAGTCTTGTCTTGTTTGCAAGCTAGAGAAGTCCCTCTATGGACTCAAGCAGGTCAGCCGTGAATGGAATGCTAAATTGACAGTTTTCTTATTATTTAAAAGGATTTACTCAATCCAAGAATGATTACACTCTTTTCTTTGAGATCACCTCCACACATTTACTTCTAGCTCAGGTGTGTGTTGATAATATTATCCTTGCCTCATCCCACCTCCCAGCTATACAGCAGTTGAAAGGTGAGCTTAACTCTGCATTCAAAATCAAAGATCTGGGTGACCTTAGATACTTCTTGGGAATTGAAGCAGCTAGGTCACAGGGGGGTTGGTGATCAATCAGAGAAAGTATGCTTTGGAACTGTTGGAGCATACGGGTTTCCAAGGCTCTAAGCCTGTAAAGACACCTATAGAAACCAATATCAAGCTGTTACATGATGACTCTCCACGTCTGGATGATGTCTCTACCCATAGGAGTTTGGTTGGTAAGTTGATTTACCTTACAATAACGAGACCTGATATCACTTTCCCAGTACAGTAATTTAGTCAATTTTTAGACTGTCCAACGGAGAATCATTTGAAAGCAACACACAGGATACTGAGATATATAAAAGGGACAGCAGGTCAAGGACTTATATTTCCATCCAACATGGAGCTGAGATTGAGAGCCTTTGTAGACTTTGACTTGGCTGGATGTACAGAAACAAGGAGGAGTGTTACTGGATACTGTGTGTTCTTGGGAGAATCATTGATTTCATGGAAGGCAAAGAAACAAGCCACAGTGTCAAGGTCATCTGCAGAGGTTAAGTATCATGCTTTGGCAACATTGGTTTGTGAAGTGCAGTGGCTTTTGTATTTGGCCAAGGACTTACAAATAGGCAATCAAGAACCGGTGGAGGTGTTTTATGACAGTAAAAGTGCAATGCAAATTGCTAAAAATCCAGTTTTCCATAAGAGGACGAAACACATAGAGATATATTGTTATATTGTTTGAGAAAAGGTGCAGGCAAGAGTGATAAAGTTGATGCCTATCAGAACTGAGTTACAAGTTGCAGATTTGTTCACTAAAGCTCTGAATTTAAGAAGGCTAAGTGATTTGATTAAGACGTTTGGGGTGTACAACATTTACATCAAGCCTAGCTTGAGGGGGGTGTCAACGGAGGAGGTCATACATAGGAGCAATAGCTAGGAGACATTTGGTCGAGTAGTTGCGTGATGAATACAAACACCTATGAGCTGGACGAATGAGGAGGATACAATGCAGAAGGTTAAGAGCTGAGAGTTAATAATGTCACGTGGAGTTGAAATAACTGAAATTGGATGGAGAAAGACACATGAGACAGGAGGATCAAGGAGAGGAAAGAGGAGGTGTGTTGCAAGGCAACCAGGAAGAAGAAAGGAGGAAGACTGCTTTGGCGACAGAATTCAAATCGATTGAAAAAACAATAGTACCCTTATTTTAATAATAAGGTTGCTTTAGTAAAATGTCATGTTTTGTAATTTCACAGTCTATCTTCTTCCTTCACCTATAAGAGCTGAATTCTGTTGTAATCAAAAGCGCGATTCATTTCTTGATTCTTGAAAGATAAGTTATCATTTTTCCTCCGCAACCGTTTCTCTACTTTCTCCCAAACATACTCCTCTCTTAATTCTGTTCTACTTTGCTGTTCTATTGATATTGTTGATACTAGATTGTGAATCGCAAGGATTTTGACATTACGACCTCTCTTTTTTTTCAAAGGCATTGTTTTAACTGCTTTCTGCATAGAAGATGGGTTGGTTTGAGAGTCCATGTATTTCTGTAATAGAGGAAGAAGAACTTTTTGGTGTAATGAGCATTTTCTTGTGCAAAAATTTGTCTGCTGCTACGGTTATTTATAGGTGCATTTTTCCCACAAATATAGGAAAATTTCTCACATATATTGAATCACATGTACTTTGCTTGACTTATATCAATTGTATGCATATGTAATCATGAGTATCTTGTTATTTTAAGGGCATTCATGAATAAGCATGCATTGGATTGACACGTAACTATTTTAATCATTATAACAATAGAAAATGCAGATGTAGATGCAAATGATATACTAAATACAAAAATAAAACAAACATAATAAAGATACAGAATATAAATAAAGAACATAAATTTAAAAGGGAACAAGGGAATAGGATTGCGCGGAACTAATTCTGGCCATTATAAACAGAAAATAAAAAGGGAGAAGGGAACAGGGTTAGGCGATATATAACCAACCAATATACATATATATATACAGTAATAATTATAATTAGGCAGTATATAACCGTCCAAATATATATATATATATATATCTGTGTGTGTGTGTGTGTGTGTGTGTAACAAAAATTTAAAGAACTCAGAAGAACATAAATTTAAAAAAGAATCAAATCATACCATATATTTCTTCAAAAATATTGGAGATACAAATATTGAAGGACTGCTGGGATTCTTGGAAAGAATCAGTGGTTATAGGAGTATTCTGGGGAGAAGAAAGGATAAGGAGATGGAGGGATATGGGATAAGATCTGAGAGGTGTAGGGAGAAAGAGAGTTTTCTATTCGAAGGAAGGAAAACTTGTGTTCTTCTATGTCCGTTGCCCTTCCTTTTATAGAGGGGTGTAATCATTTTTCATTTTTCATTTTTCTTTATTTTTTTTAAGTATGGAAAAATACAAAAAGTAACTATTACAAATTGTCTCCATCTTCATCTTTTGTCTTCATCTTGTTATTCTCTGAATATGAATATTGCATGATCATTTGATATTTTGTGTCGTCTTCTCCAGGTGTCTTCATATTAGGTCTTGATGTCTTCGTTGTTGACCAAGATGCTTAGAAGTCTTCATTGCTGATATCTGTTATTGTCTATGTTATCTTCATATTGATAGATCTTCACCATTGATTTGCGTCGTTGATGATCTTGTCCTTTATTGCTGTTTTATGAATGTATATGATGTGATTTGATTCTTTTTCTTTTTTTTCATATTTCTAATAAGTCAATTTCCTCTTCAATTTAAGGAGTATCTGATGCTGTAAAGGATTTGGATGATTGCATATAAGGAGCAAAGCATTCCAAAATTTGTTCCATTTCCTCTTGATTTTTGGCGGATGCCAACTGGGCCTGCATCCTCTGCTTCATTATTAAGAAATTTTCATCTCCTGGTTTGAGTAGTGGCAAAGGAGTCTTCATTTTTTAGTTCCAAAAAATGATTTGTTCCATAGCCTTGGAGGGATTAAGGCTATTCGGTATATTGAAGGCCATCTACCATTTGATATAAAATTCTCTTTTTATTAGCGGAATCATATTCGTCATATATACAACCCGTCACTACATGACTCATAGTAGATAGAACTTCATATGAAATATAAGGAGCATGGAGAAATATTTTTCTTCTTCGGTAGGGTTATAGGTTTTTGAGAAAATATCAAAAGATGTCTCCAATGTGTCCTGCCCGATGAAATAATCTGTATAGGATCCAAAATGTTCCCACCAGCTATTGAACCACAACGGAATATGTTTCGTTGTGATCTGTTTTGTATCAAAATATATTAACCATGTATGTGAACATCTGGAATTCTATATATATAAAGTATTAAACCAGGCCTGCTGATAATCCCAGTAATTGAAATCGGTTGCAAAGAATGGTGATGTAGAATATTGTGCTGGGAAACCAATTTTCTCTGTCAAGGACCCATATTCTTTTATCCATTCTTCAGGTGAAATTATATATAATATCCTGAAGCTTGAATATGCAAATTCATTTTGGTTTTCTTTTGAAAAACTATGTTTTATTTCAACAGATTTGGTCATAAGTAATATAGTTTGATAATAATCTGTTGTTTTTGTCGAATCTCATGATTTATAATAAAAAATTTTACCAAAATAATTTTACAAAGCAATCCTAGGTTCCTTGTGAAAAAAAAGAATGTTCTACTGTAGTAATATATAGAAAAAATGGTTTTTTTAATAAAATTATTTTTTTGTACTACTTTCTTATAAGTAGGAAAAGTAGTAGTTAGCATTTGACTTGTGCTAAGAGAAAATATTTTTTGAGACCGGTTTTTTCTATACTATAGTAGAGGTTTGTTTTTGAAAAATATTGAGTTGATATTTCTCAAACCGATCCTGAAATTCTGCACTTTGAGACAAATTCTCAAGCATTGAGAAAGTATTTGGGTTATTTAGAGAGAGATATTTTTTACTTTGAATTTATTTGGGTTATAGGGGTGGCTAATATTGGGGTTGGGAGACGTGCAGTTTCCTTTTCTTTGACATTGTCAGCCCATGTTTTTCGTGATGGTGGAGTAGCTGGAAGTTTCCTTTTATCCTTGGTTTTTCTGGACATCATGTCTGTTTTTGGAAAAACTCGTCTCAGAAAAACTGGGACAGAATTTGTATCTCCTTTAATAAATTCAATATCAAAATCATATATACTTAATAATGCTTGCCATCTCGCGAAAATCTGCTTTGAAGATAGGTTTTTGACATCTTTTTGTAAAACCTCTTTTGCAGACTTGCAGTCTATGCAAAAGAAATTTTTGATTTAGTAAATCACTTTGAAATTTTTGAATGCATAACACCATGCTCAATATTTCTTTTTTAATTGTAGAATATGATTTTTGCGTGTCATTTCAATGACCAGAAGTATACTGAACTATTGATTCATTTCCATTACATAGTCGTTTTAGATTACCTCTATATCCTATATCAGACACATCAGTTTCTACTACTTTTGGTAGATTAGGATCTGCAATATATAAGCAAGGTATTTCTGATACAAGTTCTTTGATTTTCTTAAAGATTGAAGTATGTTCTTCAGTCTATTGAGGAGGATGTTTCTTAAGTCTATTATGGAATGGTTTTGAGAGTTTCATTATATTGGGGATAAAGTCAACAATATAATTTAGTGATCCAAGAAATCTTTGTAATTGATTTTTGTCTAATATCTTATCTGGAAATTTTGAAGCAAATATTAAAGAACGTTCAATTGGTGAAAACGTTTCTTGGTGTAGATAGTGACCTTAAAATCTTTTTTTTTTGTTTGAAACAAGGACATTTTTGTTTTTGATAATACAAGTCCATTTTTCTTGACTATGTAGAAAAAAGTTTTTAAATTTTTAAAATGTTCTTCTATTGATCTAGACAATATTAATACATCATCTATATAGACAATAAAAAAATTTGAATAGTCCATAAATATGTTATTCATTATTCTTTGATACTCTGATGGGACATTTTTCAAACCGAATGGCCTTACATTCCATTCGTATTGTCCAAATATAACTGTAAATGCTGTTTTATATCGATCTTTTTCTTATATCTGTATTTGCCAAAATCCTAATTTCATATTAAATTTTGAATATATAAATGCTGAATGTAATTTTGATAGCAGGTCTTTTTTATTTGATATAGGATATCTTATCCATTTTAAAGCTTTATTTAAAGGTTTATTGTTGATCACTAGTCGTGGCGATCCTCTTTCTATTTCAGAGCTTTTATTTACGTAAAAGGCTGCACAACTTCATGGGGATCTAGACTTTTGTATTAGACCTTTTTTCCTAATTATTGTATTTCTTTTTTTGCAATGTTGTTCTAATTCAGCATTCATTTAAATTGGTCTGGCTTTTGTTGGTATATTTTCTTCCTTGAATTCTGGTGTATATGGTAGATGAACAATATGTTGTTTTCTTGACCAGAATGTGTTTGGGAGTTCTGAGCAAAGTTCTTTTTCAAGTAATTTTTGTAAATCATGTATTTTATCTTTTATAATTGGATTTTAACTGTAGATACTATATCTTTAAGATTTTGTAAATGAAAATTTTTACTTTAAATAATCGTATTAATCTGTTCATTTTGTATTGAGCATGCCTTAATTAAATCTAGATTTTTGGTTTTAGGTTTTTCTAAAAATTCAAACCTAAGTCTTTTATTTTGTAGTTTAAAGTAATAAATTTACTGTCTACATTATATGGTGTTATTAGATTCATAAACGGAGTTCCTAAGATAACTCCATGATGAATGTCATCAACAACCAAGAATTGTGTTTTGATAGAGGCATTTGAATTTATAACAAATGCTTCAGTTTTATCTTTGACTTTAAGCTTAAAATTATTTGATGCCGAAAGTCTAGTTTGTTGTGGGTTCTCTATAACAACTAGGAACTAGATTTATTTTAATGCAATTTAGATCGGCTCCTGTATCAAACAAAGCAATTGTATCTATATCATAAGCATTTGAAAATTTAATTTTGATTCGTATTAAGTATTTTCTAGAAGTTCTCTTAGTGCAAATAAAAAATCAGACGGTATGTTTGTAAGATTTTCTTTTATGTTTGTTTCTTCGTAAAGAATATTTGGTTCTAGTTCTGTATCTGATTCTTCTGTTATCTTTTTTAAAAGGATTTTTATAACTTCTGAATCTTGCTTTTGTCTTTCTTTTAGTCCTTTTAACTCAATTTTTACTTCTTTTATTTTCTTTTGTAATTCTTGTATAGATACATTTTGATTCTTTGTTTTCTTATGTTTATTTAATATTTTCGTAAGATCATAATGGCTGGAAGCTATATTTGGTAATAATGGATTTTTTGGTACATCCTTTTCTTTAGAAGTTTTATCTATAAATTTGCCGAGGATTTCTTTTTGTATTCGAGGATCTTCTATGTATTTTAATATATATAATATTGTTTCTTGATCTTTTGTTAAAAAAAGATATAATTTTATCAGTATCAGAAGATTCTGAAGAGGTGTTAATTTCATCAACCTGCAGAGCTCTTAGATTCAAAAGATGATTGAGATGTTTCAGATTCAGAGGAATCTATTAGAAGATTAGAAATTTTATCAAGAATTGATTCATCTAGATCTAGATCTTGTAACTTTGTATTAAATCTACAATAATTTGCAGTATGTCCTTTTTTATGACATTTGTAACACTCAATATTTTTTGAAATCTTTTGTATTTGTAGTTTTCTTATAGTTGTTCATTTTCCTATAGGGCATTTTTGTATTGTTTTTGTTTTTGTTTTTATAATAGGGAGGTGTTTGACATTTTCTAAAATTTTATTATATCTATCATTCTTATTGTATATATTTTGATATGGTCGTTTTTCGTATTTTTTAGAACAATGTCCGTTACATTCTTTTTTATAAGATTGATAAGGCTCATTATCAAATTGTTTACAAAAAGTACCTAATTCTGATTTGCTTTGTTTTAATTCTTTTTAAGACTACTTTGTAATTTTATATCTTGACAGATTCTTAAACCTTCTTTTTGTATTATACTTATCAGTTCTCCGTAAGTATAGGCTGAATATGGGATAATTTGTTGTCTTGACATATCTCTTATTTTGTTTCTAACTTTCTCTCTTAACAAATTAGGGAGGCCTGCAAGGAATTTTTCTTTCAAAAATGTTTGATTTGAGTCTTCTCTAAACATAACTCTGGTTAGGAAAGTATTTTTATATTATTGGAAATCGCCTAATTTTCTGCATTTTAAATTCGATAGTAATTCAGCATTTTTATCCTTGATATGTGAAGGATCACCTATAAAATATAAAGATATACATAATATAAGTGTAGCTACTGAATCAGGTATTGTTTCTCCGTCATTTGTATATATTGGATTATCTTCTTGATCAATTTTGACTGCATCTAATATTTCTTGTCTCTGTAATAGAGTCAAATAATGATCCCACCAACCTTTAAGTTGATCAGAGAACCCGGAAATAAGATGCTCCGCTATTGCTCTATCATCTGTTGTTAGTTGGGTTCTATATGCATTTGCTGTCATTGTCATTTGTTGTAAAATATTCAGAATTTGGTATTCCGACATTCTATCTATTGTCCATGTATAAATGGAGTTTGAATTAAATCTATACGACGAGATTGGTTTTATGTGTAAATCAGGAGATGTTTGAATATGAATTATTGATCTATTCCATTCTATTTTTTGTAGAGAATTTTGTGTTGTTTGTAAATTTTGTTGTTCAAATTGCTCAAAAGCTTGACTAATATCACTCTCAAAATCTGTTTTAACTTCTAATGTATTTATTTTAGAGCTTGATATTTCCTTGTCATCAGCTACTTTATTCCTAGTTCGTCTAGCAACTGACATAGATGTAGTAGGTGTATCGGCTAAAACCTCATTAGTAACAGAATCGCTATTGTCTAAACTTTTTTATATCCTAGATAGATGTTCTTTTGGAGTTTGTTTAAATTATTTTTTATTAAATATGGTGTTAACACTACTTGAGGATATTTGATAGGGTTTAAATATAGGTTGTTTAAATTTGTACGGTGTTTCATCACTAGTTGTTTAAATTGGTTATTTTTCATAATGTTTTGCTATTTTGTCTAGTTGTTTTTCTATTGTATTTAGGTGTGTGTTTGTGTAATTATTTTGTAAAATAATATTTTTAGTATTCATAAGAGCTTCTTCAGCTGTATTTTTATAAGGAATAGCTTCTATGGTGTTTCCAGAATAATCAACTTTTATTCCTAAAAGGGATGGATGATTTGAGACTATCTTCTTTTGTGGCGTAAGAGTTGTCCATGTTTTTGTTATTTCTGTTAGTGGAGTTATCTTTTTGAAAGGAAAAGTGATATTATTATGTGAGACATATATTTCGAACCAATTAAAAAAGAATATATTGATTTTATGAATAGTGATAAATTCATTGTACTATTCTTGGATTTGTTTTCTAGTATTACGGTAATGTCTAAAGAACCATTCTCTTTTATCTGTGTTTTCAGTACTGTAAAATTCAGTGTGTAAAAGATTTTTATTTACCACAAATTCTTTTTATTTGATATTTAATTCATTTGCAATATTGTCAATTATTGCAGACTGAGTCGGACTATTTGGGGGACTGTATTCTGCTCTAGAATAAACTGGTTTTGGGATTTCCGTAGAATAATTTGCTTTTCTTTAAGAAGAATTCGTATTATCAATATCAGATGTTGAAAACAGATTTTTTGATATGGAATTTTTATCATAGATGGAATCTGTGATAATCTTCCAAGATTTATTGTACTAGAACTGGAGGAAAATCTTCCGGGATTTATTGTGCTAAAAGTGGAGGCTATATCGGCAATATCATTATCCCTAGTTGAGAAGCTCCTAGCAAAGCTCAGTTTTATAGATCCATCATTTAATTGTCATATTTTTGTTAGTTCTGTATTTGGTTGGTGTTTTTCTTGGTTTATGGCTTTTACTGCTCCTTCAAGGATCCATTCTTGTGGAAGATTCACATCATTCCATTTGATAGATCTGGAGATTATGGCATTAGATCTTGATAGATCTGTATGTAGGATCATTGTTTCTCCTTTTTTCAAGGAGCTTTTGGTTTAGGACCAACAAACATGGAACTCATTACTTTATAATGAATTCGATATATTAAAGCCAAAGGAATTGATCCTGGTAACATATCATATCCATGTGTTTTAATTTGTAAGCCTAAAGTTTTTAATATTTGTGTATTTTTTAAGGAGCATGAAAAATTTTGATAACAATCAAATGAGATTGGTCCTTTACAAAGACTGGACTCAACAGAACTCAGAAGTGATCGTTCAAAGTTATTATGTCGAATATCTCTTAAGACAATTAGTATTGAGGTATCTAAGCCTTCTTTAGTTAAAGGTTTGATTCCTACTTGTATTAATCCTAGATGAAGATATTGAAAACCTTTCTTCCTATGTTTTTCAAGAGATTTATAAGAAACAAGTTGTATTGTTTCAAAAGGTTTTGAAAGAGGAATATCTCTTTCTTCCGTTTTGATTATGTAGTTTGATTTTAACATATTGAAGAGAAAAGACTCATATATTTCAGATTTCTTAATCTTTGGAATGACAAAGTTATTTACAGCTTTATCAAAATTTTCTATTATTACTTCTTCAGTATTAACTACCTTATTCGCATTTGTATTTGATGTAGAGCTAAATGAAGCAGATCTATTAAACATTTCTTCCATTTTTAAACTTTCTTAAGATCCGTTTATATTCTGGCTACCAACACCCTGATGCATACAGGATTTATTGCTCTTAAAAGAGGCTTATTACCCAGCGTGTACAAGGCAAACATTCACCAGTTTATAAACAAATATCTCAGATTGTGTAAAAATGAAAGTAAATCTTATAGATCTACTCCCCTTGGCTCTGATTGTAGCGCCCCATACCCGGGCATGTCCCACGTACGGTGCACCCGCCGTACTTCGCTACGGAAAATACAAGGCATCGATGCGATACAATAGAATTCCATGACTGAGCCATGGACTATTGAAATACAACACTATAACAGTGGTAGTAAACTGACAGAATTTCAAGCATTCAACAGAAAGTGTCCAACGATACATAAGTACCATAAGATTCGTCCACAAAATAACCATCATACGAACAACAAAAATTAACGCCTATCAGCTACCACGCTCATGGATACTCTTGCTTTGGTTCACCCTCGATATAATCGATCTCAGGCTTTGGAGGCTCTGAAAAAACATAATAGATAAAAGGGTGAGTGATTAAAATCACTCAGCAAGTGCTTCCCTGAACTACTAAGAAATACATCAGAACATTGAACATAACCTTAACCATAATTTCCATACCTGGTGCACTACTCAGCTTCATCGTACGTCTATGATGAATAAAACTCAGCAATATAGTTTGATGTAACATGATGCAAAGTGATGCGTATGAAATGCAATTATACCGTTTGAAAACGACACATACAATAATTTACCTTTTGAAAACATTCGATATTGTACCATACTTTAGAAACGATACCATACCGTACGATACTTTAAAATAGCCATGGCAACCTTTTTCATCGTATGAATAAATAGTTAAGTACGAGTGATTCCATCCATAACCATAACTGTACATGTAGCGCCCCGCACCCGGACCTCGTCCGAATATGCTGCACCCGCCGTACCTCACTAAGGAGAGTACAAAGCGTTATGCATAACATGCGAAAATCCATAACTTATGCCATGGACTCTCATGTTACCATTTAACATGGCAGTAAAATTTAGGCAGAATTAAAACTTTTCAAAATAAACATGCATTACGAATATACTAAGTTCCCAAAAGTAGCAGTCCCACAAAATGACATAACCGAAATCCAAAGAGTTCAAACATTGTTCATAATACAAACATCTTGGCCGCACAAAAGTCCTTAAGCTTTGCCTTCCTCAGATTTTCTCGCCTACGGATATGGCACTCTTGGCTCATCCTCGATCCACTCAATCTTAGCATTATCTGGCTCTGGAGAAAAATAAAAGTGTGAGTGATAAAAATCACCCAGCAAGAATACAATAAACCACCATGAAATAAATAAAGAATTATAACATGGATGTAATACCCCAAGAACCTCAAATAATAATTCATACCTGATCTTTAATCCTGAATTTGCTTGACATTATAGCCTAAGCATAATTTTAGGTAATGCTATACCAATAATATCTTATTAACCATTAACTGTAACATACGATATGTCAACATGCTCATGAGTTATGCAACATGCGATGCATGATGTCATGTCGTGTCAAAGCATCATTTTGGTCCCATAAAATAACATGTCAGAAAACAGAATGTCAGATCAGTTAACCCCGGATCTGAGCGGTCCAGAACATATCAACAGACCAATTAACCCCGGGTTTGGGACATGTCCAGAACATGTATTAGATCAATTAACCCCGGATCTGAACAGGTCCACAACATGTATCAGATCAATTAACCCCAGGTCTGGGACGGGTCCAGAACATGTATTAGATCAATTAACCCCAGATCTGAACGGGTCCAGAACATGTATCAGATCAATTAACCCTGGATCTGAACGGGTCCAGAACATGTATCAGATCAATTAACCCCAAAACTGAACGGGTCCAGAACATATCATGTCAATAGACCAATTAACCCCAGGTCTGGAGTTGGGTTAGTCGCATGCTTGGCCGGTAAGGGAATCGTGAAGCTTTCTTTAAAACATGAGACCATAAAAACTTTCATGCATAACGAAAAACATATTTGCTTGGAAAGACTTGCTTGCATGTAGAAAATTCATAAAAATCTGATTCGTGTGGCATATGATCATGCATGATACATGAAGTGACATGCAATACAAGTCATGACGTGAATAATCGTATGCATTCCTTATAACATGTCAACATGCATGGTTTCGGAAACTAAGAATTTCTGAATTTTACTTCATGTTCATGGGGCGGATACATTAACCAAACATGCCTATTTTCATAATCTTTTATCCTACATGTGTTTAGTGGGGTCTTATGATGTAAAATTTTCGTAATTCCCTAAGACGAATAAAGCTCTTACGTCATCACATCATTATCAAGTGTACTTGCTGAATTCTACGGTATAATAACCCACATTACCTTAACTTTTAAGACCTCAAAACCTTAATTACTTGGACCATAACCTGGAAAATACAATAAACTCCCTAAGGATTACCATTCATGAGCCCAAACCGTGTATATAGGTCCAAATCCTTCAAATTGGGCCTTTTTAACTTAATCCCCTGTTCAACCCAATTTCCAGTTTTAGTACATCAACTTTATGCTCATAATTACCCACCAAAACGTTATTTCCAACTTGATTAATTTGCATGGTCTTACTGTTCTATGTCTTAGGTGATTAACATAATATTTCCAGATCAATCCAGTAACCTTAAATGGCTTATTTAATTATTTTTCCGAAATGGGTCACTTGCTGTTACTAGATTGACCAAATTTACTAAAAATTCTATTGTGACAAAACCATAATACTTTTTACCAAAATTCCAACTCACAGATGTTATAAACATACCAAACTAGCATCCCACTGAAATTTAGCCCATTTGCATATTTCTAAGGTCCATTTTTGGGTCCAACAACACGTTACTCATTTCTGCCTTATTCCAGTGATTTCAGCTGGAGCAGTTTTACCAAATAATTCCTTAAAAATAATCCATAACTTATTTTACTGAAATTCCAACTTTCATAGTTACTACACACCTAAAGTTGTCAGCATACCAAAAATAAGCTTATTTGAACATCTACAAGATCTATTGTAAAGCCATTCAAAACGTTATACAATTCTGCCAAGTTCCAGAATTTCCAGCCTGAGCAGTCTCACCAGTTATTTTATTAAAATAATCCGTAGCTTGTTTTACCGTAATTCCAACTCTCATATTTGCTACACACATAGAGCTAACTTTATACCAAAAATCAATTTATTTACATGTCAGCAAGATTCATTTTGAGGTCACACAACACGCTGCCCAAATTTTGTCCAGCTCCAGTGGTTTGATATTTTGCCATCTTTTCAAGTCAAGTGTCCACAATTTGTCTTGTTCTTATGAAGTAGCTTATTGGTCACCTCATACACCCTTTATATCATGAATAACCAGGGTTCATACATTTATTTGAGTCACTTTTGAATCAATCCAAAACAGTTTGTAGATTGTACACAAAACAAGTATCATATATGCTCAAAACAAGTGTTCTTTCTTGAAGTCAAGACTCACCATCCTATCCCTCCTTTAGGCCGAAACCCATATGATACCTTAACCACATTTTACAACATTTATTTAAGCATGCAACACATTCAAGAGTCATTTTATTCCAATCTTACCAAACAACCTCATAAAAACTCACATCTAACACATGCATGCTTTCCTAGGACCTCTCAAGTTTCATCCAAAAGTTAATCTTGCCTAGACTCACTTAGGTGAACCTTATTTCATCCTAAAACAGCCTCATATCACCTTGCATGTAAGAAAAGATTTCATCTTTGAAGGAATTAACCACATGCAAGCCATGTCTTTTAAGGAATCACTAAGATATAGTCATAAAACTTAGTATAATCAACTAAAGATCAAACCTTAGAAACACCTAAGCATTCAAGTCATTAATCCTTCAAGTAAATCATGAGGATCTAGTATATACTTGCCTCTTCAAGCTAAAGCTCCTTTCTTAGCTTGGATTTTGGATAGGTTGAGTTGAAATCCTCCTCCTCCTTCACCCTTAAGCGCATAGTTTTAGAAGAGAATGAAGGAAGAATGTTAGTCTTTATTCTAAAGTGAAAATGGAACTAAATTGAGGTTAGATCATCTTACCAAAGTGAGACCTTGAATGAAGCTTCACTATCCAAAGATTTGCACCACCTAAGAGATTGAAATCTTAGCACCTAATGGTCCATGGGGGTCACGGTTTGGGTGGAGAAAAAGAACACCCATGTGAGCTTCATTATTTTGCATGAAGAATCTACTTAGGAATCTTGAAGTGAGGCTTACCTAGATGATTCTTGATCTTGAAGATGAAGATGAAGTTGAACTTCTAGCTCCAAGTGAAAGGGCCGAAAGTTTTGTTTTGTGTGGAGGGAGATGGAAACTTGCTAAGTTTTGTCTTGGCTTTGCTTGAGGGGGATTTCAAGATGAGATGGAAGTGAGGTGATCTTGCATTATTTTAAAAAAATCTAGAGGGGCAAGGGAGAAGGGAATCCGGCAGGCATGGGGGAAAAGGGGAACCTAGGCTTTGCTTTTCTTACACACTAGCCCCCTTTTTCTTATTTTAATCTTTCTTTTTGCATGCATGTTGATTTTTGTATTTTAATTATTATATAATTTGTTCTTTTAAGAATTGTTTAGAATGGTGTGGAGAATTCTAGAATCCTCAAGGCCTTGGCCGAAATTTAGGGAGGGTTTGGGGGTAGTTTTGTCCTTTCACATTTATCTTATCCCATACTTATATAATTTATAATGTTATTTATTTTATTTAATTATGATTTTAATGTTACTTGTGAGGATCATTTATGATGGTATCCTTATAGAATGAAATTGTTCCATGGTTGATCAAGGTGTTTGGACCGAAATGCATAAGGTATTTCAATACCTTGTGACATCCCCTTACATAATTATTTAGTATCCATACTAAAAGTATTTAAGTAAAGAATTGCTAAGTTGACTTAAGTAACATATACTTGGGGAAATCATTATCTACATTACGTCACTTTGTCAGAGTTTCAAGTACATTGTAGTTGGGGTACAACATTCCCCCCCTTATCATAAGTTTCGCCCTCGAAACTTTATAAACTAGTCGAAAAGATGAGGGTATCTACTCTTTATGTCTTCCTCCGTTTCCCATGTGGCCTCTTCTCCCGAATGATGCTTCCACTGAACCTTCACCATGGGTATGGATTTCTTTCTTAACTTCTTTTCTTTCCAATCGATAATCTTTAGGGGCTCCTCCTCATAAGATGCATCTCCTTCTACCTTCAACTGCTGATCTTCAAGAATGTGGCTAGGATCATAAACATATCGGCGAAGTTGGAAAACATGGAATACATCGTGTAACTGGGAAAGAGATGGTGGCAACGCCAAGCGATACGCAACTTCACCCACTCTCTCTAGTACCTCATAAGGTCCAACGAATCTTGGGCTCAACTTTCCTTTGATGCCAAATCTTTTGACTCTTTTGGTCGGAGAAACCTTTAGGAAAACTTTCTTTCCTTCTTGAAACTCTAAGGGTCTCCTCCTTTCATCTGCCCATATTTTAGTCCAACCTTGGGCTGCTTTTAGTCTTTGCTGAACCAACTTTACCTTTTCTTGTGTTTGCTCAATAATATCGGGTCCCGTATAGATCTTATCTCCAATCTCGTCCCAATAGAGTGGGGACTGACATTTTCGACCGTACAACGCTTCATATGGTGCCATCCCGATGGATCTGTGGAAGCTGTTATTGTAAGAAAACTCAACAAGCTTAAGGCTCTTATCCCAGCTTCCTCCAAAATTAAGAATGCAAGCGTGAAGCATATCCTCAAGGGTTTGGATTGTTCGTCCAGATTGGCCATTAGTTTGAGGATGGAACGCGGAACTCATTCTGATCTCGATGCCCATTGCCTTTTGAAAGGCTGTCCAGAATCTCGACGTAAAACGGAGATCATGGTCGCATACGATACTTACGGGCACCCCATGCAAACAAACAATTTGGTCAATGTACATAGAGGCTAACTTCTCCATGGATGCCTTAATCGACATGGCCAAAAAGTGGACAGACTTAGTCAAACGATCCACAACGACCCATATAGCATCATTTCCATACTTAGTCTTGGGTAGGTCGGTCATGAAATCCATTGTGACGTGGTCCCATTTCCATTCTGGCACTTCTAGGGGTTGTAATAATCCAGCAGGTCTTTGGTGTTCCGCTTTTACTCTTTGGCACACAAAGCATCGTCCAACAAAATCGGCTATTTGGTTCTTCATACCGTGCCACCAAAACTTCTGCTTGAGGTCTTGATACATCTTATTAGCTCCAGGATGTATAGATAATCGAGAGTTATGAGCTTCCATCAAAACTTCATCTTTAATTTCTTTGTTCTTGGGTACACATAATCGTCCTCGGTGCCATAAACTGCCATCACTACGAACTTCAAAATCATCTCACGGCTTATCTTTCATCCTTTCCTTGGTTTTTCTTAAAGCTTCATCATTCCCTTGAGCCTCTTTAATCCTATCAATCAATGAGGGAATAAGAACCAACTTGGCGAGAACTTCCTCAACTGAATCAACTTCTTCTAAGCCAAACTCTTCCATGTCTCGCTGAAGAGGGGGTTGCGTGGCTTGTCTTCCGACTCAATGCATCAGCAACTTTATTAGCTTTCCCAGGGTGATATTGAATTGAGAGATCATAATCTTTAATCAACTCCAACCATCTGCGCTGCCGCATATTGAGCTCTTTCTGGGTAAAGAGATACTTTAAGCTTTTGTGGTCTGTGTAGATTTCACACTTCTCGCCATACAAGTAATGTCTCCATATCTTTAATGCGAAAACCGCTGCGACAAGCTCAAGATCATGGACAGGGTAGTTTTGCTCAAATGGCTTTAACTGTCAGGATGCATAAGCTATCACTCTATCTTGCTATATAAGGACACATCCGAGACCATTCTTTGATGCATCACTGTACACCACGTACTTCTCACCAGGAGTGGGCTGAGCTAGGATAGGGGCGGGTGTCAACTTCGCTTTTAGCTCCGAGAAGCTCTTTTCACAGTCAGCACTCCACTCGAATTTGATCTTCTTTTGGGTCAATCTGGTGAGGAGAACAGCTATCCTCGAAAACCCTTCAACAAACTTTCGGTAATACCCGGCTAGTCTAAGAAAACTTCTCACTTCGGTAACATTTGTTGGTCTGGGCCATTCCGTGATAGCTTCGATTTTCTTGGGATCCACTGAAATCCCATCTTCTGAAATAACATGGCCGAGGAAGGATACACTTTGCAGCCAAAACTTGCATTTGCTAAACTTTGCATACAACTGTCTTGCTCTTAGAATATTCAAGACTGTCCTCAAATGGGCTGCATGAGTCTCTTCGTCGGGTGAATAAATCAAGATGTTGTCTATGAAGACCACTACGAACTTGTCCAACTGGTCTTGGAAGATTCGATTCATGAGATCCATGAAGGCAGCAGGGGCATTGGTCAAACCAAAGGGCATGACCAAGAATTCATAGTGTCCATAGCGGGTTCTGAAAGCAGTCTTAGGGACGTCTTCTGCCTTAATCTTCAGTTGAAAGTATCCAGATTGCAGGTCAATCTTACTGAAGATTCAGGATCCCTGCATTAAGATACTTTAGGTAGGGTTTGAAAAGATTTAAATCTTAATCAAACTAAAGCTTATTAGCTACATACCCTGAGTTGGTCGAATAAGTCGTCAATCCGGGGCAATGGGTACTTGTTCTTTATGGAGATTTTGTTGAGCTCCCAGTAATCGATGCATAAACGCATACTTCCATCTTTCTTCTTCACGAATAGCATAGGAGCACCCCAAGGTGAAACGCTGGGGTGAATGAGCTTCTTTTTTAGCAGCTCGTGTAACTGCTTCTTAAGCTCTTTCAGTTCTGCAGGAGCCATCCGATACGGGGCTTTTGATATAGGTTCAGCTCCCGGAACAAGATTTATCTCGAAGGCAATTTCGCGATCAGGAGGTAGTCCAGGTAAATCATCAGGAAACACATCGGGGTATTCATCACGATTGGGACTTGTGCAAGGGTAGGACTCGCTTGCTCAGCACTTAAGACATAAACAAAGAATCCTTCATGACCTTTCCTCAACGCTCGGCTGGCACGAGCCGCGTTAACAAAAACTTTCTTGGATGGTTTCTTTAACTTAGCTCCTCCTTGGAATGATATTTCATCTCGAGCTGGGTTCTTAATGATAACTTGCCTACTTCGGCAATCAACGTGAGCATGATTCTTTGAGAGCCAATCCATTCCGAGAATCACGTCAAAATCACTCAAAGATATAGGGATCAAATTGGCCTCAAACCACTGATCATTAAACTCGAGCGCGTAATTTCTGAAGAGGTGATAGGAAACAAGCACCTGGTCGCCAGCTGCTTGTACTCTATAGGGTGATTCTAGTCTGACGGGATTATGATCGATATTCTTAGCAAACTTTCTTGAGATAAATGGTGGCAGGCGCCACTATCGAACAACACATTTGCGGGTATGCTACATACTAAGATAGTTCCTGAACCATGCACATTTTACTAAGCAATATAATAGGCATGTATAAGTAGAACGTATTGAGGACATAAAACTTTAAATCTTACCAGTTACAACGTCTGCAGTCTCCTTAACATCAGCATCCGTCATGGCGTGCACCCTCGCATTTGCACGTGGCCGCTGGTTCTTGGGCTGCTGTTGTTGTTGATGCGCTCCTCTTTCTGGGCAGTCCTTAATCAGATGACCATCTTTGCCGCATCCAAAGCATTTACCCGTCTTCCATCTACACTCACCCATGTGTCTCTTCTGGCACTGAGGGCATACTGGTATAGCTGGCTGCTGAGGTGGAGCCTGATTCTTCTGCTGATTATTCTGATGCTGCTGGCGGCGCTGGTTCTGACCTTGGGGTTGTCCTTGTCGAACTGACCCTCTGAAATTCTTCTTAACTACTTTTCTGTACTTTTCATTTCTAGTCCCTTGTCTTTCCCTCTTTTGTCCCACATCATCTCGTCGGATAATGTCTCGCTCAATCCGATAACATGCGTCCAAAAGGGCTCCAAAATTCGTAGGATTTGAATTTACCAACCATGTCCGGATTCTTGGATTCAGTCCTCTTTCGAACTTCAGCATTTTTGTTTCTTCATCATTCATGGTAACAGGCTGAAACCTCCCTAGTGCAATGAACTTATTTGCGTACTCAGCTACCCTCATGCCAGGCTCTTGCTTTAGAGATTCAAACTCATGCCTCTTTTGTAACTTGACCGACGGAGGAATATAGAACTTGTGAAATTCTTGCAAAAATCTCTCCCAGGCAATCGGTCTGGGCAAAGGATGCAGATTCGTCTTCCACCATTGATTTGTTTCACTGATTAGAAAAAGTCTGATGGCTTGGGCTTTCATCTTGTCTGGGGCTTGAATTAACTCGAAACAGTTTTCAACTTCATCTAGCCACTTCTCTGCTGTATCTGGGTCTGGCTTTCCCTCAAAAGGTGGCACATTAGCCCTGTTAAGTTTCTCGAAGTAATACTGGGCATCTCTTACAGGTTGGTGTGGATGAGGGGGAGCATTCTGATGGATGAGGCCTTGCCCTATCTGAGTGACAGCCTGGCAAAAGGCCTGAAAGGCATTCATGTCAGGGATGACCGGAGGAACATGTGCCTGCGGTGCTAGTGGTGGATTATTCTGAACTGGAGGATTCTGGTCCGGCTGTGGTGGCGGGACCTGAACTGGTGGTGGAGGAATGGGCTCATGAGCAGCGGGTTGTGCCCTATGAGGTCTGCCACGTGGTCTCACCATCTGCACTAAAGGATGTTAACATTTACTTAAAGGTCGGAATTAATTTGACTAGAGACCGTAATCCAAAGACCTTAAATAAGGACGATAAAAGACATATTATACTTTATAAATCCGGATTTCAATATTAGGCTTAATTATTAATTTACCTCCTAAACCCGGTCTAAGTAGTCCTAGTCTAAGGCCATCACTCATCTAAGATCATGACTTAGGTCTAAGATCAAACTTAGATTGCTAAGGTCATAACTTAGTTCTACGTTCTGTCCGAAATCTAGAGCCTGGGCTCTGATACCAATTGTAGTGCCCCGCACCCGGACCTCGTTCGAATACGGTGCACCCGCCGTACCTCACTAAGGAGAGTACAAAGCGTCATGCATAACATGCGAAAATCCATAACTTATACCATGGACTCTCATGTTACCATTAACATGGTAGTAAAATTTGGACCGAATTAAAACTTTTCAAAATAAACATGCATTACGAAAATACTAAGTTCCCAAAAGTAGCAGTCCCACAAAATGACATAACCGAAATCCAAAGAGTTCAAACATTGTTCATAATACAAACATCTTGCCCACACAAAAGTCCTTAAGCTTTGCCTTCCTCAGATTTCCTCGCCTACGGATATGGCACTCTTGGCTCATCCTCGATCCACTCAATCTTAGCATTATCTGGCTCTAGGAAAAAAATAAAAGTGTGAGTGATAAAAATGACCCAGCAAGGATACAATAAACCACCATGAAATAAATAAAGAATTATAACATGAATGTAATACCCCAAGAACCTCAAATAATAATTCATACCCGATCTTTAATCCTGAATTTGCTTGACGTTATAGCTTAAGCATAATTTTAGGTAATGCTATACCAATAATATCTTATTAACCATTAACTGTAACATACGACATGTCAACATGCTCATGAGTTATGCAAAATGCGATGCATGATGTCATGTCGTGTCAAAGCATCACTTTGGTCCCATAAAATAACATGTCAGAAAACAGAATGTCAGATCAATTAACCCCGGATCGGAACGGATCCAGAACATATCAACAGACCAATTAACCCCGGGTCTGGGACGGGTCTAGAACATGTATCAGATTAATTAACCCCGGATCTGAACGGGTCCAGAACATGTATCAGATCAATTAACCCCGGATCTGAACGAGTCCAGAACATATCATTTCAACAGACCAATTAACCCCGGGTCTGGAGTCGGGTTAGTCGCATGCTTGGCCGACAAGGGAATCATGAAGCTTTCTTTAAAACATGGGACCATAAAAACTTTCATGCATAACGAAAAACATAGTTGCTTGGAAAGACTTGCTTGCATACAGAAAAATTCATAAAAATCTGATTCATGTGGCATATGATCATGCATGATACATGAAGTGATATGCAATGTAAGTCATGATGTGAATAATCGTATGCATTCCTTATAACATGTCAACATGCATGGTTTCGAAAACTAAGAATTTCCAGATTTTACTTCATGTTCATGGGGCGGCTACATTAACCGAACAGGACCATTTTCATAATATTTTATCCTACATGTGTTTAGTGGGGTCTTATGACGTAAAATTTTTGTAACTCCCTAAGACGAATAAAGCCCTTACGTCATCAAATCATTATCAAGTGTACTTGCTGAATTCTACGGTATAATAACCCACATTACCTTAACTTTTGAGACCTCAAAACCTTAATTACTTGGACCATAACCTGGAAAATACAATAAACTCCCTAAGGATTACCATTCATGAGCCCAAACCGTGTATATAGGGCCAAATCCTTTAAATTGGGCCTTTTTAACTTAATCACCTGTTCAACCCAATTTCCAGTTTTAGTACATCAACTTTATGCTCATAA
The DNA here is from genome assembly GCA_036186865.1 of Eustoma russellianum. Lineage (NCBI taxonomy): Eukaryota > Viridiplantae > Streptophyta > Magnoliopsida > Gentianales > Gentianaceae > Eustoma > Eustoma russellianum. Next base: position 28,641,236 of record AP025061.1, on the reverse strand, counting down.
TTACCCACCAAAACATTATTTCCAACTTGATTAATTTGCATGGTCTTACTGTTCTATGTCTTAGGTGATTAACATAAAATTTCCAAATCAATCTAGTAACCTTAAAGGGCTTATTTAATTATTTTTCCGAAATAGGTCACGTGCTGTTACTGGATTGACCAAATTTACTAAAAATTCTATTGTGACAAAACCATAATACGTTTTACCAAAATTCCAACTCACAAACGTTATAAACATACCAAACTAGCATCCCACCGAAATTTAGCCCATTTGCATATTTCTAAGGTCCATTTTTGAGTCCAACAACACGTTACTCATTTCTGCCCTATTCCAGTGATTTCAGCTGGAGCAGTTTTACCAAATAATTCCTTAAAAATAATCCATAACTTATTTTACTGAAATTCCAACTTTCATAATTACTACACACCTAAAGTTGTCAGCATACCAAAAATAAGCTTATTTGAACGTCTACAAGATCCATTGTAAAGCCATTCAAAACGTTATACAATTCTGCCAAGTTCCAGAATTTCCAGCCTGAGCAGTCTCACCAGTTATTTTATTAAAATAATCCGTAGCTTGTTTTACCAAAATTCCAACTCTCATATTTGCTACACACATAGAGCTAACTTTATACCAAAAATCAATTTATTTACATGTCAGCAAGATTCATTTTGAGGTCACACAACACACTGCCCAAATTTTGTCCAGCTCCAGTGGTTTGATAGTACATTACCCTGGCAACCTACAAGAAGATGTTACGCTTGGGTCCATAACCATAACTGTACATTACCCGGCAACCTACAAGAGGATATTACGCTCAAGTCCATAACCATAACAATACCGAAATCGATCGTAATAACAGTTTATTCGATATGGGTTTTTAAATTGATATCATGCTTTAACTGTTAAAACCATGTAATACTTATACTTTTAAAATAAAACCATGCAATACCTTTTTAAAAGTATGTCATGATATGCAAATGGTGCAAGAAAATGAACTTCATAACCGTCAATACCTTTGTCTCTAATTTCTTTATGTTGTTTTCTATAATTATTCCCGGTTTTCTTAAATTTTGCTATAAGCTGGAAAATTCCAGCACCTTAAACGGTTGATTTTTCTTTATTTGGGCCCCGAATCATCCCCGAAACGATACCATCACGACCCCATTTCCCCGGTACTAATTTATCGTCAATTTAACTAAATTTTTAGGACCATTTTCTGTAATAAACAGTCCACCCGGGGCTGTTTTATCTTTCTATATTCCCCCTTCTTAATCAAGTCTAATTCTTAAGTAACTTCTCTAAATTCTCCTAGAATCTATTAGTATCATAGTGAACTCACCGTGATAAGGAATTTAATAAAACAACCTTCTCCAGCCCCTACAAATACCGGAACATATATATCCCCTATTCAAGAATAGATTTTGTCTTACCATAGGTCATACCTAAAGACCTCTTTATTCTTATGAACCATAATATCATTTTATGTTGATTCCTTAGCTTATGACCATATTCAACATCAAAATAATAATCAAAGTCCATTTACAAGGCAGTCCCAAAAGTCTCATTTAAGTACAAATTCATCTTAAATCTACAATATAATAGAATAGCTCATTCTCCTCCTCTTGTCTTCATGTCTTGGCTACAAAAGAGAATTGGTGTTAGCAACTTGACCCATTTTATCCAAAATAATCCAAGAAAGAGATTCATTAGTCATCATAAATCACATTCTCATTCTAAAATATAATATTGAAAATTTGAAAACCAAACTCCACCCCACTGATACAATCCTAGCCGTTTTTTTTGTTGGGGGGGGGGGGGGAGTTTCTTTTCCTTTTCTTGCTTTATTCTACCCATAAACATGACTACTTACCCATTTTATCTTATCCCACCCCGCCTTTTCTTTTTCTATTTTTCTTTTTCTAGGATATCTTCTTCCTCTTCCCTACTGACCAAAACGTTCCCTGCCCTCTTTCAAGATCCTTTTCAAACAGGAACAGTTTCTCCAAAGAAGAACCCACAAAGCAATTTAATCTATTTATCATACTTCCTTTCTTATCTTCTTAATTGGAGGCTATTTCTTCAAAATGGAACGTCCCCTAATCTTTTTCACAAATCTCCTACTACTTTCTTTATTCTCTTTAATTGATGAAACCCCTGATTCACAACCGTGCCCCCTGCCCTTCAGTGCCCATTTCATACCTTCACAAATTAACCAAACTCATAGCGTCTAGCCCCAACAATCTACACTTGAAGAAATTACTCCATTAAGGCTTCCAAACACCAAACAGTCTATACTTCCATTTTAAGACTAACAGTAGTATATTCAAGGTTCAAATACATTTCTAAGTAGATTCAAAAGAAAGATACTTGCCTTAGTTCCTTGTTCTTGATGGGTTTTTGAAGATGAGTTGGATTCTTCGTGCTTGAGTTCGGTGGTGCTTCCTTGGGTGATGGTGGTGGATGATTTTTATGAGGAGATGAGAAGAACAATGAGTTTAGAGTGTTAAATGAACATAACTAGAGAAAACAAATTGAGTCTACCTTCAATCCCTCAAAGAGTTATGGTAGGTGAATCTTACCTTTGCTTTTCTTGAACTAGAGTCTTGTTCCTTCCTTTGTTTCTTTGGGCGGATGTTGATGGGAGAGGGGAAAAGAGAAAGCTTGCTTCTTGAAGTTGGTGGTGAGCTTAGTGGTGTAGATTGAAGGCAACCATGGGGCTTACAGTGGTTTCGGTTTATAGGAGGAGAGGAAGTGTGGAGAAGATGAGAAGGGAAGAAGTTATCTTCTCCCATTGGAGGGAGAAAGGGGCGACGGCTTGGAGGAGGAAGAAAGGTGATTTAGGTTTTAGTTTTAGGTTGCCGGGTAATTATGCTTTTTTTGGGGAGATATTTTTCTAAGGTGTTGATTTTTTTGTTTGCAGGATTCTTCTAGAATTTGGACTAGGCTTTGTGTTGAAGGCTTTTGGATCAAAGCTGAGAGGGCCCTGGTCTTAGAAAGGTGGTGGCTGGCCCACTTGGAAGAGAAGAGGAGGAATTTCTCAATTTAATACTAGCAGCCCATTTAATCATAGTATTGGATTAATTAACTTGAGTATTATTTAATTACATATACATATTTATTTAAATGGTTTACTTACTCAATTAAGTTATATATATCATAGCTTCATATGAATCAACACATAAGACGAAATTTTTACAAACACTAGCGGGGCGGTTACAACACTGATACCAATGATACCCACGAATCCTATTTCCTTCAATATATTAAAATCAGACTACATAATCAAAACGGAAGAAGGAGGTATTGCTCTTTCAAAACCTTTTGAAACAATACAACTTCTTTCTTATAAATCTCTTGAAAAACATAGGAAGAAAGGTTTTCAATATCTCCATGTAGGATTAATATAAGTAGGAATCAAACCATTAGCTAGAGAAGGTTTAGATACCTCAATACTAATTGTCTTAAGAGATATTCGACATAATAACTTTGAACAATCACTTCTGAGTTCATTTGAGTCCAGTCTCTGTACAGGACCAATCTCACTTGATTGTTATCCAAAATTTTCATGCTCCTTAAAATATACAACAATATTAAAAACTTTAGTCTTACAAATTAAAACACATGGATATGATATGTTACCAGGATCAATTCCTTTGGCTTTAATATATTGAATTCATTATAAAGTAATGAGTTCCATGTTTGTTGGTCCTAAACCAAAACACTCCTTGAAAAAAAAGAAACAATGATCCTACATAGAGATCTATCAAGATCTAATGCCATAATCTCCAGATCTATCAAATGGAATGATGTAAATCTTCCACAAGAATGGATCCTTGAGGGAGCAGTAAAAGCCATAAACCAAGAAAAAATCAACCAAATACAGAACTAACAAAAATATGACAATTAAATGATGGATCTGTAAAATTGAGCTTTGCTGGGAGCTTCTCAACTAGGGATAATGATATAGCTGATATAGCCTCCACTTTTAGCACAATAAATCCTGGAAGATTTTCTGCCAGTTCTAGTACAATAAATCTTGGACGATTTCACATATTCCATCTGTGATAAACATTCCATATCAAAAACATCAGTTTTCAACATCTGATATTGATAATACGAATTCTTCTTTTAGAAAAGCAAAATATTCTACAGAAATCCCAAAACCAGTTTATTCTAGAGTAGAATACAGCCCCCAAAATAGTCCGACTCAGTCTGCAATAATTGAGAATATTGCAAATGAATTAAATGTCATAAAAAAAAGAATTTGTGGTAAATAAAAATCTTTTACACACTGAATTTTACAATACTGAAAACACAGATAAAAGAGAATGGTTCTTTAGACATTACCATAATACTATAAAACAAATTCAAGAACAGTACTAATTTATCAATATTCATAAAATCAATATATTCTTTTTTGATTGGTTCGAAATATATGTCTCACATAATAATACCACTTTTCCTTTCAAAAAGATAACTCCACTAACAGAAATAACAAAAACATGGACAACTCTTACGTCACAAAAGAAGATAGTCTCAAATCATCCACCCCTTTTAGGAATAAAAGTTGATTATTCTGAAAACACCATAGAAGCTATTTCTTATAAAAATACAGCTGAAGAAGCTCTTATGAATACTAAAAATATTATTTTACAAAATAATTACACAAACACACACCTAAATAAAATAGGAAAACAAATAGACAAAATAGCAAAACATTATGAAAAACAACCAATTCAAACAACAAGTGATGAAACACCGCACAAATTTAAACAACCTATTTTTAAACCCTATCTGTAGCGCCCTGCATCCGGCCCAGCCGGAAGCAGTGCACCCGCCGTACTTCACTAAGGAGAGTACCAGGCGTCAATCCATAACATGTCGTAGTCCATGATAAAATGCATGGGCTTTCGTGCTTACACGTCAACAAGTAAGCGAAACCGTGGCGGAATAAAAACCTCAAATTAAAAAGGTCTACCAAATCATTCTTAGTTTTACAACCCAAGTCAAAAGTACCGAAATTCTCAAAAGTAAATATTTCCCATCACAATTACACAATAAGTCATCAGTCACAGTCGGCACGTCATGTCTCCTAATCCGTCCATCTTTCGCTGCGCTCACGGGTAGGGGACCCTAGGTTCATCCTCAATCCATTCTACCTTGCTCCCTGCAATCTCTGGGAGGAAAAATAGGGGTGAATGACAAAGTCACCAGCAAGTATACTATAAATAATCGAGGATTAAATAGAAAGTACATACAAGAACCGAACCCCAAAAAAATTCGGTTTAGAAACATACCTGACCTCCATCCAATACCCGTTAGTGATCAACACTTAATGCGTCAAGATTATAACTTAAGCAAGATCGTTACTTAAAGAACATAACAATAAAAGGCTGCAACTTGCATAAGTTCGTAATGTATCAAGGATCATCACCTAATAAGATCATAACTTAGGAACTACCAAGTTATAACAACTTAGTCTAAGTATCATGTGCCACTACGCGATGACTCAATAAATGTGACATGCATGCTATGTATGTGTGATGCATCATGATAAAAATGATGATATGATCTTTTGTGCCTTTCTTTCAAAACATCATTGTCAAGAAAACAATAGAGTGTTCAGATCTATCTTCCCGGATCTAAGGAGGTCACTTCTCCCTTTCGAATCTGTTATTCCCAGATTCGGAATGGTAACGTCATCACTTATCGGGTCTATTCTCTCCGGGCCCAAACGATCCATATCAGGTCTATTATCTCCGGGCCTGAACGGTCCATATCATCAGATCAATTGACCCCGGATCTGGAGTGTGTCCTTACTGGCCAGGAAACATATACACACGGCACCAGTGGGAAGCGTTCTTTTTAAAACAGAATCTTTTCTTTAAAAATGCTTTTCATCTTTCTTTCGCATAAAATCAATGCCATAAATCATGTAAATGACGATGATGCAATGTATGGTATGTACTATGCAAATCATGATATAATGCAATATGTATACACATACGTACAACTCGTTCCTTATACTGGAAAAATTTCCAGCATTATCAATCCATATACTCGGCCTCAATTCCCTTATGGTTAGGCCCACTATCATGAATGCTTGTCATACATATGCATAAAAATGCCATATTTGTTCATAATAAAATTCTCGTGACGATACAAAATGTGTAAGACACTTAATCTAATTAATTACAAAACAAGGCTGATGAATTTAGGCAACTCAGCGCCCCTTTCTTTTGCTTCTCTTATAAGCCCATTAAACTTCTTTTAATTTGGGCCGGCTTTGGAAAATTATTATAAACATACCGTTAATTGGTGATTGTGAGCCCAAGCCGTATAACTAAACCTAAGTCCATTAGAACAAGGCCTTATAATAAGTTCCTTAATTTTGCCCAAAATTTCAGATTAGTGACGCCCACTTATTTATGGTGTTTACCCTTCAATTATTCATTCTAAAATAAGTGGCTTACATGCAAGGGTTCTCATATGTCTTTAGTAGTTGGTGTAAAAATTTCGCGGGTTTATGATATCGTGAGAGGCATTATTTATTCTTTTCCCCAAAACCGTTACATGCTGAATTCTGGATTGACTGCTTTTACTACAAATTTTAGTGTGACCACACTAAATCCTTTTTCAAAAAATCCAGCTCCCAAGCTTAGTAAACACGTAGGGCTAGTATCCTGCCAAAAATCAGCCCAATTTCATATTCCTAAGGTCCATTTCTTGGTCACACATTATGTCATATGAAATCTGTTTTGCCCAGAAATTTTCCAGCATGACCAGTCTTAATAAAATTTTGTTAAAAATAATCCGTAACTCCTTTTAATGAAATTCCAACTCTCATACTTAATATACACATAGGGCTAGTGTCATACCAAAAATCAACTAAATTGAAGGTCCCTAAGGTCTCTTTTCGGGTCTCACAAGACGGCCTAAAATCTTCCCTGCTCCAGTAAATTTCAGATTTGGTCATATTTCATTCCTAAATGACCCCAACTTGCATTGTTTGACATACACACTTTATTAAGCTTCAACTCACCCTTTTTCATGGGAAATTTACAATACAGCACGTTACAAACATCATATGCAAATATCTACAAAACAGTTTGTACACCACATACGCCATCCTTTGGCCAAGCACACCACATTCCCACTAAATCAAACATTAGCAAAATTTGGCGCACACGCACCCTAACCCCCAAACAGCCTTTTTATGCACATGCAAGGCAATATCATATCTCCACAAATAACATACTAAGCTCAACACACAAAAGCATAAATCTTGTTCACATCTTACCCCATAGCTTATCACTTCTTGCAAAACTACCCTTATTTCTTTTACCCCTTCCAACCGTAAGCCCCATCCATGGAAAAAGAGAGATCTTTAGCATGTTCATCATGGATTTATCACATAATGGTACTTAAAATCAACAAAGAATCCACCTTTAAGCAAAAACTCACACATACACGCCACTTAACCCCTAGGCCGAAAGCTTCATGCATCAAGGCTTAGCATTTCATATCTAAGATTAAATCTTAAGGTTATCTAGACATTTATGTAAGCACTTTCACATTCAAGACACAAGTAAGTATAGTGTACTTGCCTTTTCAACTTACTCCTCTTGAAAGATGTATGAGAAAGTTGGAACCTTTCTCCTCTTTATGCATGTACCCCACGGTTTTGGAAAGAAAAAGAGATCAATGGTTAGTTTTCATCCTTAAGTAAAAGATATACTTAGTAAGGGTTGGATGGACTTACCAAAATGAAGCTTGAGTAGTGTTCAAGCCTCTCAAGACTAGGATCCACAAAAGCTTGAGACTCTTGAGCCTAGTGACCATTGAAGGTCACGGTTTAGGGCAAGAAGGATAAGTGAGCTTCAAGCTAAGTAAAATGTAAAAATTCCCTTGAAAGTGGAGTATGTACTTACCTAATTTCTCTTGAGATTGGATGAATCCTAGGTCTCTTTGGTATATCCTTGGCCGTGTGGTTTAATGAAGGAAGAAGAGAAGAATGTCTCTTGCTCTTGGCTAGGGATATTAACGAACCGAGCCGAACCGAATACTAAGTTTTCGAACTCGAATTCGTTTAGCTAAACGAATAGTTCGGCTCGGTTTGTTTAGCTAAACAAACTTTAAAATTGGTTCGAGTTCGGCTCGATAACCTTATAACTGTTTAAACGAGCCAAACTGTTCGCGAACAGTTCGGCTCGTTTAACTAAAAAAACTCGAATACTTATTCAAATTCGAATCGTTAACAAATAATTAACGAACGAATACGAACCGAACACGAACCGAACTCAAATAGTTCGCGAACGGCTCGGTTTGTTTAACACCCCTACTCTTGGCGTACTTTGAGTGTTGGGAAGATGGGAGGTTACTCTCTTGTGTTTTTGGAGGGAATCTTCCTTCTTGGCTATGTTGTAGCCGTTGGGGGGTAAAGGGAAGGGGGTGAAAGACTTATTATAGTAAGGTTAAAGGAATTAACCTTAATTACTTTATTTAATTTTAGTTACTTTAACCTTGGTTACTTTTTAGTTAATCAAGGTTACTTTATCACTAACCTTGGTTACTTTATTCTAATCATAGTTACTTTTGAACTAACCTTAGTTACTTTATCTAATCATAGTTACTTTAACCTTGGGTTGGATACAAAATAACCATGGTGGAGTAAAACACCTCCCTTGGTTGGCTACCCCCCCTGCCCATCCGGCGGTTGGGGTCTTTAATGACCCTAACCATGCCTTAATCAATGTATTTACTTCTTTTTATTTATTTTATTTTCCCCCTTCTTTCTTTTAAAATAGTTAATTAGGAAAATTTTTGAGCCCTTTTTGGGCTAAGGGCCGAAATCTTACAAGTCCTTGGGAGGGAATTAGGTCCCTTCACATGGTTCAGTATTCGCGCTTGATATTCTAATATAATACTTTCCGTAACATAATTTAATAAAATGAAATGATCATCAACTAACTAAATTGTGCTTGCAGACACAAATTCTCATAAACTCTCTCTTGATTAGGTTGTAAGTACAAGGTGGTTCCCTGTTGGGGTACAACACTATCAAATATCCTCAAGTAGTGCTAACACCATATTTAATAAAAAATAATTTAAACAAACTTCAAAAGAACATCTATCTAGGATATAAAAAAGTTTAGACAATAGTAATTCTGTTACTAATGAGGTTGTAGCCGATACACCTACTACATCTATGTAAGTTGCTAATCGAACTAGGAATAAAGTAGCTAATGACAAGGAAATATCAAGATCTAAAATAAATACATTAGACGTTAAAACAGATTCTGAGAGTGATATTAGTCAAGATTTTGAGCAATTTGAACAACAAAATTTACAAACAACACAAAATTCTCTACAAAAAATAGAATGGAATAAATCAATAATTCCTATTCAAACATCTCCTGATTTACACATAAAACCAATCTCATCGTATAGATTTAATTCAAACTCCATTTATACATGGACAATAGATGGAATGTCGGAATACCAAATTGTGAATATTTTACAGCAAATGACAATTGCAGCAAATGCATATAGAACCCAACTAACAACAGATGATAGAGCAATAGCGGAGCATCTTATTTCCGGGTTCTTTGGTCAACTTAAAGGTTGGTGGGATCATTATTTGACTCCATTAAAGAGACAAGAAATGTTAGATGCAGTCAAAACTGATCAAGAAGATAATCCAACATATACAAATGAAAGAGAAACATTGCCTGATTCAGTAGCTACACTTATATTATGTATATCGTTACATTTTATAGGTGATCCTTCACATATCAAGGATAAAAATGCTGAATTACTATCAAATTTAAAATGTAGAAAATTAAGAGATTTTCAGTTGTATAAAAATACTTTCCTAACCAGAGTTATGTTTAGAGAAAACTCAAATCAACCATTTTGGAAAGAAAAATTCCTTGTAGGCCTCCCTAATTTATTAGGAGAGAAAGTTAGAAACAAAATAAGAGATATGTCAAGACAACAAATTATCCCATATTAAGTCTATACTTACAGAGAACTGATAAGTATAATACAAAAGGAAGGTTTAAGAATCTGCCAAGATATAAAATTACAAAGTAGTCTTAAAAAAGAATTAAAACAAAGAAAATCAAAATTAGGTACTTTTTGTAAACAATTTGATAATGAGCCTTATCAATCTTATAAAAAAGAATGTAACGGACATTATTCTAAAAAATATGAAAAACGATCGTATCAAAATAGATACAGTAAGAATAATAGATATAATAAAAATTTTAGAAAATTTCAAACACCTCCCTATTATAAAAATTTAAAAAAACTATACAAAAAATCCCTATAGAAAAATGAACAACTATAAGAAAACTACAAATACAAAAGATTTCAAAAATATTGAGTGTTACAAATGTCATAAAAAAGGACATACTGCAAATTACTGTAGGTTTAATGCAAAGTTACAAGAACTAGATCTAGATGAATCAATTCTTGATAAAATTTCTAATCTTCTAATAGATTTCTCTGAATCTGAAACATCTCCATCATCTTTTGAATCTGAAGAAGCTCTGCAGGTTGATGAAATTAACACCTCTTCAGAATCCTCTGATACTGATAAAATTATATCTGTTTTAACAAAAGATCAAAAAACATTATTAGATATATTAAAATACATAGAAGATCCTTGAATGCAAAAAAGAAATTCTCGACAAATTTATAGATAAAACTTCTAAAGAAAAGGATGTACCAAAAACTCCATTATTACCAAATATAGCTTGCAGCCATTATGGTCTTACAAAAATACCAAATAAACATAGGCAAACGAAGAATCAAAATGTATCTATACCAGAATTACAAAAGGAAATAAAAGAAGTAAAAATTGAGTTGAAAGAACTAAAAGAAAGACAAAATCAAGATTCAGAAGCTATAAAAATCCTTTTAAAAAAAGATAACAGAAGAATCAGATACAGAACTAGAACCAAATATTCCTAACGAAGAAACAAACATAATAGAAAATCTTACAAACATACCATCTGATTTTTTATTTGCACTAAGAGAAATAACTTCTAGAAAATACTTAATATGAATCAAAATTAAATTTTCAAATGCTTATGAAATAGATACAATTGCTTTGTTTGATACAGGAGCCAATCTAAATTGCATTAAAACAGACCTAGTTCCTAGTTTTTATAGAGAACCCACAACAACTAGACTTTCTGCAGCAAATAATTCTAAGCTTAAAGTCAAATATAAAACTAAAGCATTTGTTATAAATTCAAATACCTCTATCAAAACACAATTCTTGGTTGTTGACGATATTCATCATGGAGTTATCTTAGGAACTCCATTTATGAATCTAATAACACCATATAATGTAGACAATAAATTTATTACTTCTAAATTACAAAATAAAAGACTTAGGTTTGAATTTTTAGAAAAACCTAAAACAAAAAAGCTAGATTTAATTAAGGCATGCTCAATACATAATGAACAGATTAATACAATTATTTAAAGTAAAAATTTTCATTTACAAAATCTTAAAGATATAGTATCTAACGCTAAAATCCAAAAATCCTTAGAAAATCTAGTTATAAAAAATAAAATACATGATTTAAAAAAATTACTTGAAAAAGAACTTTGCTCAGAACTCCCAAATGCATTCTATCCAAGAAAACAACATATTGTTGATCTACCATATACACCAGAATTCAAGAAAGAAAATATACCAACAAAAGCAAGACCAATTCAAATGAATGCTGAATTAGAACAACATTGCAAAAAAGAAATACAAGAATTAGAAAAAAAGGTCTAATACAAAAGTCTAGATCCCCATGGAGTTGTGCATCCTTTTACGTAAATAAAAGCTTTGAAATAGAAAGAGGATCGCCACGACTAGTGATCAACTATAAACCTTTAAATAAAGCTTTAAAATAGATAAGATATCCTATACCAAATAAAAAAGACATGCTATCAAAATTACATTTAGCATTTATATATTCAAAATTTGATATGAAAAGATTTTGGCAAATACAGATATCAGAAAAAGATCGACGTAAAACAGCATTCACAGTTCCATTTGGACAATAAGAATGGAAAGTAATGTCATTCGGTTTAAGAAAATGCCCCATCAGAGTATCAAAGAATAATGAATAACATATTTATGGACTATTCAAATTTTTGTATTGTCTATATAGATGACGTATTAATATTCTCTAGATCAATAGAAGAACATTTTAAAAATTTAAAAACTTTTTCTACATAGTCAAGAAAAATGGACTTGTATTATCAAAAACAAAAATGTCCTTGTTTCAAACAAAAATAAGATTTTTAGGTCACTATCTACACTAAGGAACAATTTTACCAATAGAATGTTCTTTAATATTTGCTTCAAAATTTCCAGATAAGATATTAGACAAAAATCAATTACAAAGATTTCTTGGATCACTAAATTATGTTGTTGACTTTATCCCCAATATAATGAAACTCTCAAAACCATTGCATAATAGACTAAAGAAACATCCTCCTCAATGGATTGAAGAACATACTTCAGTCGTTAAGAAAATCAAAGAACTTGTATCAAAAATACCTTGTTTATATATTGGAGATCATAATCGTCCAAAAATAGTAGAAACTGATGCGTCTGATATAGGATATGGAGGTATTCTAAAACAACTATGTAATGGAAAAGAATCAATAGTGAAGTATACTTCTGGTCATTGGAATGATACACAAAAACATATTCTAGAATTAAAAAAGAAATATTGAGCATTGTGTTATGTATTCAAAAATTTCAAAGTGATTTACTAAATCAAAAATTTCTTATACGCATAGACTGCAATTCTGCAAAAGAGGTTTTACAAAAAGATGTCAAAAACCTAGCTTCAAAACATATTTTCGTCAGACGGCAAGCATTATTAAGTATATATGATTTTGATATTGAATTTATTATAGGAGATACAAATTCTGTCCTAGATTTTCTCACACCAGAATTTCTCCAAAAACACACATGATGCCCAGAAAAACCAAGGATGAAGGAAAACTTCCAGCAACTACACCATCACGAAAAACATGGGCCTACAAGGTCGAAGAAGAGGAATCTGCAAGTCTCCAAACCCCAATACCAGCCACCCCTATAACCCAAATAAATCCAAAGTCAGAAATATCTCCCTCTCTAAATAACCCAATTATCCCAAATACTTTCTCAATGCTTGAGAATTTGTCTCAAAGTGCAGAATTTCAGGATTGGTTTGAGAAATATCAATTCAATATTTTTCAAAAACAAACCTCTACTATAGTAGAGAAAATCAGTTTCTCAAAAAATATTTTCTCCTAGCACAAGTCAAATACAAACTACTACTTTTCCTACTTATAAGAAAGTATTACAGAAAAATAATTTTATTTAAAAAACATTTTTCCAATATATTAGTACAGTAGAACATTTCTTTTTTCACAAGGATCTTATGATTCCTTTGAAAAATTATTTTGGTAAAAACTTTTATTATAAATCATAGGATTTGACAAAAACAACAGATTATTATCAAACTATATTACTTATGACCAAATCTGTTAAAATAAAACATAGTTTTCCAAAAATAAAACCAAAATAAATTTGCATATTCAAGCTTCAGGATAATATATATAATTTCACATAAAGAATGGATAAAAGAATATGGGTCCTTGACAGAGAAAATTGGTTTCTCAAGAAGGACAGAGAAAATTGGTTTCCCAACACAATATTCTACGTCACCATTCTTTGCAACCAATTTCAATAATTGGGATTATCAGCAGGCCTGGTTTAATACTTTCGATATACAAAATTCCAGATATTCACAATCATGGTTAATATATTTTGATACAAAACAGATCACAACGAAACATATTCCGTTGTGGTTCAATAGTTGGTGGGAACATTTTGGATCCTGTACAGATTATTTCATCGGACAGGACACAGTGAAGACATCTTTTGATATTTTCTCAAAAACCTATAAACCCTACCGAAGAAGAAAAATATTTCTCCACTCTCCATATATTCCATATGAAGTTCTATCTACCATGGGTTATGCAATGGCGGGTTGAAAATACGACGAATATGATTCCGCTAATAAAAAGAGAATCTTATATCAAATGGTGGATGGCCTTCAATATACCGAATAGCCTTAATTCCTCTAAGGCTATAGAACAAATCGCTTTTTGGAACTCAAAAATGAAGACTCCTGTGCCTCTACTCAAACCAGGAGATGAAAATTTCTTAATAATGAAGCAGAGGATACAGGCCCAGTTGGCATCTGCCAAAAATCTAGAGGAAATAGAACAAATTTTGGAACGCTTTGCTCCTTATATGCAATCATCCAAATCCTCTACAGCATTAGATACTCCTGAAATTGAAGAGGAAATTGACTTATTAGCAATATAAAAAATAGAAAAAGAATCAAATCACATCATATACATTCATAAAACAGAAATAAAGGACAATATCATCAACGATACAAATCAATGGTGAAGATCTATCAATATGAAGATAACAGAGACAATAACAAAATTCAACAATGAAGACTTCTAAGCATCTTGGTCAACAACGAGGACATCAAGACCTAATATGAAGACACCAAGACCGGAGAAGACGATGCAAAATATCAAATGATCTGCAATATTCATATTCAGGGAATAACAAGATGAAGACAAAAGATGAAGATGAAGACAATTTGTAATAGTTACTTTTTGTATTTTTCCATACTTAAAAAAATGAAAAATGAAAAATAATTACACCCCTCTATAAAAGGAAGGGAAACAGACATAGAAGAACACAAGTTTTCCTTCCCTCAAATAGAAAATTCTCTCTCTCCCTACACCTCTCAGATCTTATCCCATATCTCTCCATCTCCTTATCCTTTCTTCTCCCCAGAATACTCCCATAACCACTGATTCTTTCCAAAAATCCCAGCAGTCCTTCAATATTTGTATCTCCAATACTTTTGAAGAAATATATGGTATGATTTGATTCTTTTTTAAATTTATTTTCTTCTGAGTTCTTTACATTTTTGTTATATATATACACATATATATTTGGACGGTTTTATACCGCCTAATTATAATTATTATATATATATATATATATGCATATTGGTCGGTTATACACCACCTAATCCTGTTCCCTTCTCCCTTTTTATTTTCTGTTTATAATGGCTGGAATTAGTTCCACCCAATCCTATTCCCTTATTCCCTTTTAAATTTCTATTCTTTATTTATATTCTATATCTTTATTATCTTTGTTTTATTTTAGTATTTAGGGACATAGATAGGTGTAGACACTATCTACACTTTAGGTTGACTTTTCACTTGGTTGCATATGTTATACCGTTGTTTTACATTACATGTACATATACACGTGATGTGTATTTTAACATCGAAAGTCCTTTCTTTGTATTTCTTGAATTTCCTCACTAACACACTAGCACAACATATCTCTATTATCATGTCATTTATGCAGGTACATATAGAGCCGGGGGTCTCACTGGAAGCAGACTCTCTATCCCTTGGGATAGAGGTATTGTCTGCCTACACTTACCCTCCCAGACCCTAACGATAGCTTTTGCTGTCGTTAGGATATACTGGGTCTGGATGATGATGATGATTTGCATCTGCATCTGCATTATATATATATATATATATATATATATATATATATATATATATATATATATATATATATATATATATATATATATATGTATAAAAATTATGGAGGGGAATCGAACTCGAGACCCAAGAATAGGATAAATGCTACTCAATCGCTAGACCTAAAGGTTTTTCGCACAATATGAATCTGCTTCTGGACAGAAAGTAAACTTTCAAAAAAGCAGTATGATCACTTCTTCTCGGACTTCAACGCAGCAGCGCCGAAATTTTGAGAGCATCATTAACATGCGATGCACAGAGCTGCCTTTTAAATATCTTGGTTCTTATTTGCACAAAGGTATTCCCCGTGCTAGACACTGTATTTCTTTATTGCAACATATAGATGATAAGTTCAAAGGATGGCACACCAGACTACTTTCCGCAGCGGGACGATTAGTGATGTTACGCTCTGTCATCGCAGCCTTGCCACTCCATCTATTCGCGTCAAGAGGATTACCTAAATCCGTATCAAAGTCATTAATCAAAAAATGGCTTCTTTTTATTGGGGACCACGACATCACTGGATATCCTGGCAGAATATTACTACGCCACAGCCAGAAGGTGGACTGGGGATTCGAGACCTAAGTACGTTACAAAAAGCTTATCACTGCCGAGTTTGGTGGTCATATCAACAAAATAATACGCTTTGGAGTCAATATATGCACGCCAAATATGGTCATCGTGGAGACTACTTGCCTCGTTTACCTGATTCTCCTATTTACAAATTAATTTGCAAGATACACTCTTTCTGCCTTTCTCAAACTACTGGTCAAGGTGCGCATTTAACATGGCTGCACACCCCAACAGGTGAATTCTCTTTAAGTAGTGCTTACGACGTTAGCCGCACACCACATCCTCAACTATTATCCGCAAAATTCATATGGTGTAAACAAAATTCCCCAGTTATACAGATTTTCTTATGGCGACTATTTCATTCGGCATTACCAATGGAGGATTATATAGGTAAATACATTACATCTCGGCCTACACGATGTCCGATGTGTAAAACTGCTTCGGCAACGGTTGATCATGTCTTTCTTCATTGTACATATGTGCGACCGATATGGCACTATTATGCTGGGGAATTAGACTGTCCGATGCCATTGTCAATGCATTTGCGCCAGTATATTTTGGCTTGGTGGTATCGCTCTTATTTTTCGTCACTACTTGGGGTTTTCAAAATTATAATTCCAACGATAATACTGAATAACATCTGGCGGTGCTACACTTCTTTAGTCTATGGGGACCGATCTAGCATTACACTTACATCTCTTCAAGCGTCAATCCGTTATGATCTTATTATTTGGTGCAAAAGCAAAGCAGGAACAAAAATATCCACTGATCCTCGACGTTTCTTCTCTTGGTTACCTTCTCTGCCAGGCCCAAGGCCTTGCCTGATTCGTTGGCTAGCACCACCACCAGGCCACCTTAAATTGAATGTAGATGCGGCGGTTGGTCGGCGGTACGTAGCAGGGGGAGCTATATTGCGTAATCATATGGGATCGTGTGTAGGAGCAATTTCATTCAGGCTACCGGCAAGTACTCCGTTACATGCGGAAATACAAGCGACATTATTTGGACTGTTATATTTTCTTCCACTACATCGCATCATCATATTAGAATCTGACTGTGGCCAGATGATTTCTCGTTTGGCCCACCCACAGCTGGTACATGGGAATTACTATCTTCGCATGCTTCACAATCTGGTTCATCTCCACCGCCTTGATTTTCATCACATTTATCGGGAAGCAAATATGGCATCACACTATCTTGCACAACAGGCAATGTTGAACCCAATCACGCAAAACTATTCTCCACGTACTCTCCCCTCATTGGTGCGTGCATCCGTCTCCTTGGATCTCTCCTCCCCTCACCTGCGGGTCCCTTGATACTCTCAAGTCTTTCACATGGATTGGCGTAATCTATTTCTTTCTGCCTGTATCCTAAGGGACACAGGCAGACTCGGTATGCATTGCTATCCTTTGGCCTTACAATTTTTCTATTACACCATCAATAACTCTGTGTTCTATTTGCTTGACGCATGGGGTCGATCGTCTACGCTACTTGCGAGAGTGCTCACGGTACCACAACGCTTCCCGTATGCATTGGCGGTCAATGTGGCGCAGTCTCTAATGACACAACAAAACATCGCTGTGTCGCCTTGGCATAATCTGGGCCAAGGCGACTACGGTATGTGTTCGGTTTCTCAGTTTCATATTCACTTGCTCATTGCTATTGTTTGTATAACTTCCTCTTGCATGTTCACCGAGGTATGCCGGTTCCGGAAGACGTATCATCCAGCTTGCTATACGGCTCTATGGGGAATGCAGCCTGCATCAACCACTGCTTCAACCATTGATTATTACTCCTTTTTACACTCTTTTCATATCAATGACAGTCGTATAAATATGTACGCTTTTTCCTTCGCTAAGGTTTTATCCACAAGGGTGGTTTTACTTAGCAAGGTTTTAATGCGACATATCATATACAACTGGAGATATGACATTATTAGTTCTTTATTTCATTTGTTCTCGTACGATGACTTATTTCTATATATATATATATGTATGTATATATGTATATATATGTATGTATGTATATGTATATGTGTATATATATATACATATGTATATATATATATATGTATGTATATGTATGTATATATGTATACACACATGTATGGAAAAAGAATAAAAATACAAATATATGTATACAATATTATATACGATTGAAATAGTAAACGATTTGATCATAAAAGTGAGATAAATTACGTGTATGAATATGTGAGACCACATCTAAAATATACTGACATGTTTTCTTGGTAATGGGTGCACAGGTAAAGATCATTGCTTGCGGAGCCACCTGTAATAACCTCTAAACCTTATCTAGGATTATTGTGGACCACCTCTTAAATCTTCTATTTGGTTTTGATGATTTGCACAAGTATTATATGTTAAAAGGTTCAAAGGATGGGTAACAAACTTTTCTTCATACTTCAAGCGCCTGATCAAGCGCTACATATTTCAGAAAGTTTAAACATAAACATTGGATCGAACATTGTGCACTTCACAAAGCGCTTTAGCTGAACTGTTTTTAAAATGTGAGACTTGACTCTCTCCGATAAAGCGTCTCATCCTTTGAAAACTCTGAACAGAGAGTTTTGGCGGCAACATAACGCGCTTAATCTATGGGAAGTAATTATGTGTTACTTCACTCTCCTAACAAAGCGCTTCATTTTATACTATTTTTAAATTCAAATCTTCCCTCAAACATGGATTGGTGAGAATGAATTGCCTCATGCATTTTTGTTCTCGAGTGCAATGTCACTTGAAGCGCTTCATCTAGACGCTTGATGTCTAACAATTTTCATCCGCCGAGACAATCTTCTCTCTCATATATTTTTAGTTGACCAATGTGCTTTTTATCTTTCCCACGCAATCATGACATTTGTAGCTTTATTCCAAAAGTCAATCAAGAGTAGTTGGGCAAATCTTTCCCTATTGAACTTAAGAAGAAATCCTTAAGTCCGAATATAGCAGAATAACTTCTATCAGAAACGCGATATCTTCCATTTGCATTTTACAAAATCAATCAAAACCTTCCAAATCAGAGTGCCCTCTTCTCCAAAAATCATTGCACTCTTCAATTTCACTAAACAATCCGGATTTCATCTTCCTCAAACTTGATTATTGCCTTCTACTTCCAAATTTCTTCATCCTATCCTAGAAATACTACCTTCTCACGCCCTAATTTTCTTCAAAATGTCCCCAAGGAGAAAGAACACCTTAAAACGGGCAAGAACATCTCAAAGTGAAGAAGCAGGGTCAACCGACCCTCCCCAAAGGATAAGGCTCACACTCCCAAGAAAAAGTCATCCAAGAAGAAAACAACCAATGGATTTTAACCAAGCCAATGTGTTGGCTAATCTTCGGAGTGGATTGACGTTCACCAACTTCTCTTGGATAAAGACTAAGGAGGCTAAGGAACCCTTGGTTGAACCGATTCCCCTAGGTAACATTAGATACATCACTAGACATGCCCAAATTTTGTATTATAGATGTGAGAGAGATGAGAGGGCTACAATTCCTCCTAAGTTTCTCAAGATCAATGACATTATGAGAAATAGTGAATTAAGACCGAGTATTGACTGGTTGGATGTTCAACAATGACGAAATATTTTGGTTGGAAAAGGATATGGGCAAAATGTCCTTTAGGTATATTATACTCTTTTGTGTCAATCTTTGAGTACAATAATATAAATGATCTCCCATTATCTGATACATGATACACACCTTGAAAGGGATACTGGTACCATTTGTGAGTTAAATGGGGTAACCAAATGAAGGGCATTATAGATTTGACATTTGGAAGTGAGATACGGCCCACTAGAAGGTCACTGAGGATGAAGTAAAGACGTTCTTAGGATTTTACCCAACCAAAAATACTAATGACAAACCTTACTTACCATGGTCACCTTCGGTATTAATGGCAAGTCCGCCAAATGGCCAAGCAATTTGCACTTCTACATTGCCTTTCGTCTAGCCAACCGAGAGAAAATCAATTTCGGGGAACTTTTCATGTCCAATGTGATTGAGGCTGCAACCAAGCAAAATAAAGTCTTTTTTGTATAGGAATATTATCTATCGGATGCTATTAAAATCGGGATTGGATATGGATGTTATGGATATAGAAAAAATCACTCATAAGGATTTTTATGATAAGGTCAACATCGAACAAGTGCTGAAAGCAAGAAAGGAAGCTATGAAAAGAAGAGAAAATGTAGAAGAAGCAGCGGCAGAGGAGGCAGCTCCAGAAGAGGCACAAGTTCATATGCCTGATACCCAAGAAGGATCCAATGGCTTGAGCTTAAATGTCTCCGAACTCCAAGCTCAAGTCATTGCCCTTCAACAAGAGGTGGGTGAGCTGAAAAGCAAGGTGAAGGTGCACGAGTCAAAATTTGCGAAGCTCAAAGCGAAGAGGAAGGCGTGCATTCCCGGATCGGCTCTCTTTGGACGAGGACTAGAGCTAGTCTTCCATAGTCTAGACATAGGTACTAGTTAGGATACTTAACTCTATCATGTATTTGGTTCAACTTGTCAATCTTTAATGATTTAATGAGATCTTTGTTTATATTTCATTATTGATTTTGATGGTTACAAAAGGGAGTAGAATATGTTTGGATGTATGCATATTGACATGATGAAAATGAGCTTGCTTGCTTGCTTGATGTGAAGGCTTAAAATGTTGATACATGTGTTGGTTTACTTTTTGGTATAATTAGTTGTTTTGGATATGCATGATAAGCAAGACTTGGTAGGCTTGATGTAGAAATGAAAATTTGGCATATATGTTGAATGCTTAGTGTAAATAAGAGAAATATGCAATGATGTATATGTTGCATTACTTTTTGGTATAATTAGTTGTTTTGGATATGCATGATAAGCAAGACTTGGTAGGCTTGATGTAGAAATGAAAATTTGGCATATATGTTGAATGCTTAGTGTAAATAAGAGAAATATGCAATGATGTGTATGTTGCATTTACAATTGATGCATGGTTTGGTTGAGGGAGAGTTTGGAAAATTTTCTTTTAGATCTATTGCCTTTGGGAGGATTACCTATAGAGGGGGAATCTTGGATATGTTATCATGTTCATATATTGAGGGGGAGCTTTAAAAAGCTTTGAACTAATTTGGATCATGTTTTGTGTATTGAGAGGGAGCATAAAATGCATTGACTAATGGGAGATGGAAAATTTGTAGGATCTGCAAGGCACCACTAGAAGGGGGGGGGGGGTTGAATAGTTGGTGCGGAAAATGTGATTTTTAAAATAGTTTTAAACCAAGAACTCAACTTCTGAAAATAGTTTCTGTTTTTAGGACAAGTTTTAAAATGTTTTGAAAACTAGATTGCAGGTCTTCAAAAATTCTGAAATTTGGAGAGAACTTATCCTCAGATGTTATGAGTGTCTCCTAAAAATTTCAGATTTAAATTCAACTTCTAACCCCTTTGAAAATTCGTTGGTGGTCAGATTGCGTAAATCTGCCAGAAACGGTAGACTGATTTGAAAAATTAATTCCTATTTGTACGTAACTCCAAATGCTCTGAAAATTTAAAGAGTAACCCCTTATAAGTTTTATTTAAATGGGTTGAAACAGTTTTGAAAACTTCTTTTGGGAAATTAGTCAAATACGACCAAAGTCTCAATCTTTGCAAGCCTGAAAATCAGACTGCAATAGTCTCAGAACTTTGAACGTTTGGATGACTTATACTTGTCCAAAAGGGTTGAAGCTGGTGCCAACTTAACCTTAGGACGTGTGGCTATGATTCTGGAAAGTTTCGTAATTTTTGAAATTCGTTTACTATTTTTACGAACGTGATCAAAAACGATAAACAGTGCTGAAACTGAAAGTAAGTGCTGAAAGTAAATGACACCAAGAATTTTATACTGGTTCGGTTATAAACAACCTACTCCAGTCTTCGAGGACATCTTCCTCGGTTCACACTAATCACACAACACAAAAACACCTTACCACAGGGTTGATGGAGTTACACACCAACTCCAACCCTTTACAAACCTTGTATGAGTATACAATTGTCACGAACACCACCAACACGCAAGTGCAAGATTTTTACAACAATGAAAAAAATATGTGGTGGTCTAGATGAAGCCTATTAAATTATATGAATGTAAGTACAATAGGCTTTTAGAGAGAATAAAGAAAGAGAGTGTAGAAAAGAAGGTGTTAAACGTTTTTGATCTTGGAATTTGCAAGACTTGTTCTTGTTCTTGTTTTTGCTCTTCTTCCTTTCTTTTTATCATTATGGCCGCCCCCCTATGCTCCTCTTTCCTTCTTGAAAATTATCTTCTAAGTCCTTGGAAGAGTATATGGAATCATTGTGACATGTCTTTGCTTACTTGGCATCTCTTCATTGGATGATCATTAAGCTCTTGCTTACTTGGTATCTCTTCATTGGTTGGATGTTGTCATCACTTGATGACTAGACAAATCTGAGAATAACACTTAAAACATGTGCCAAAATCATCATAAAATGATTACCATAATTCACAAGATTATCACCCAAAATTAGCAAGACAATTTTCTCCAAAAGGGTATGAAAAAAATCGGCCATAATGAGTCTTGCACATGCTGAAATTTCAGCATGTGTAACATTCAACATTTATTCAAAATATTGCCTATTTTACATTTACTTAATCCAAGAAATCAATCATCATTTAGTACTTAAGACATCTTCATCAATTTTGGAATAAAAATTTATCATCAACAAGGCCTAAAAATCGGCCATATACATTCCCACACATGCTGAAATTTTCAGCATGTGTGATATTCAACAATATCACCACATTAATTCTATAACTTATTCTAAATACTTCCAAATTATCTTCCAATCAATCCACCTTAATCAAGACAATAAAATATGGCTCATAATGGTGTTAAAATCGGCCAGCTCTAATGGACATGCTGAAATTTTCAGCATGTGTTACAAATGTGACAAAAGTTTGAAATGTTACCTTGTGTAACTCCTTTCTTTATGTCACCAACTTTGTATGCTTCATTCTGGACCAATCAAGATGCCAACAAGGCTCCACATATGCTCCAACTCAGCTGGTCTAGGCGTGTGAAACAGATTTGTGCATGTGCTGAATTTTATTTTTGCAAACTTTGTAAAATAGTGCACATTTAATAATATACATATGGTATATTCCAATCAGACCTCAATTGAATTTTCTAGAACACTTTGAGATGTATGAAATATGTAAAAATTGTCTAGATACATGTTATATGATGTGCCAAAAACGTTCCATGTGTCGTGTACGTAGAAAACCAAATTTTCGTCATTTATCGATTACCCGATTTTTCTCTAATTAAATTCCAACTTTTTGCACATGTTATATATATTATGCTACAGATAATATAAATAAATTAAACTTTAATATTCAGCACTTAGGCTGATTAAAGTGGCGCCCAAAACATGTGATAAAATTGAAATTGGAATCTCCACAATTTGTCTTAATGTGGGGGTGATTTGTGTGTGCCAATATGGAATGATTTTATGGCTGCATATAGCATGAAACCCACGAAATTTGTGGCTATTTTTGAAGTGTAGGGGCTGGCCATCTATTTACGGCAAGTACGTGACATGTTGGCGAAGTTTCAGTATTCGCCCGATACGATAATTTTCGGTTTAGAACCTTTTAACGTGTCGTATTTAATTTGTCATCACCATGACTTATATCATATGATATAAGACCTGAATATACCACCAATAAAAAGACATATAGCGACAGACAAAAGTCGTCGCTATGTCGTCGTTACAGACATTTAGAGACGAAATAGCGACGAAAAAAGTTGGTCGCGATACGGCTTGTCGCAAAGTGAATTTCGTCGGTGAAGCGTCGCTATATTGGGACGGAAAAATTTCGTCGGTGTTGCGTCGCACAATTGCGACGAAAAACTGTCAGTTCTGCGACCAGATACTGCCGTCGTTTTTTCGTCGGTGTATGTTTTCGTCGCTATTTTATAATTTTTTATTTTTTTATTTCCTTTCTGCGACATATTTTTTCGTCGCAAAGTTTCGTCGGTATATTTTTTCGTCGCTATTTTTAAATTTTTGATTTTTTATTTCCGGTCTGCGACATTTCATTTTTGTCGCAGGTTCGTCGCTATTTTATAATTTAATATTTAATATTAAATATTAAATATTTTTAATTTATAAATAATACAATATATTATTAATTAAATAGTTTTTATTATTATTTAATTTTTATAATAATAAAAATATTTTGTATATTAAATCATTTGTACGAATGTTATACCGAAATACAGTACTTGCGTATTGAAGTTCGTAAACAACACAAACGAAATAGAATCCGTATAAATGTCATATAAAATATAAAAGTACAAAGAATATCTCAATACAATAAACGAAATAGACTGTACGAAAAATCAAAAAATGAAATACTATGCAGAGGAAGATGGAGGGGGATCATGCGGAGAAGAGTGACCATCAGGGGGAGGCTGAGACTGCGAGGAGCCGGAAATCATAGAGATGATGAGATGCGATAGCTGCGAGATTTGCTGGTTCGTCTGCTCCTGCACTTGCATCGTCTGCTGCTGCGCATGCTCAAGCACCTGCTGAATCGCCTGCTGAAGCGACTGCTGCAGCTCCTGCTGGGTCTGAGTCAGCTGCGACCGCAGTGCTCGTACGCTCTCCTCATGCTGCGCCCTGATGGTCTCCACCTCATGCTGCAGCGCCGCATGCTCTGATTCCAGGCGCGAAAGACTCTCTGGGGCCGTAGAAGGCGCGGAGTTGCTGGCCTCAGAGGAAGCACCTGCATGCAGAACTTCGGGAAAGAATTGCGGTGCTGCTGATCCGACCCCGTACACCTCCCTCTTCTTCTTATTCTGAGGGCCGACGGTTCGAACCGCATCCCAATAAGCGCGGTTCTTGTCGGCCTCTTCTCCCCTAAGTGCGAGTAGTCTGTTGTACTCGTCCTGAAATGAGAATAAAAATTGCTAGGGTTTAGGGTTTAGCAATAAAATAAAACAAACTAAGGAAAAAACAAATGATATCGTAGTCTACTTACACTGATGTCACGCGCCTTCGCCATGATCCAGTCCTCCGTTCCGTCGGAGGCTTTCTTCCGATGCGTCTTGTAGAAGAGATCGTAGGAGGCTGGCCACTCCCCCGTCTCCTCCTGCTGAAAGAATGAAATAAAATATGTTAGTGAAATCCATAATTTTAAAAATTTCGGCATGACCTATTCGTTTATTGGAGGTATCCCGGCCTTAAAGGCCTCTCCCAAGTCAAAGCAAAAATAAAAAGAAAAAGGCAAATGAAATGGTATACTACTTAAATTAACCATATACGAATACCAAAAAAACAACAGCGCAACATAAGAAATCAATGAATATAAATAATCCACTTAAGTCAATGAATGTAAATAATACACTTAAGTCAATGAATCTAAATAATTCAATGAAATCAATGAATCTAAATAATCCAATATTAAAATACTTACCATAGAACGCATCGTGGTGGCGTGGGAAACCGACCCACCTGAGTGTGTGGCAGGTGCTGGGCCCTGTACATTGCCGCTGCGCCGGTTCGCCGCGTTCCGGGCGCTGCGGGCTTGGGTAGCAGGGTCTATCCAACCTGCTATCCACCCCGCCCAGGTGGCCTCGGATATGTAGGCAGACCTGGCATAATTGGGGTCACGCTCCCACTTGGTCTTGTGCGAGTTGATGAAGTCCCTGTAGCGTGTGGCGGCCCTATTCCGCCAGGCCTGCTCCACGTCGTGGGCGATGTCAGCTGGCCAGCTGTATGCCTTCTGCAATTATTATACGGAGGAAAAGTAAAAACGTGGTTAGAAAAGTAATGATCGATTACGTATCAAAAAGTGAAATTCACCAAATTTGAATACCTGAAACTCATCCCAGTAGAATCTACGTGTCTGCATGGTGACAAGGGACCAGCGGTATCCAGCTGGGTCCTGCCTCAGGTGGAAGGACCGAGTGATGCAACCGGAAATCTGGCCCGAGTCCGCTGCAAACCTGAAAGAGGTGAAGTTGTTAAGAAAAAATAACGCGTGAAATATATTTGAAAACGTGTTAAAAAAAGAAATTATTACTTACGTATGGGTATCATATGACCAAGGGAGAGCACGACGCCCTTGTATGACACCCTCGTCCGATGCCGCATCAGACGCCGGATGAGGTGCTGAACCGGTGGGTGTGGGTGGCGGCGTAGATCGGGGGGGTGCGGACCTCTCGGCAGACCCTAAAATGTCTGCGTCCGCAGCAAGAGCTGCGGTCGAAACCGACCCAAGCTGCTCATGCTGAGAGAGGAACCTATCAAACTCTCCTGACATGTCATGTGTAGATCGAGTCGGAAAACCCTCACTAGCCATCAGATCTGCAAGGGTGAAAAATTTAAAAGGCACATTCAACGAGTTTAGGACACCGGTTGGCCAGACAAATAATATGTCCAAAAATGACAAGTGTTTGCATACATTTAATGCAAGATATTAATAATTTTGAAAATTTCGGCATGACCTATTCGTTTATCGGAGGTTTTCCGGCCTTAATGGCCTCTCCAAAGACAAATGTATGTCCAGCTCTCGAGCGTAGTAAACACCTTGAACTAGTATCATACCGAAAATCATATGCAAACCTCTTACAAAACAGTTTGTACATGCATCATTCATTGGCCAAGCACACCACATTTCTACTAATTGATAAAATTAAAGTCAATTAAGCCAAAAATTACTTAATGGCCGAATATATATATATATATATATATATATATATGTATATATGTATATATATATGTATATATATATATATATATATATATATGTATATGTATATATACATATATACATATACATATATATATATATGTATATATATATATATATATGTATACATATATATATATGTATATATATATATATATATGTATATACATATATATACATATACCTATATATATATATGTATATATAATATATATATGTATAGTATATATACAATATATACATATACATATATAGTATACATATACTATATATATATACATATATACAGAGATATATACATATATACATAGATAGTATACATATATACATATATACATATATGACAGCTGATAGTATAGATGATATTATATATATTACATATATATATATATATAGATATCATATATATATTATATATATACATAGATATATATATATATATAATATATATATATATATATATAATACATATAAAACCGCCCCCACCTCCGCCCCACCCTCGCCCCATCCAGCCGAACCCGCCCCACCCGACCACCCCGCACACACAGACCACTCCCGCCAACAGCCACCCCCGCCCCACCCACTCCCGCCAACCGCCCCACCGCCACATAATTTATCGTTCATGCCAAAACCACCCCTATTTCCTTAGCCCTCTCCACCGTATGCCCTTTTCATGCCAAAACCACCCCTATTTCCTTAACCCCACCCGCGCCAACAGCCACCCCCCGCGCCGCCAACCCACCCGCGCCAACAGCCAACAGCCATCCCCTCCACACCCAGCCCCAACCCACAAGCCACCCAGCCCGTACCCCCGCCACACCCAGGCCCACCCCACAGCCCCACTCCCGCACCCCCAGCGCACCCAGCCCCACCCCACAAGCCACCCAGCCCACACCCCCGCTACACCCAGGCCCACCCCACAGCCCCACTCCCGCACCCCCGCCGCACCCAGCCCCACCCCACAAGCCACCCAGCCCGCACCGCCACCACACCCAGACCCACCCCACAGCCCCACCCTGCACCCCCGCCACACCCCAGCCGCACCCCGGGCTCAACCACAGCCCGCAACCCCGCCCACAGCCACCACCTCTGCCAACAAACACCCCCGCCACAGCCCACCCCTGCCCACATCCGATATAACTAACCAGGGAAATGGGGAAGAAATCATTAAAAACGTTAAAAACGAAATATAACTAATTAAAATCATTAAAAACGAAATAGGAAGAAAAACTAACCAGAGAAGGGAGGTCACCGGAGAAGAAATGGAGATTTCGCCGGGGGAGGAGAGGGGATTTCGCCGGGGGTCTGAGAGGGGATTTCGCTGTGGGGGTGGGAAGAAGAGGCGGGGGGAAGAAATGGGGAAGAAGAGAAGAGTTTTCAGTTTTTAGTCGAAAATTTTGCGACGAACTAGCGACGAAAGTCCGTCGCTATTACTGTGTCGTCGCTAATTTCATATGTCGTCGTTATTTCAAATTTGCGACGAAAGATTTCGTCGGTAATTTGTCGGTGACATCAGTATTGGAAAAAAATAATACAAAATATAAAGTACTTACAGACATACATTATGTATATACATGTGTATAAGTACAACAACACATACACACTTTCGCCTAATGAGGTACATAAAAAATTGTGACTAACCTCAATCTTCATTGTCATCCGCATCTTCATTTTCATCCTCATTTTCATCTTCATTTTCATCTTCATCTACATGCTCGTCGTCCTCTTCATCCTCGTATTCGTCTTCGCCTACATATTCAATATTGTCAGGCGGTTGTATGTTGAGATGAATTTCGATGAAACCGCTGTTGGGGTCATTTAGAGGGAGGTTGTGCAGTTCAACATGTGTCGTATCCAGAACGGGCGGGTTTTCTTCTTGAAATGCGGCATCCGTGCCATCTGAACTTGTCTGTATACTGACATCAAACTTGCTCGATTTCACTTTGCACACGGCTCGCCAGTCTTTTGAGCTCGCATTCATCCTCGTTGTTGGATGCGATAGATAGTACACCTGGGACGCTTGACTAGCCAAAACGAATGGATCGTACTTTCTGTACCGTCGCCCTTGGTGTATGTCTACCAACTTATATCGGTCGTGAACCTTTGTGCCAGCGCGATAACCTTCCTGAGTTGGATCGTACCATTCGCATTTGAATAACACCACCCGCTTTATAGGCAATGCGGGATATTCGAGCTCGATGATGTCAGTAAGGTAGCCGTAGAAGTCATCCTCGTCCGGGCTATTGTCATACCGTTTGACACACACTCTGCTGTTCTCCGATGATTTTCGGCTGGCATGGGAGACTGTGTGGAATCTATAACCGTTGACAAAACACATATCGTAGCGCGTGACTCTGTTCAATGGACCCTCGGCTACTGGTGTCAGAATGTAACCGTACTCATCGTCAGCCAGATGACCTTTGCTCGCCTGTAAAACGAAAAGTAAGTATACATCAGCGGGGCAATAAATGCGTATCACATGACGTACACGTAACTGGCAAATATGTAAACTTACATGCCACCTGAACCAATCAGCAAACTTGGCATCTAACTCATTGTTTATTGCATCGCTCGATATACCCGGTGAACGGTGTTGCAATAAATCAACGAACAAGCTGAAGCAAATTACGAATGAGTACCCTGTATATCTTTGTAGTATAATGGATATAGTAGCGCAAGGTATTTACAAATTAAAATTGGATATCGTTTATACCTCTAGAAAGGGTCGACTTGACGGCAGTTGTGCAGAACATAAGAATGAGCAATCTTCAGGTCGCTGTCCCCCAATATCATTTCCTTTCCCTGTCCGTGAAATCTGATCGGATGTGTGAATATCGGGAGGACACCGGATCTGGAAATGCCGTCGTCGTTCCGGGGAACATCTCTGCACCTCGACGGGACATCTGGATCGAAGTAATGAGACACGAAGGTCGAGGCTTCCTCCGTCAGGTAGGCATTGCACATCGAGGCCTCGACTTTCGCCGTGTTCTTGATGTTCAGCTTCAAATGCCTGAGATATTTGTTCATATAGGGAATATCTGTTCAAATGCTTGCGCTTAAACACATAAGAACGGCACGTAATAAATAAGAGTATCTCTCGAACGGATACATCCACTTGTACTGAACAGGACCACCAACGCGTGCCTCGTATGGTAGATGAACTGGCAGGTGTTCTATTGAATCAAAGAAGGCCGGAGGGAATACAGTTTCCAGCTTGCAAATGATCAATGGGATTTCGCCCTCCAGCCTTGACATATCATCCGCCCTGAGTCTCGTGGATATAAGACATCTGAAGAAGAGACTCATCTCGGTAAGTGCTTCCCATACATTGGTTTGAAGCAGCTCGCGGAATGCAATGGGCATCAACCGTTGCATGAACACGTGACAGTCGTAGCTCTTCATCCCGTGCAAACCGCGTTTATTCACGTCGATGTTCTTAGACAGGTTCGAAACATGGCCGTCAGGAAATCTAGCCGTCCCCAGCCACGCTAACAACGCACTGACCTGCTCCGCATTCAGCGTGTAAGAGGACTTCGGCATGTAGGATGTGCCAACGGGATGCAGCTCCGGTCGCATATTCAGGTCGCGCATATCAAGTCGTGCCTTCAAATTGTCTTTCGTTTTTCCAGGCACATTCAGCACCGTATTGAAAATGTTGTCAAACACGTTCTTCTCAATGTGCATGACATCTATGTTGTGTCAGATCATATTGCTCTTCCAATACGGAAGCTTCCAGAATATGCTTCTCTTCTTCCACCCGATACAGTAACGGGCCAAGTCTGCGTTGTGGCTGCCGTCCGGATCATCAGCGACCCCCACGAATCCACAACTGTCTATCTCATCCAACACCTCCGCACCCGTGAGAAGCTCGGGCTTCATGTCCTTCTCGACGATGCCAGGCATGAACGACGTCATGTTCTTTCTGTACAAATGACGTCTGGGCAGGAACTTCCTATGGCTGTCGAACCAGCAAATCTTACGTCCATGTTTCAAGGACATCGTCTTCGCTTGCTTCATGCAGCAAGGGCAAGCGTATTTCCCCGATGTGCTCCAACCCGACAACATAGAATAAGCCGGAAAGTCGCTGATGGTCCACATCAGCGCAGCGCGTAGCTGGAAGTTTTGTTTGGTCGATACATCGAACGTCTCCACGCCAAACTCCCACAACCACTTCAGCTCATGTATCAATGGCTGCAGGTACAGGTCGATCTTTTGTTTCGGATTCCTAGGCCCCGGTGCGATCACAGTCAAGAACATGTACGGCTTCTTCATGCACATCCAAGGTGGTAGATTGTACGGCGTCACGATTACAGGCCACGACGAATACTGCTCTCCCGACTGTCCGAACGGGATACAGCGGCGTGTTGGCGGCATTCAGCATCTCAAAAAACTGTCTCGCTTGAGGGTTCGGATCTTCCTCTATGAATACACGCGACTGTTCATCCTGATCCTGCATTTGTAAGTACTGCTCTCCCGTAAATGCGCCGGCGGCTGCGTCTTGCACCATCTGCACGTATGGGTTGTGAGATCCCTTGCCTATTTCTTCGGCATCAACCTAACCGGGTCCCCCTTCGACGTGTACAGTTGCAGATGTAGACGCCCCCTCATATTCGCCGTGGCAGTACCATGTATGGTAATTGTGCACGAAACCTTGTTTCAATAAGTGAACCCTCACGTCACCCGGATGCATATATTTACGGTTCTTGCATTTCTTACACGGACATCTAATCTGCGTTCCACTTTCATTACTCGTCGCAAAATCCATAAATTCTTCGAGACCTTAAACAAATCTAAAACTCCACTCCCCGTTGTTTACTCTCTCGTACATCCACTTTCTATCGCTCCTCCTCGGATCCATTTTCTCGCTATACCTTCAAAATAACAACAGCTATCTTTTCTCGGTGGTGGAAAACATCAAAATTTCACACAACAAGATTTCTCCCTTCTATATTTTCGTAGAAAAGTTATGATTTTTGTGTTTGAAATGGGAGAAGAATGGGAGAAGAGTGGAAGAAGAAAGCTGCGTTTTATGGTTCCCAGCCTGCAATATTACCGACGTATTCGCGACGATATAGCGACGCTAAGCGACGACCATGAGACACGAATCCCAGCAACAAACAAACACAAATACCGACGACCACGCGACGACTTAGCGACGACCAAGAAACACAAATCCTGGAAACAAACACAAACACCGACGACTTAGTGACGCACAGCGACACATACGATGTGTTTCGTCGCTGAGTTCGTCGCTACGTCGTCGCTATTCGGCACAGCCCGACTGTTACACTTTCGATGCATGTACGTCGCGTTTTCGTCGCTATGTCGTCGCTGAATTCCCTATATAAACAGGATGGACCGTGCCCCCAACTACATAGAAAACAACCTCCTTTATAATCATAAAAAAAGACCCAAATATGGTTCGTACTAAAGCGCAAGCGCGACGTGGTAGTTGTCATTCAGCGGCAAGACGGCCTATTCAACAACCCTCTTCTTCAGCGGTTCCTCCACCACAAGAATCACCCCAAATTGGCGATCTCCATAAAGAAATACAAGAACTTCGGAAAACAGTGGATGACCTGAGGGAGCATATTATGTACCAGGATGAGCGTCTCCAATACCTGGACACAAGGCAGATGCGGATTAAATCCAAAGCTGCACAGCTGAGACGCCTCCTGAAGGCGTGCGTAGAGAGTGTTGCTACTCTCTGTTCGGATGACGAACAGTGAATGGCTCCTCTCCGTTATTCATTTAGATTAGTTTTTCCATTATTGTCCTAGTATATTTTGTAATTTATAATTTTATATTAATGAAGTTTTATTTTTCTAATCATCGCTTTCGTTTTCTTAATTTAAACACGTGTTTAATCTCTCACGAATTTTGACGACGCTAAAATACAAACGAAATGTGGCTCAGAAAAATTTGAGACGACTAATTGACCGACTAAACATCAACTATATACCGACGAAACTTAATACTAAGACGAGAACCTACTAAACATATCGACGAAACTTAATACAACCACAAGACGAGAACATATTATCCGCGAAACTTAATACAACAACGAGAATTAATGATGCGTGAATTTATTTGAAATTAGCGACGCTTTACCGACGCCCTAGCGACGCACGACGTTATTTCATGTTGCGTCGCTAATTCGTCGCTAAGTGTGTCGCTAACTCAAACGAACCGTCACACCTATTTCATGAAGCGTCGCTAATGCGTCGCTACGGCGTCGCTATGCCGCCGTGTCCGTTCATTAGAACATGTTTACGTCGCTAATTCGTCGCTAAGTGTGTCGCTAACTCAAACGAACCGTCACACCTATTTCATGTTGCGTCGCTAATGTGTCGCTACGGCGTCGCTATGCCGCCGTGTCCGTTCATTAGAACATGTTTACGTCGCTAATTCGTTGCTAAGTGTGTCGCTAACTCGAACCAATCGTCCCGCCCGCACGAA
Source organism: Eustoma russellianum (assembly GCA_036186865.1). NCBI lineage: Eukaryota > Viridiplantae > Streptophyta > Magnoliopsida > Gentianales > Gentianaceae > Eustoma > Eustoma russellianum. The sequence goes on along the minus strand of AP025061.1, from coordinate 28,607,792 downwards.
GTTCGTCGCGAATTCGTCGCTAAGTGTGTCGCTAATTCGCACGAAGCGTCACACCCGCACATATTCCCAACGGTCGAAGAATGCGTCGCAAGTTCGTCGCTATACCGTCGCTAAAATTACCTATTTATACCCCAAACATCCGCACATATATATACACACATACAAAGTTATAAAACATCAAAATATGCCGCGTCGTTTTAGAAGAACCCCAAGGCGTGGTGGAGGGGCAAACAGTGCCCCGCCACAAGGGCCTCCTCCCCAACCACCATCGGTTGAGCGGGAGGGTTCCGTATCTGTGTATGGCCCACTACCGCGAGAGGATGCTCGAGAACAAACGCCGGAAAGGGATATCGACTACCGTATGCTGATAGCAAACATGCAACAGCAGTCGAGACAACTGCACAGCATGACTAGAAGGCTGCGGAAGTTGAAATTCAGATATTCCAAACTGAAGCGCCTCCTCAGAGAGTTCGCAGATAATGTGGCAGCCACTCTTTCTTCCGATGACGAAGAGTGAACGGCCCCTCTGCGCCTCTCTTTTAGATTTCTCTTTTTAATTTTTCGTTTCATAATGTAAAATTTTTATTATTAAATTAATAAAATTTTTTTCCAATCACTGCTTTCTTTTTCCTTAATTAATACACGTGTTTAATCCTCGACGAATCTGCGACGACACAATGACAAATCGGAATATGAACGAAAAGTAAAACAAAACGTTTGTGACATACGGGTTTCATCGACAAAAAAACCGACGATACACAACGCCAAGAACCTACTCACCGACGAATTTATTTTATCATCGTTCTGGAATTTTAGCGACAAAATAGCTACGATATAGCGACGTAAGGCTACAAACTACATAGCGATGAATAAAACATACAGAATAGCGACGCACCACCGACAAAACACCGACGAACGTATTAATCTGACTACTTTTCTGCTGGCGACAATGCCTTTCATCGTATTTTCGTCGCAATTAACGACGAAAACTAGTGTATCGCAAATGCGTCGCAAAGTACCGACGCAACACCGATGAACCACGTTTCGTCGGTGATGTTTTCGTCGGTAAACGAAATTCTTTTTGCGGTGATATACTCATAAATATGAGTTAAGTATGGTGGTGTGACGTTAACGTACGTACGTAAAATATATAACGTGTCGGTAGTACATTGGAATAAATGTGTATGTGTCTTTTTAAAAAAAATCTGAATATATATATATATATATATATATATATATATATATATATAGGCGTGTAATAAGTGTGGAGAGGAGAGGGAGAAATTTTCTTTCTTCAACTTGTTGCTTTTGTGCCTTTTCCAAATATTGCTTACTTTAATGAACTACTTAGTTTAATTAACTAAGTACTTCACTTAATGAACTAGTTTAGTTCATTAATGGTGGCACCTGAAAATATTTCAAACACAACAAATGTTTGCCATTTGATGTAAGCTTTAAAGCTTCATGGCTCGTTAGTACGACAACATTATATATGAACTATATAAGGCAAGTTATATGCAATATGTCATGCCCACGTTTAAATCATGTATTTTGAAATCACTCAAACCCCTTTTTCTCTACAATCTCCCCCTTTTGATGATTTTCAAAATAACCTACATTCATGATTTAAATCTTATCGCTTCCCCTTCAATCATGCATAAATTCAAATTTTGAACTTCAAATTTCAAACCGCCCCTTGATTTATGCAATCAGTTTCTCTCTCCCCCTTAAATCATGCATTCTCTCCCGCTTTATTTTGGAAAGTCAATCAAAATATGCCTGTAAATATGGAAAGAGAATCAAATCGAATCAGCAGAAATCATGCCTAATTTAGAATGAAGATTTCCGTATGTGTCTTGGTTTAAGGCTTTAGTGAAGATATCCGCTACTTGTGCCTCTGTGCGTACATGATCTATGACAATGTCACCATTATTTACGTGATCACGAAGAAAGTGATAGCATACTTCTATATGCTTGGCCTTAGAATGTAACACAAGATTCTTAGATAGGTTAATTGCACTCATACTATCACAATATATATGAATTTTATTTACGGTAATTCCAAAGTCTGAAAGTTGTTGTTTTATCCATAGTAATTGTGTGCAATAAAGACTAAGTGCCATGTACTCAGCTTCAGTAGTGGATAAAGCTACGCTTGCTTGCTTTTTGGAAAACCATGAAATAAGGGAGTTTCCTATAAATTGGCAAGTGCCACTCGTGCTTTTTCTATCTATCTTACATCCACCATAATCAGCGTCAGTGTAGGCATGCAAATTAAAGTCACAATCTTTATCATACCAAATGCCTAAGGTAAGTGTGTGCTTAATATATCAGAATATTCTTTTCACCGCATTAAAGTGAGACACCTTAGGTTGACTTTGAAAACGTGCACACATACATACACTGAACATGATATCAGGCCTACAAGCAGTAAGATATAACAAAGAACCAATCATAGATCTATATAAGGCATTATCAAAATCCTTACCATGTTCATCTTTATCTAATTTAGTAGTAACACTCATAGGGGTGGGGGATGGTTTTAAATTCTCAAAATTGAACTTTTCAATCATATCATTTACGTATTTAGCTTGGATTATGTGAATACCTTTACTCGTTTGCTTAATTTGCAAGCCAAGAAAATAGTTCAATTCGCCAACCATAGACATTTCAAATTCAGATTTCATGCAATTTTCAAAATCTTCAACAATTTTATGAGAAGTAGAACCGAAAATAATGTCATCAACGTAAATTTGAATAATAAGTAAATCCGCTTTATCTTGTTTCAAAAATAATGTACAATCTATAGTACCTCTTTTAAAATCATTTTCTAAAAGGAAAGTAGCAAAACGATCATACCATGCTCTAGGTGCTTGCTTTAGTCCGTATAGTGCCTTCTTTAGTTTGTACACGTGATCAGGATGTTTCAAATCTTCAAAACTGGGTGGTTGTTGCACGTATACCTCTTCTTGTATGAATCCATTTAAGAATGCATTTTTCATGTCCATTTGATAGAGTTTAAAATCTTTCATGCAAGCAATGTCAAGTAAAAGTCGTATAGCTTCTAATCGTGCTACGGGTGCAAATGCCTCATCATAATCAATTCCTTCTTCTTGATTATAGCCTTGTGCTACAAGTCTAGTTTAATTTCTAACAACTTTTCCTTCTTCATTCATTTTATTTCTAAACACCTACTTTGTGCCTATTATGGTCTTATCTTGTGGTCGTGGCACTAAATCCATACGTCATTTCTAACAAATTGATTAAGTTCGTCATGCATAGCATCAATCCAAGAAGAATCACTCAAAGCATCATGCACATTTTTGGGTTCAATTTCGGAAATCATAGCATGAAATTGATTTATTTCATCCGAAGTTATTCTTCTACGTGGTCGCACTCCGTGAGTGATATCGCCTATAATGAGATCGTGTGGGTGATCTCTATGCCATCTTGGTTGATTATTTTCTATGTTCTCATGCATTTCTAAGTGATCATGCATTTCTAGTGTATCATGCATATCATGCATATCAAACATGCCATCATCATCGTTCAAAACAGGTTTCAATTCGAAATCATCATCATATTTTTTATCTTTATCAATCTCACCAAATTCATTAAACTTCACATTAATAGATTCTATAATTTGTCTAGTGAGAGGATCATAACATCTATATGCTTTTGAATTTACAGAATATCCAACAAAGATGCATTCAATTGATTTAGATTCAAATTTATCTAAATTGTCTTTTGTATTTAAAACAAAACATTTGCATCCAAACACACAAAAATAGTCAATTTTAGGCATGCGATCATTTAATATCTCATAAGGCGTCTTATTTATTTTCTTTCTAATGGATAAGCGATTCACTATGTAGCATGCACAGTTTACGGCTTCTGTTCACAAAAATCTAGAAAATTTATTTTCGCACAACATAGTTCTAGCAATTTCTTGTAATGTCCTATTCTTTCTTTCTACTACTCCATTTAATTGTGGAGTTCTAGGTGGCGAAAACTCGTGTTTAATTCCTTTTTCTTCGCAAAATGAAATCATATCCTTATTTTTAAACTCACCACCTCTATTGCTTCTTATCTTTTTCACATTGACACCGTATTGATTTTCAAGTTGTTTTATTAGTTTCGCAATCTCAATGGAACTATCATCCTTATGTGTAAGAAACAAAGTCCAAGTATAACGAGAAAAATCATCAACAATCACGCATGCATAGTGACACCCACCAAGACTCGTAGTGCGACTAGGACCAAAAAAATCAATGTGTAATTATTCTAAAACTCTAGTCGTGCTTATTTCATTTTTAGGTTTAAGTGACTCGCGTGTTTGTTTGCCTTTTATGCAAGATTCACACAACTGAAAGTTGTCTAAATCAAGTGTAGGCAATCCTCGTATTAGGTTCTTTCATTGGAGTTTTTCTAGTGTAGAAATGCCAATATGACCTAAACATCTATGCCACAAATTTACGTTAGGTTCATTTGACATGAAACACTTAACCTTAGCGTCTAACATATCATCCATAGAAAGCGTAAAACTGTTACATTTCCGTTTTCCTTTTAAGACTGTTTCTCCATTTTTATTTATTATATTGCAATATAGGTGAGTAAAACACACATCAAAACCATTGTCAATGAATTGCGAAATGCTAAGAAGATTATAAGATAACTTGCTTACCAAAAAGACGTTGGAGATTTGAAGAGTGCTTGAGTTTCCAATTATATCTTTTCCGATGATCTTGCCTTCGTTGTTGTCTCCAAAGGTCATGGATCCGCCTTTTGTGACCACCTTTAATTTCGTGAATAGGCTTGGGTCACTCGTCATGTGCCTCGAGCAACCACTGTCAAGGAACCATTTGATTGATGTATCTTTTGATGTGTGGGTTCCCTACAATGTGTAAAAATGATTTAGGTACCCTTTTAATTTTGGGTCCTTACGAGTTAGTTATTCACCTTTTAGTAAAAGTACCTTTCGGTACCCATACTTGGGTGATCCTTCTCGATCTAGCAAATGGCAAGAATGTAGATGAAGGTGCAATGTAGTAAACATGTGGTGAGTGCACTTTAGGCCTTTGACCAAGAACTCCTTCATACTCATTATATGTAGGACATTTTTGATATGTCCTTGTGTTTGTGTGCATAGTGTGTGATCTAGATGAATGAAATGGATGACGTGTATGCATCACTTGTTTCTTCTCATATCTATATGGCACAAAATTGTATTTCGCATGATATGAGGAAGAAGTAGGGCGTGAGGAGGGGAGAGGGGTTCTTTGCGTCATCTTAGACGCTGTTTTTTGTTTTGGGGTGTCTACTTTCTTAGACACTACGAAGTTGGTTGGTTTAATGGATACTTCATTTGTTTCAATGTATCCTAAACCTGTTTTATCACTATCATGCTTTTGTGATAAGATAATACGCTCTAGCATGTTAGATCCTGTATCAAACTGTTTCATCATTTTCTCTAAGTCTGTATTCCTTGATTTCAAACTTGAAATCTTGGATTTCATTTCATTATTTTGTGTGGTCAATGATGAGATCTCTGTCTTTAATGCAGTATTGATGCATGATGACTCTTCCTTTGAATCGTTTAATTGAGCGACAAGATTCTCGTTAGAAGATTCTAACAGTTTCTTGTCTTCAATTAATCGCTTCTTTTCTTTCGTGAGAGTCTTAGTAAATTTATGCAATTCTAAGTACTGACTAAAAAGATCATCATAAGAAGGCTCAGAGTCAGAATCAGAGTCAGATGATACCTCGTTTGATGCTTTGGACACAAAGCATACTTGTGCAGTCTCCTCTTCTGTATCAGTCTCGGAATCCAATGTATCACTACAAGTGGAGGCTTTGAGAGCTCGTTTCCTTTGCTTAGGTTCTGAGACGAGTCTATTCTTGTTCCGATCCTTGTCAGGGTATTTATTTGTTTGCTTGTCCTTATTAGGACAGTCATATGATAGATGTCCAAGTTTACCGCATTCATAACATTTAACATCTTTGTCGTTTGTCTTGTTCTTATTTCTTTTAGTCGAAGTGACCTTATTTTTGTTTCTAAACGACTTTCTCATGAATTTTCTTAAGCCTTTAGCCAATAAAATTAAGTCATCGTTATCCGATTCAGAATCACTATCATCTACGTGATCAGAAGAAGTAGAGACGTATTTTTTTGATTTAAATGCAATAGCTTTACCTTGTTTTGATGATTCTGATTTCCTTATGGTGAGTTTGTTCTCATAAACCTTAAGTGATCCAATTAATTCTTCCCATCTTAATTGACTTGGTTTCTTTGCTTTCTTCTACTGCCGTTACTTTAGGGTCCCATTCGGATAGAAGGCTTCGCAAGACCTTTTGTACCTTTTTCTGCATAGTAAAGGCTTTTCCAAGAGACTCAAGAGAATCGTAAATGTTAGTCAAGCGAAGATCCATATCAACGATAGATTAATTAGGCAATAATTTAAATGACTCGAGTGTGGACATAAGCATGTTGATCTTGGACTCTTTTACTTGACTAGTGCCTTCGTGTTTCATTTCAAGTATTCTCCCCATTTCTTGAGCACTAGAACAATTTGAGACATAGCTAGACTCGCTTTTACTTAATCCATTTAAAGGTAACTGTATAGCCCTAGCGTTCATGCTTAGTCTCTTTTTATCCTCACTAGTATACTCTTCTTTAGGCTTAACGACCTCTAGTGTGACTCCATCTACAGTGGATAACTTTGATGAAACAAAAGGACCATCTTCTATAATTGACCAAAGATCAATATCAATTGCCATAAGAAAAATCTTCATTCTTAATTTCCATTGAATGAAAGACTCACCGTCAAAGAGAGGAGGCCTTTGACTCGACATACCTTCTTGTTCAGTTTTGAAATTTGTGGTTGCCATCTCACTTAGATCGTTGGATCCTTTTGATGTGAGTGTCCTGTGCTCTGATACCACTTGAAGGATCTGCAAGGCACCACTAGAGGGGGGGGGATTGAATAGTTGGTGCAGAAGATCTAGTTTTTAAAATAGTTTTAGACCAAGAACTCAATTTCTGAAAACAGTTTCTGTATTCAGGACCAGTTTTAAAACGTTTTGAAAACTAGGTTGCAGGTCTTCAAAAATTCTGAAATTTGGAGAAAACTTAGCCTCAGATGTTATGAGTGTCTCATAAAAATTTCAGATTTAAATTCAACTCCTAACCCCTTGAAACTGTGTTGGTGGTCAGATTGCACAAATCTGCTAGAAACAGTAGACTGATTTGAAAAATTAATTCCTATTTGTACGTAACTCCAAATGCTCTGAAAATTTAAAGAGTATCCCCTTATAAGTTGTATTTAAATGGTTTGAAACAGTTTTGAAAAATTCTTTTGGGAAGTTAGTCAAATACGACCAAAGTCTCAACCTTTGCAAGTCTGGAAATCAGACTGCACTAGTCTCAGAACTTTGAACGTTTGGATGACTTATACTTGTCCAAAAGGGTTGAAGCTTGTGCCAACTTAACCTTAGGACGTGTGGCTATGATTCTGGAAAGTTTCGTAATTTTTGAAATTCGTTTACTATTTTTACGAACGTGATCAAAAACAATAAATAGTGCTGAAACTGAAAGTAAGTGCTGAAAGTAAATAACACCAAGAATTTTATACTGGTTCGGTTATAAACAACCTACTCCAGTCTTCGAGGACATCTTCCTCGGTTCACACTAATCGTACAACACAAAAACACCTTACCACAGGGTTGATGGAGTTACATACCAACTCCAACCCTTTACAAACCTTGTATGAGTATACAATTGTCACGAACACCACCACCTCGCAAGTGCAAGATTGATCACATCTTGATCAATCTTTTACACCAATGAAAAGAATATGTGGTGGTCAAGATGAAGCCTATTCAAGTATATGAATGTAAGTACAATAGGCTTTTAGAGAGAAGAAAGAAAGAGAGTGTAGAAAAGAAGGTGCTAAACGTTTTTGATCTTGGAATTTGCAAGACTTGTTCTTGTTCTTGTTTTTGCTCTTCTTCCTTTCTTTTTATCATTATGGCCGCCCCCTATGCTCCTCTTTCCTTCGTGAAAATTATCTTCTAAGTCCTTGGAAGAGTATATGGTATCATTGTGACATGTCTTTGCTTATTTGGCATCTCTTCATTGGATGATCATTAAGCTCTTGCTTACTTGGCATCTCTTCATTGGTTGGATGTTGTCATCACTTGATGACTAGACAAATCTAAGAATAACACTTAAACATGTGCTAAAATCATCATAAAATGATTACCATAATTCACAAGATTATCACCCAAAATTAGCAAGACAATTTTCTCCAAAAAGGTATGAAAAAATCGGCCATAATGAGTCTTGCACATGCTGAAATTTCAGCATGTGTAACATTCAACATTTATTCAAAATATTGCCGATTTTACATTTACTTAATCCAAGAAATCAATCATCATTTAGTACAAGACATCTTCATCAATTTTGGAATAAAAATTTATCATCAACAAGGCCTAAAAATCGGCCATATACATTCCCACACTTGCTGAAATGTTCAGCATGTGTGATATTCAACAATATCACCACTTTAATTCCATAACTTATTCTAAATACTTCCAATCAATCCACCTTAATCAAGACAATAAAATATGGCTCATAATGGTGTTAAAATCGGCCAGCTCTAATGCACATGCTGAAATTTTCAGCATGTGTTACAAATGTGACAAAAGTTTGAAATGTTACCTTGTGTAGCTCCTTTCTTTATGTCACCAACTTTGTATGCTTCATTCTTGACCAATCAAGATGCCAAAAAGGCTCCACATATGCTCCAACTCAGCTGGTCTAGGCGTGTAAAATAGATTTGTGCATGTGCTGAATTTTATTTTTGCAAACTTTGTAAAATAGTGCACATTTAATAATACACATATGGTATATTCCAATCAGCTCTTAATTGAATTTTCTAGAACACTTTGAGATGTATTAAATATGTAAAAAGTATCTAGATACATGTTATATGATGTGCCAAAAACGTTCAATGTGTCGTGTACGTAGAAAACCGAATTTTCGATGTTTATCGATTACCCGATTTTTCTCTTATTAAATTCTAAATTTTTGCACATGTTATATATATTATGTTACATATAATATACATAAATTAAACTTTAATATTCAGCACTTAGCCTGATTAAAGTGGCGCCCAAAAATGTGACAAAATTGAAATTGGAATCTCCACAATTTGGCCTTAATGTGGGGTCATTGTGTGTGCCAACATGGAATGATTTTATGGCTGCATATAGCATGAAACCCACGAAATTTGTGGCTATTTTTGAAGTGTAGGGGCTGGCCATCTATTTATGGCAAGTGCGTGACACGTTGGCGAAGTTTTGGTATTCGTCCGATACGACAATTTTCGGTTTAGAACCTTTTAACGTGTCGTATTTAATTTGTCATCACCATGACTTATATCATTTGATATAAGACCTGAATATACTCATAAATATGAGTTAAGTATGGTGGTGTGACGTTAACGTACGTACGTAAAATATATAACGTGTCGGTAGTACGTTGGAATAAATGTGTATGTGCCTTTTTAAAGAAAATCTGAAAATATATATATATATATAGGCGTGTAATAAGTGTGGAGAGGAGAGGGAGAACTTTCCTTTCTTCAACTTGTTGCCTTTGTGCCTTTTCCAAATATTGCTTCCTTTAATGAACTACTTAGTTTAATTAACTAAGTACTTCATTTAATGAACTAGTTTAGTTCATTAATGGTGGCACATGAAAATAGTTCAAACACAACAAATGTTTGCCATTTGATGTAAGCGTTAAAGATTCATGGATCGTTAGTACGGCAACATTATATATGAACTATATAAGGCAAGTTATATGCAATATGTCATGCACACGTTTAAATCATGTATTTTGAAATCACTCAAACCCTTTTTTCTCTAAAAAATTTCAAGTTTTGAAAAATTTAGCTAGTCCTATGAAGTTTTTTTTTAACAAAAAATCTTTTAAAAGCTTTGGTTTTGAAATCATCAAAAAGGGGAAGATTGTTGGAATATGAAATGTTTTGATGAAGTTAAAAGATGTTTTAAAAGTGTTAAAAAGATACTTCATACTTGGAATTTAAAACAAAATGAGAAAAATACACTATGAGACATCGATATCCCATATGGATCCATCGATGTATACATCGGTCTCTCAAGAAGAGATATCGATCGATCTATGTTGGAATTGTCCAAGGTTGGGACATTACTGTCCAACATCGATCTATAAGTTTGGGAGGCATTGATTGATCGATGTGACATCAGTCCCTAAGGTTAAAGACATGGATCGATGTAGTCAAGATTCAAAGTGAAAACCTTACAAGAAGACATCGATCTCTCAAAGTTTGAGCCATTGATTGATCGATGTATGCATCAGTCTCTCAGGAAGAGACATCGATCGATCGATGTATACATCAGTCTCTCTAGAAGAGACATCAATTTATGTACGTAACGAATAAAACTAAAACCTTTCTGGAAGACATCAATTCTTAGCCATGAGACATTGATCGATCGATGTAGACATCAGTCTCTTAAAGAACAGACATCGATCGATCGATGTATGAAAGGTACAAAACTGAAACCTTAATGGAAGACATCGATCTCTCAACACTAACACATTGATCGATCGATGTCATCTAGGATTCCAATTTTTATGACCGTTGGAGCAAAATCCAAGGGAAAGTTATGGTGTTTTCTCTTTTCAATGTTGCTCAAATTTCTTGTGGACTTTTTCTTGACATTAATCATGCTTCTTTGACTATTATATCCATGTCTAAGATTCTCTAGGGTGGCTTTGGAGGATCAAATCAATCCATAGGATGCCAAAGGCTATATAGACATTGTCAAGACTTATGATTGAGTTGAAGACTTTGGAGAAGTTGCAAAAATGTGGCTCACACTTCCTATAAATTGAAGAAGCTCAGATGAGGGCAACACACACTTTCATTCTCTTCAAGCTTCAGTTTTCATTGTTGTAAAAATCTCTCATTTGTACAAAAGTGCTTAAAGCTTGTTAAGCTCTTATTTCTTGTTTTTCATTGTTGTAAATTATGAGAGTATAAGTCTAAACAAGAGGAACCGTACATATTTGATATCTTGTTTGTGTTTAGACTTGTAATAAAGTGTAATCCCTACTACTTTCTAAAACTCACTGTGAGAAAGTTCTTTAAAAGGACTTTGTTGCAGTTGTGAGGAAGCAAGGACTTGTTCTTGCTTATAGCTGAAGTTGTTGTGATTACACAAAGTTGTTTTGTGCAAGAAGTTGTTGTGATTGCTTACACTAAGTTGTTAGTGTAAGTATTGATGATGTTGTTCTTATTAAGAGTAATAAGAAGAGTAGCTCTTGAAAATTCACTTTGAAAACAAAGTGGTAGTGGAGTAGAATCGTTTAAAATTTGAACCATTCTATATCGGGTGTATTCATTCATTATCTCTCATCTCTCTTCTTTACTTTGATTTGAAGTTCATTTGAGTTGGAGTCAGCCAAAAAGAGAAAATTCTACAAAATCGCCAACACTCGATTCACCCCCTTCTAGAGTGATTGTCACATACCTAACAGATGCGAATATCTAAATTAACCAAAGACTTGCAATCATTTGTTTATTTCTATTCAGTAACTATATGTTACAGATTTTCACACATTATGTTCATACCATATATTTCCAAAGCTGTAAATTTCCATTACATATGAAGATGGCTTAAACCATTTACTGAATGTGAGATAGAGTTGTAAAGTACCATGCATGAAGAGCTTTAATTTCCTTCAATTGGTTCCGCATTCGTATTGATGACACTAAGAATAGATTTTTGTAATGCATTGTTTTTCGTTCTCAATCATATGTTACAATTGCTTCATTCTTTTTTCGTGCTATGAGCCTATCGCGAACGTACTTTAGTTTACTATATAATTCAACCATGTTAATGAGCTTTGATTTGATAACACAAAAATGAGTAACAATTAATACTTAGTAATTATAGAAGTTGAATAACAATGACACTTAGAGTGGCTAACATACGCAGTATAATGAATAATAGCATTACACGCGGCTCCACTTGTTCCTGCTGCCGCAAAATCTTCAGCAGATGTAAATTTATTGACATAATTTGGAAACCTCATATCACACGTAGTTTCCATGGTAGCCATTGAGACTATGGGCGTCTGATAAGGAATTGAGTACGGATTAATGAATCCGGTTGACGCAGAAACACCGGATGCATTCGAGTTAATGAACCCTGTTGGAGAAGCAACACCGGATGTATTCGGGTTGATAAACCTGGTTGACAAATCAACATCAAATGCATTTGGGTTAATGAATCCATTCGGTGAAGCAACACCGAATGCATTCGGGTAAATGAATCCATTCGGTGAAGCAACACCAAATGGATTCCCGTTCATGATCGGGTTCATAAACATAGGATTTGTGTTGGCCCTGTGAAGGGCATGAATCGTAGGCCGTGCCTGGTCTAGCATCCATTGGACAGTCTGCCCAGCTTTCTTGTGGCCGAGCATCTTTTGGAGTCCAAACACAATTTTTGCACATGTGACTGACAAACGGATTCTACGATCGCGTCCATTGACTTTCAGTTGGGAATCTTTCATAGGCTTATGGCCTCTCTTTTTTTTCAAAGGCGTTGTTACAGCTGCTTTCTGCATGGTAGATGGGTTGGTTTGAGAGTCCATGTATTTCTGGTTTTGATAGTCTATGTATTTCTGTAATAGAGAAAGAAGAACTTTTGGGTGTAATGAGTAGTTTCTTGTACAAAAGTTTGTCTGCCGCTATGGTTATTTATAGGTGCATTTTTCCCACAAATATAGAAAAATATCTCATAGATATTGGATCACATGTACTTTGGTTGATTTCTATCAATTGTATAGATATGTGATTATGAGTATCTTGTTATTTTAAGGGCATTCATGAATAAGCATGCATTGGATTGGTATGTAACTATTTTAATCATTGCCGCAGATAATCCATTGTGTACATATGCACCACAAATATCTCACTTGGGTTTTGCAGATGATCTGGTTGTTTTCCTGAATGGCAAACATAATAATATGCGCCGCTTTCGTCAATTTTTAGATATGTATCAATCTGCTTCAGGCCAATTAATCAATTTTCACAAGAGTCAGATAGTAGTGGGAAAATCTATAGACGGTTCACGGGTGGCTCAAACTCTTGGTATGCGGTTGGCGGGGTTGCCTATTAAATATCTTGGGTCTTATTTGTATCGCGGGGTTATTAAGGCGTCATACTGTACTGGACTCTTAGAGCATTTTGACAAAAAGCTCAACTCTTGGTCATCCAAGCTGTTATCTAAGGCGGGAAGGCTAATGTTAATTCGGCATGTGTTGGCAACTATATCACTTCATCTCATTGCAAGCTCCAGGTTACCTAAAAGTGGCTGCATTAAATCGGAAAATGGCAAATTACTTGTGGAAAGGTCGCCATCATTGGGTTTCATGGGAACATGTTTGTAGACCGGTAGAACATGGTGGCCTTGGTATCCGAAACCTTGACTACATTCAGGAAGTGTATGATGGTCTACTCTGATGGAAGTATCATATATCCGATTCCTTATGGGCCAACTATTGCCGCGTCAAATATGGCCAGCGTACAACAATTTATTCGCATATATATGATTCTGCAATTTGGAAACGCCTCTATCATGCTCATTCTTATATGCAGGCACATATTATTGAATCGCCGAATGGATTAACCTGGGAATCAGAGTCAACCGGTACATATACCATTAAATCTGCATATAGCCTGTGTCATGCAGTGGCACCGAGATTACAATGTTTTAACTACATTTGGTGGTCTACGTCACCTCTGGGCACAATAATATTTCTATGGCGTTTATGGTCTGGGGCGCTGCCCATCACCAACAACCTAAGGGCTTGGCAAACGATATATCCGTCGCAGTGTGTTTTTTGTTTACTACATTCGGATACTAAGGACCATATATTCTTGCAATGTCCGGATATCAAATCATTGTGGGTTGAGATTGCTATCCTTTTCTCGGGTCCTTTGCCACGTCAATCTACCATTCAGGCCTACTTGATTTACTGGTGGCGTCATGCATCACTTACAACCATGTTGGGGCATTTTCGAGCAGCGATACCGGTAATGGTGGTTTGGGTGATTTGGAAGGAGTATTCGTCTGTCAGGTTTGGAGACAATAAATTTTCTTATCGACGTCTGTTTGATAGAGTCCGTAATCACATATATTCTTGGTGTGCATCGGTGCAAGGTTGTAAATTTGCGCAGCCGTTCCCTCACTTAATAGCCCGTGGATTTTCCCCACACGTAAAGGTTACTAGACACAGATTAATTCGGTGGAAGTTGCCTCCTTCTGGACGAATGAAGTTAAATGTGGATGCTATAGTGGGTCGGGGTGGAGCTGCAGCGGGTGCTGTATTGCGAACTGACACAGTCACTTTTGTTTCAGCAGTTTGTTTTGCACTACCAATTGTTCTACCAGTTCGCGCGGAATTAATGGCATTGCTCTATTCTCTTCTCTTTTATTCCATGACATATGATGGTCTCCATGTTGAAACAGATTGCCGCATGCTACTTACGATGCTTGCTAATCCTTCTCAATATACTGGTTCATGCTCTGTTGATATACAAAGACATCTCAGCTGCTATGCCCAAATGCATCAACTATAAGTTACTGCCCCCGCAAAGCAAACACAGTTGCACATCAGCTAGCACGTTATGGTCTTGCTGCCGCAGGTGTGCGTACATACACAGCCGCCTCTTCTCTGCCCTGCGACGTGCGCAGCTCCATGCTCTTGGATACCACTCTACCAAACTTCCGTTAATGAGTATTGGGATTTATCAATGTTTATTTTTGGGGGTTGCCTATGCCCACAGATGGCATAGGCAGCCTTGGTATGTCTTTCATACAATATGCAAATTATGTGCCTTATTTCCATTGCATGTTTCCTACGCTATATTTCTGGATAACTTCTTTTGCAACTTTTTGCTTTCCGGTGACTGGATACACCATGTATGGGAGCTAAACTGGATGATTCGATATGGCAAAGTCTGCTGGAGGTTGCCCGTGGTGGACAGGCTACGGGCAACACGGGTATGCCTTTATTTCTTTCGATGTCTGTATTCTCTAACTTATATGTTGAGCTGCTATTATATATACATTTTGCGGCTTGTGCGAGGTGATGCATGCCACTGTCGAAGGTTTCACTGCTCATATATTTTACTCGTGGAAGCCACAAGCATTCTACTTTTCTGGCAAACAAGCAACTAAGTTGAAGCCCAGTCTGACCGAACAAGAACAACATATGTTAATATGATTTTCGCATATTTGTACAGATTTCAGTCTCAGCCTTCCGCTCATATAAATATGTACGCTTTTTCCTTCGTCAAGGTTTTATCCACAAGGGTGGTTTTACTTGACAAGGTTTTAATGCGGCATATCGTATATGACTGGAGATTGAGCATTCTCATTTTCCTTCATTCGCTTTTTGCCTATGATGACGCTTGCTGATTGATTTTGATGTAATATGGTTTCCCTCCACCATAAGAGAGGATTTTCAATAAAATTGCTTTATATAAAAATATATATATATATATATATATATATTTATATATATGTGTGTGTACGTCTAGGTATATATGTATGCACATGTATAGGAAAAGAACAAAAAATACAAATATGTGTATACAATCTTATATGCGATTGAAATAATAAACCATTTGATCATTAATGTGAGATAAGTTACGTGTATGAATATGTGAGACCACCTTTAAAATATGCTGACATATTTTCTTGGTAATGGGTGCACAGGTAAAAATCAGGGCTGACGGGGCCACCAGTAATAACCTCTAAACCTTATCTAGGATTATTGTGGACCACCTCTTAAATCTTCTATTTGCTTTTGCACAAATATTATATGTTAAAAGGTTTAAAGGCTGGGTAAACAAACTTTTCTTCAGACTTCAAGCGTATGATTAAGCGTTCCATCTTTCAAAAAGTTTAAACCAAAACTTTGGATCGAACATTGTGCGCTTCATCTGAATTTTTTTTAAAACGTGAGGCTTCACTCTCTCTGACAAAACACCTCATCCTTTGAAAACTCTGAACAGAGAGTTTTTGGCGGCAACATGACGCATAAAGCGCTTAATCTATGGGAAGAAGTTACGTGATACTTCACTCTCCTAACAAAGTGCTTCATGTTTTGTACTGTTTTTAAATTCAAATTTTTCCCCCAACATGAATTGGTAATGATGAAGCACCGCATGCATTTTTGTTCTTGAGTGCAATGTCACTTCAAGCGTTTCATCTAAGCGCTTGATGTCTAACAATTTTCATCCACAGTTACAATCTTCTATCTCATGTATTTTTAGTTGACCAATGCGTTTTTTATCTATTCCATGTAATCATGACATTTGTAGCTTTATTCTAAAGCTCAATCAAGGATAGTTGGGCAAATATTTCCATATTGAGCTTAAAAAGAAATCCCAAAGGTCGAATACAGCAATATAACTTCTGTCAAAAACATGATTTCTGCCATTTCCAATTTACAAAATCGGTACCCTCCAAATCACAGCGCCCTCTTCTCCAAAAAATCATTCCACTCTTCAATTTCACTAAATAATCCGGATTTCATCTTCCCCAAACTTGATTCTTTCCTTCTACTTCCAATTTTTTCATCCTACGTTAGAAATACTACATTCTCATGCCCTAACTTTCTTTAAAATGTCCACAAGGAACCAGAAAACTGCAAAATGAGCAATAACATCTCAATGTGAAGAGGGAGGGTCAAGCAACCTTCCCCAAGAACAAGCTCACAGTCCCAAGAAAAATAGTCATGCAAGAAGAAAACAACTAATGGACTTTAGCCTAGCCAATGTGTTGGCTAATCTTCGGAGTAGATTGATGGTCGCCAACTTCTCTTGGATAAAGACTAAGGAAGCTAAGGAATCTTTGGATGTTCCCATAGGTAACATTATATACATCACTAGACATGTCCAAATTTTGTATGATTGATGAGAGGGCTACCATTCCCCTTAAGTTGCTCATGATCAATGACATTATGAGCAATAGTGAATTAAGACCGATTATTGACTGGTTGGATGTCCAAAAATAACAAAATATTTGGCTGGAAAAGGAGATGGACAAAATGTTCGCTAGGTACACTAGACTCTTTCATGCCAATCTTTGGGTACAATATATAAATGATCTCCTATTAGCATTGCACACTGTGATAGATGACAGACACCTTGAATGGCATGTTGGTACTACATCTAAATTAATTGGGGTACCAAACGAAGTGCATTATAGATTTGACGTTTGAAAGTGGGATACGGCCTGTTGGAGGTCATTGATGATGAAGTAAAGATGTTCTTAGGATTTCACGCAACCAAAAATACCAATAACAAACCTTACTTGTCATAGTCACCTTCTATATTAACGGCAAGTCCGCCAAAGGGCTGAGCAATTTGGACTTTTGCATTGCCATCCGTCTAGCCAACTGAGAGAAAATCAATTTCAGGGAACTTTTCATGACCAATGTGATTCAGGTTGCAACCAAGCAAAATAAAGCCCTCCCGTTTAGCAATCTTATCTATCGAATGTTATAATCAGGATTTAATATGGATGCCATGGATATAGACCAAATCACTCGTAAGGATTTTTATGATAAGGTCAACATCCAACAAGTGCTGAAAGCAAGAAAGGAAGATATGAAAAGAAGAGAAAATGCAGAACAAGCGACTGAAGAGGAGGTAGCTCCAGAAGAGACACAGGTTCATATGCCCGATACCCAAGAAGGATCCAATGGCTTGAGCTCAAATGTCTCCAAACTCCAAGCTCAAGTCATTGCCCTTCAGCAAGAGGTGGGTGAGCTGAAAAGCAAGGTGGAGGTGTACTAGTCAAAATTTGTGAAGCTCAAAGAAAAGAGGAAGGTATGCATTCACGAATTGGTTTTCTTTTTAGACGAGGACTAGATCTAGTCTTCCCTACTCTCCAGTCTAGACATAGGTCCTAGTTAGGATAATTAACTCTATCATGTATTTGATTCAACTTGTCAATCTTCAATGGTTTAATGAGATCTTTGTTCATCTTTCATTATTGATTTTGATGATTACAAAAAGAGGAGAATATGTTTGGCATGTATGCATGTTGACATGATGAAAATGAGCTTGCTTGCTTTCTTGATGTGAAGGCTTAAAATGTAGATACATAAGTTGGTTTAGTTTTTCGTATGTTAAGTTATTTTGGATATGCATGATAAGCAAGACTTGGTAGGCTTGATGTAGAAATGAAAATTTGACATATATGTTGAATGCTTAGTGTAAATAGTAGAATATGCCACGATCTATATGTTGCACTTAGAATTGATGCATGGTTTGGTTGAGGGGGAGTTTGAAAATTTTTCTATTACATCTACTGGTTTTGAGAGAATTACCTATAGAGGGGGAATCTTGGATATGTTTTTATATTCATATATTGAGGGGGATCTTTAAAACGTTTGAAGTAATTTGGATCATGTTTCATATATTGAGGAAGCACAAAATGCATTGAATAAGGAGAGATGTAAAATTCCAATTTGAAACATTTAGCTAGTCCAAATGAAGTCTTTCTAACAAAAACGTCTTTTAAAAGATTTGGTTTTGAAATCATCAAAAAGGAATAGATTGTTGGAACATGAAATGTTTTGATGAAGTTAAAAGATGTTTTAAGTGTTAAAAAGCAAAATGAGAAAAATACACTGTGAGACATTGATCTCTCACATGGATCGATCAATGTATACATCAGTTCCTCAAGAAGAGACATCGATTGACATATGTTGAAATCATTCATGGTTGAAACATTACTGTCCAATATTGATCTCTCAGTTTGGGAGATATCGATCGATCGATGTGACAATAGTCTCTAAGGTTATAGACATTTATCAATCGATGTAGTGAAGGTTCAAAGTTAAAACCTTACTGGAAGACATCGATCTCTTAAAGTTTGAGACATTGATCGATCGATGTATACATCAGTCTCTCAGGAAGAGAAATCATTCGGTCGAATGTACGTAAGGAATAAAATGGAAACCTTGCTGGAAGACATCGATCTCTTAGCCATGAGACATTGATCGATCGATATCGACATCAGTCTCTCAAAGAAGATACATCAATCGATCAATGCATGAAAGGTGCAAAACTGGAACCTTAATGGAAGACATCGATTTCTCAGCACTGACACATCGATCGATCGATGTCATCCAGGATTCAAATTTTTATGACCGTTGGAACAAAATCCAAGGGAGATTTATGATGTTTTCTCTTTCCAGTCTTGCTCAAATTTCTAGTGGACTTTTCCCTGACATTAATCATGCTTCCTTGATTATTATATCCATGTCTAAGATTTTCTAGGGTGGCTTTGGAGGATCAAATCAATCCATAGGGTGGCTAAAGGCTATTTGGACATTGTCAAGACTTATGATTGAGTTGAAGACTTTGGAGAAGACGGAAAAAAGTGGATTACACCTCCTATTAATTGAAGAAGCTCAAATGAAGGCAACATACACTTTTATCCTCTTCAAAATTCATTCTTCATTGTTGTAGAAAACTCTCATTTGTGGAAAAGTGCTTAAATCTTGTTAAGCTCTTATTACTTGTCCTTCATTATTGTAAAATGTGAGAGTATAAGTCTATCACAAGAGGAACCATACTCAATATACAACAATGAAGAACAAAAAAGGATTAACAATCTTTAAGCACTTTTACACATATGAGAGAAATATACAACAATGAAGAGTGAAGCTTGATGATGGTGAAAGTGTGTATTTGCCTCATCTGAGCTTCATCCATTTATAAGAGGTGTTCATCACGTTTTTGAACCTCCACCATGTCTTCAAATCCATCAAATGTCAAGATAATGTCCATTTAATCTTTAGCAACCATATGGAGTGATTTGATCCTTAATAGTCAACCTTGAATAACTTAGACATGGATATAATAGTCAAGGAAGCATGTGTAAGGTTAGAGTAAAGTCTACAAGAAATTTGAGCAAGATTGGAAAGAGAAAACACAATGAATCTACCTTGGATTTTGTTCCAACGTTCATAAAAATTCGAATTCTGGGGGACATCGATCGATCGAAGTGCCTAGGCTGAGAGATCGATGTCCTCCAGAGAGTTTTCAGTTTTGAACCTGCTTGACATCGATCGATCAAAGTCTCCCGTGGAGAGACTGGTGTGACATCGATCGATCGATGTCTCCTGTACTGAGAGATCGATGTTGGAAAGAAACTTTCTGGCCTGACATCGATCGACCAAAGTCTCTCTTGGAGTGTATGAAGTGACATCGATCGATCGATGTCTCCTGGACTGAGAGATGGATGTTGGACAGAAACTTTCTGGCCTGACATCGATCGATCGAAGTCTCTCTTAGAGAGACTGAAGTGACATCGATCAGTCGATGTCCTCAGTCTGAGAGATCGATGTTGGACAGTAAGGTTCCAATCTTAACCATTTTTGACGTAGTGTGTTTTTCTCATTTTACATCAAATCTCAAGTGTAAATTTAACTCATTTAAAACATCTTCACATCATCAAAACATTTTATATCTTAATAGGTAAAGAGCTTTACCAGTCATGGGGGAACTAAATATTAACAACAACAACATTACCTCATTGTCTTAGAGGCTCCCGTCTATGGCGGGGTATGAGGGGTCGAATGTACGCAACCATAATCATATGTTAGAAACACACCGGTTGTTTCTCGACCCATAGTGAAAATTGTGTCAAACTGCGTCGATCAACTGATACTTCACAATATAAAAACACAGCTAATTTATTGAATCATTTTGATTTGTTCCATCATACGCCAACATAAAAGAAGAGTATCTTCTTGACTTCATTGGAAATAAAAATAATGGACTAAATATTAAATGAAATTCATCCATCCATGATCGTGTTATAAAGAAACATCTGCAGCTGAACTTGATTCTGCACCCAAAACATTCTCTTTTACACTTGAAATTCCAAAGCCCTCTTGAACACGAAGAGGATAGACACCTCTATAATATTGTTTCTCCCATAAACCTACTCCACACAGATTGTTGAGCTCAAAATGAATACCATAACTTCAACGAAAAGATCTCTTAGACATCACATAGCAGAGGTAATTAATAAAATATCTGGGAGATACCACCCTCCTTTCAACTATCAAAGGAAAATAAAACCATTCAGAAAATTGGGGTTTCAAAACTCGTCCGATCCTTGTCATAGTTTTTGTTCATTGTTTTGTCCTCGTTCAGGCAATCATAAGAAATATGTCCAAGTCTTCCACAAGTATAACACTTAATATCCTCATTATTTTTATTTTTATTTCTTTGATTCTTAGATGAAGTAGACTTAGGTTTGTCTTTAAGTGATTTTCTCATTTCTTTCTTAACCTTTTAGCCAACGTGATTAGATCTTCATCATCGGAATCCGTGTCACTATCATCTACGCGATCATAAAAGGTAGAGATGTATTCATTTTATTTAAACGCTATAGCTTTATTTTGTTTAGAAGTAGATTCAGAATTTCTTAGAGTGAGTTTGTTTTCATATGCCTTCAATGATTCGATTAATTCCTCCATCTTTATTGATTTAGTTTCCTTACTTTCTTCGATTGCAGTGACTTTTGAATCCCATTCGGATGGGAGACTTCTCAGCATTTTTTGCACCTTCTCCTGCAAAGAAAATACCTTTCCAAGAGGCTCAAGAGAATTGTAAATGTTAGTCAATCTTAGATCCATATCAACAATAGATTCGTTCATTAATAACTTGAAGGATTCAAGAGTAGACATTAGCATACTTGTCTTAGACTCTTTAACTTGACTAGTACCTTCATGTTTCATTTCAAGAATTTTTCACATTTCTTAGGCACTAGAGCAATTTGACACATACTCGATTCACTTTTACTCAAACCGTTTAAAAGAAGTTGCATGGCTCTAGCATTCATACATAATTTCTTTTTGTCATCACTAGTATATTCTTCTTTCAGTTTTACGACTTCTAGTGTGACACCATCAACCGTGGATATCTTAGAAGGAATAAAAGGACCATCTTCTATGATGGGCCACAAGTCTATATCAATATCCATAAAGAAAAGTTTCATTCTAAATTTCCGTTGTATAAAAGACTCACTGTCGAAATGAGGAGGCCTTACGCTTGACATTCCTTCTGGCTCAGATTTGTAATTAGTGGATGCCGTCTCACAAAGATCATTAGATCTTCTTGTAGTGAGTGTGCTTGTGCTCTAATACCACTTGTAGGACCTGTATAGAACCACCACAAGGGGATTGAATAGTGAGTGTCGAAAATTTGGTTTTTAAAACTTTTTGGCCCAAATTACTCAATTCTGAAAACAGTTTCTATTTTCAGATCCGGATTTGAATTATTTAAATGACCTAGTTTTCGACCTCTAAAAATTGTGAAATTTGATTAATTTGTACTCTCAGATGTTATGATGAACTCACAAAAATTTCAAATTAAACCTCGAATCCTAACCCCTTGAAAATAAGTTTTTGGTCAAATTGCGCAAATCTGTCAGAAACTGTACTCCGAATTAAAAAATTTATTCCTATTAATTGGTAGCTCTAAATGGTCTGAAAATTTTATGATAAGACCCTCAAGATGTTTATTTTAATGGGTTGAAACAGCTTTTGAAGATTCCTTTGGGAAGTATGTCAGCCATGTTGATATTCTCAACCTTTGTAAATCTGAGAATCAGATTGTACTAATCTAAGAATTATTACGTTTGACTAACTTATACTTATCCAAATAAGGTGAAATTTGTGCCAAATGAAATCTATGATGTGTGGCTATGTTTTTGCAAAATTTTGTGATTTTTGAAAATCATTTTCTATTTTTAACATGCTAATAAAAACGATCCAGAAAACTGAAAACTGAAAGTAAAGTGCTGAAAAGTAAGAAGACCAAGAATATATGAGCAATAGGATTGAGACTAAGAAGAAGAGAAAGAAAGGGAGAAGAAGAAAGTAGACTAGCTTTTTGCACTTTAGAGAATATGAATTGTAGCTTGGCCTTGTCTTGCATTATCTCCTCCTTTTATTTCCTCTTGGCCGCCCCCCTTAGGGCTTTCTTCCTTCTTGAGAATTTTATTTAATGTCCTTGGAAGATTGCCTTGTGTAAGAGATGACACAATCTTGCTTACTTGGTGCAATATGATTGGTAGGATGACTTGACCTTGCTTAGTTGTCACTTATTGATTGGTCCACATTGGCACCCTTTTAGTGAGCTTTAAATTCTAAAAAACTCTCAAAACATGTGCTCAAAATCAATTCAAACAATTACCATAACATCACATTTCAATCCCTTGAATTTTGGGAGATAAATTGATGACCATTAAGGTGACAAAATTGCCTACTCCTTAAGACATGTGCTGATATTTTCAGCATGTGTCTGTTTTGAATTCTTTCCTTGTGTGGTGCCCTCTTCAATGTCATCAATCTTTTGTGGTATGTCTTCCACAAATTGAAGTGTCAAATAAGCTCAACCTTGGCTCCAACAAAGGTGCAGTAGGCGTGTATGCTGAGCTGCACATGTGCTGAAATTTTATTTTGGCAAGCTTTGTCAAATAATGCACAATATTTACACATATATGGTAAATAATATTCATCCCTATTTTGAATTTTCTAGAACACTTTAACATGTCTTGAATTTGTAAAAATTGTCTAGATACATGTTACACCTATGCCAAAAACATTCCATGTGCGTATGTTCGTAGAAAACCGAATTTTCAACTTTCGTCGATTGCGTGATTTTTCTCTGATTAATTTTAAAATTCTTGCACACGTAATGTATATTATTTCACACATAATATACATAGAATAAAGTATATATTCAGCTCATGTGGCTAAATAAAAACGTCCATGTGCCCTAAATAGATTGGAATTTGAAATCTCCACAAATTTAGCCTAAATTGTGGGTGATTTGTGTGTGCCAACATGGTATGACTTAGTGGATGTTTGTAACATGTGAGCTACGAAATTTTTAGCCATTTTTGAAGTATATGGGCTGGTCATCTTTATATGGCAAGTACATGACATGTTGGTGATGTTTCGGTAGTCACCCGATACAACAATTTTTGGTTTATGACCTTGTAACATGTCGTAATAATTTTGACGCCACCATTACTTATGTCATATTAAAAGACCTGAATATGCTCATAAATATGAGCTGTATATAGTTGTGCGACATTGACGTATGTTTATAATATATATGACGTGTCGATGGTACGTAGGAATATATGTGTATTATGTCTTTTTTAAAAAAATATGGATATATATATTAATTACTTAGATGGCGTGTAAATGGAAATGGGGAGAAGGCTTTCCATTCTCAAATTTGTTGCAATAAAGCTTTTTCCAAATATGTCTTCATTTAATGAACCAGTTAGTTCATTAACTTGAGCACTCCACTTAATGAACTAGTTTAGTTCATTAATTGTGGCACCTGAAAATAGTACAAAGACAACAAATGTTTGCCATATGATGTAAGCTTTAACGCTTCATGGCTTGTTAGTACGGCAACAATATGTATAA
Source organism: Eustoma russellianum (assembly GCA_036186865.1). Classification (NCBI taxonomy): domain Eukaryota; kingdom Viridiplantae; phylum Streptophyta; class Magnoliopsida; order Gentianales; family Gentianaceae; genus Eustoma; species Eustoma russellianum. Next base: position 28,583,191 of record AP025061.1, on the reverse strand, counting down.
GCATATAAAGCATGTTTATCACATAAACGTGTCAAGTAATAATTTGTTCATGCATTTCGTAAGCACGTAGCATTTAAATCATGCAGTTGTAAATCACTCAAACCCTTTTTCTCAAAAATCTTCCCCTTTTGATAATTTACAAAATAACATTGGTTCATGGTTTAAATGTGCCCGCTGCCCCTACAATTATGCGCAAATTTTAAATTTGAATTTTGAATTTCATATCTTCGCGCTCCCTCTTAAATCACGCTTCTCTCTCCCCCTTTAATCATGCTTTTCTATCCCCCTTTATTTTGTAAATTTCATAAAAAGAACAAGTAAGAATGGAAGGAAATAACACTTTATAACATATCAGTGGAAATCATGCATTTTTTACGCGTCTTTTCGGGTTATTTGTTCAACCCTTTGCAAATGTACCTTTTGGTACCCAAACTTGGGTGACCTTCTTCGGTCTTACAAAAGGTGAGAAAAGAGATGAAAAGGCAATATAATAAATGTTAGGTGGAAATCCATTTGGCCTATGGCCGAGAATGCCATCATGCTCATGATAAGATTTTTGTTTTGATATGCCTTTGTGTTAGTGTGCATGGTGCATGATCTAGATGCACTTGTGTTGTATGAATGTTGTTTATGTATCAATGGTTTCCTTTCATATCGATATGGCACATGATTATATTTCGTATGAGATGAAAAAGAAGGAGTGCAATGAGATATAGTGGGTGGTGCACTTGACCTTCTTAGGCCGTATAGTTGTCTCGAATGCACGATGTTTCTTAGATAAAATAAAGTTGGTAGACTTATTTTGTACTTTATTATCTTCCACATATTCTAATCCGGTTTTATCATTTTCATGCTTTAGGGAGGAAATGAGACGATCTAGCATGCTCGTATCTGAATCGCATTGTTTTATGGTCATTTCTAAATCCGCGTTTCTTGATTTCAAATTTGAAATCTCGAATTTCATCTCAATGTTCTTGGATTTTAAGGAGGAAATCTCAGATTTTAATGAATTTATCATGCTAGACGACTCTTCTTTTGAATTGTTTAATTGAGATACAAGATTCGTGTTAGAATATTCTAACAATTTCTTGTCTTCAATTAAGGGTTTCTTTTCTCTTGCAACAGCTTTAAAAAACTTGTGCAACTCAAAATATTGACAAAATAAATCATCATAAGAAGGCTCAGAATCAGAATTAGAAGATACCTCGTTTGATGCTTTGGATACAAAGCATATTTGAGCCCTTTCCTCTTTGGCTTCTTCACTTTCGGAATTGGATGAATCACTCTATGTGGAGGCTTTAAGGGCTCTTCTGCTTTGTTTAGGTATTGAGAATGGTCTAGTTTTTGTCCGATCCTTTTCATGGTTTTGTTCATTGTTTTGTCTTTGTTCGGGTAATCATAAGAGATATGTTCAAGTCCTCCACAAGTATAACACTTAATATCCTCATTATTTTTATTTTTATTTCTTTGATTCTTAGATGAAGTAAACTTAGGTTTTTCTTTAAGCGATTTTCTCATTTCTTTCTTTATCTTTTAGCCAACGTGATTAGATCTTCATCATCGGAATCTGTGTCACTATCATCTACGCGGTCATAAGAGGTAGAGACGTATTCATTTGATTTAAACGCTATAGCTTTATCTTGTTTAGAAGTAGATTCAGAATTTCTTAGAGTGAGTTTGTTTTCATATACCTTCAATGATCCGATTAATTCCTCCATCTTTATTGATTTAGTTTCCTTACTTTCTTCGATTGCAGTGACTTTTGAATCCCATTCAGATGGGAGACTTCTTAGCACCTTTTGCACCTTCTCCTGTGAAGAAAATACCTTTCCAAGAGACTCAATAGAATTGTAAATGTTAGTCAACCGTAGATCCATATCAACAATAGATTCATTTAGTAATAACTTGAAGGATTCAAGAGTAGACATTAGCATATTTATCGTAGACTCTTTAACTTGACTAGTACCTTCATGTTTCATTTCAAGAATTTTTCGCATTTCTTGAGCACTAGAGCAATTTAACACATAAATCGATTCACTTTTACTCAAACCGTTTAAAAAAAGTTGCATGGCTCTAGCATTCATACTTAATTTTTTTGTCATCAGTATTGTATTCTTGTTTCAGTTTTATGACTTCTAGTGGGACACCATCAACTGTGTAGAAAGAATAAAAGGACCATCTTCTATAATGGACCACAAGTCTATATCAATAGTCATAAAGAAAAGTTTCATTCTAAGTTTCCATTTTATAAAAGGCTTACCATCGAGAAGAGGAGGCCTTACGCCTTACATTTCTTATGGCTCAGATTTGTAATTAGTGGATGCCATCTCACAACGATCATTGAATCTTCTTGTAGTGAGTGCGCCGGCGCTCTGATACCACGTGTAAGACCTGTATATCACCACCAGAAGGGGAGTTGAATAGTAAGTGTGGAAAATTTGGTTTTTAAAACTTTTTTACCCAAATTACTCATTTCGGAAAATAGTTTCCGTTTTTAGATCCTGATTTGAATTATTTAAATGATCTAGTTTTAGACCTATAAAAATAATGATATTTGGTGAAGTTGTACTCTCAGATGTTATGATTAACTCACAAAAATTTCAAATTAAAACTCCAAGCCTAACCCCTTGAATATACTTTTTGGTCAGATTGTGCAAATCTGTCAGAAACTATACTCCGAATTGAAAAATTTATTCCTATTAATTGGTAGCTCTAAATGGTCTGAAACTTTTACGATAACACCCTCAAGATTTTTATTTTAATGGATTGAAACATGTTTTGAAAATTCCTTTGGGAAGTATGTCAACCACGTTGATATTCTCAACCTTTGCAAATCTAGGAATCAGATTGCACTAGTCTCAGAACTATTACGTTTGACTAACTTATACTTATTCAAATGAGGTGAAATTTATGCCAAAGGAAAGTTAGGACGTGTGGCTAAATTTCTACAAAATTTTGTGATTTTTGAAAATTGTTTGCTATTTTTACCATGCTAATGAAAACGATACAGAAAACTGGAAACTGAAAGTAATGTGCTGAAAAGTAAGAACACCAAGAATTTTATACTGGTTCCGTTAAAACAACCTACTCCAGTCTTCAAGGATACCTTTTTCGGTTATCACTAAACACAACAAACACCTTACCACAAGGGTGACTGGAGTTAAACACTAACTCTACCCTTTTACAATCACAACAATCAAGCAAAATCAATCACGAACACCACCGATCGAATGAAGGTTTGATCACACCTTGATCAACCTTTTATAAACAATGAATGTGTATAGCTGGTATATTCAAAGCCTAATTACCCAAGTGTATCTAGAGAAGTCGTCTAGCACCACAAAGGTGTAATATTTTCTACCTAGACTTGTGGTACCAATATCCCCATACAAATATATATGAAGCAATTGTAGATGTTTGACGGTGGAGATTTTAGTTTTGGGCTTGACGCTTGCTTTAACAAGCTTTGCCTTTTGACAAGTGTCACATAAACCATGGTTTTCGAAATTTAATTTTGGAAGACTTTGGACCTTTTCATTTTTGCAAATTTCTTTGAAATTTTTTAAACTAATATGTTCAAGTCGTCTATGCCATAGCTGAGTCAAATCATATTTGGCAACTAGACAAGCAACCTTTTGTGATATCAAATCATGTGTGCTAAATTTATAAACATCATTTTTCCTTATAGCCTCAAAAACCATTTTATCATTCTTTTTCACAATGCATTTTTGTTTTACAAATTCAACTTGAAAATTAGCATCACATAGTTGGCTAACACTTATCAAATTATACTTAAGCCCTTCTACATATAATACATTATTAATAGTGAAAGAAGAGTTATCAATTTCTCCATGTCCAAGGATTTTGGCTCTCCCATTGCCAAAATGCATCGTTCCACCATTTTGGAGCTTGAGCTTGGTGAACAAAGTTTTGTTTCCGGTCATGTGTGTTGAACATCCGCTGTCCCTAAGCAATTTAGTTCCTTCTTCTTTGGATACTCTATTTATCTTCAGAGCCTACAAAACCAAGAGATTTATGCATTGGTACCCTTTGATGGTTAGGTCCTTTAGGGTTAGCTTGTCGACCCTTGGGCTTCCAACTATACATACTACCAAATCTAGCTCTACATGCGCTTTTCACATGTCCTACTTTGTTATAGTGAAAACAAGTGGGTATATGCCTGTGTTTATAAGATGATGAGTCATGTTGTGTTTTTCTCTTATTTGCCTTTTTCTTTAATGACTTAGGCTTAACGGAACAATGTGATGAATTAAATCCTAAACTGGATTTATCATTTCCAATTCTTTGGTTTCTAAGTAATTTTTCTAGATTATTTTTACCATCGGCTAGAATTTGTAAGTCTAATCTTAGTCCCTCACATTCTTTTCTAATTTCCACTTTTTCAAGAGCTACGGTCTTATGCATGGTGAGTAGAATGTCATGATCTTGAAACACCAAAATATTCTTATCATGCAAGATCTTGTTTTCTAATGTGCATTTTTTGAAATTCTTTCTTCAAGTGTTTATATTTTAAATTCAGTTTTTCAAAATCATCTTGCAAATCTCCTATTTCATCTTGTAAATTAGAAGAGTTAGAGTTTACCTCAAGGTCATTCTCGGTTACCATGAGACAAGTATGTAGGACCTGTATAGCACCACTAGAAGGGGGTTGAATTGTGAGTGCGGAAAAATTGGTTTTTAGAACTTTTTGACCTATATTATTCATTTCTGAAAATAGTTTCTGTTTTTAGATCCTAATTTGAATTATTTAAATGACCTAGTTGTAGGCCTCCAAAAATTATGAAATTTGGTGACATTGTACTCTCAGATGTTATGATTAACTCACAAGAATTTCAAATTAAAACTCCAAGCCTAATCCCTTGGAAATACGTTTTTGGTCAGATTACACAAATCTGTCTAAAATTGTACTCCGAATTGAAAAATTTATTCCTATTAATTGGTAGCTCTAAATGGTCTGAAAATTTTATGATAAGACCCTCAAAATGTTTATTTTAATGGTTGAAACAGGTTTTGAAAATTTCTTTGGAAAGTATGCAACCACGTTGATGCTCTCAACCTTTACAAATCTGAGAACTAGATTGCACTAGTCTCAGAACTATTATGTTTGACTGACTTATACTTATCTAAATGAGGTTAAACTTGTGCCAAATGAAATCTAGGACGTGTGGCTATGTTTTTGCAAAATTTTGTGATTTTTGAAAATCTTTTGCTATTTTTGCTGCTAAGGAAAATGATGAAGAGAACTGTAAACTGAAAGTAAAGTGCTGAAAAGTAAGAACTTCAAGAAATTTATACTGGTTTGGTAAAACAACCTACTCCAGTCTTCGAGGACACCTTTCTCGGTTATCACTAAACACAAAAAACACCTTACCACAAGGGAGACTGGAGTTAAACACTAACTCCACCCTTTTGCAATCACAACAATCAAGCGAATCAATCACGAACACCACCGTTTGAATGAAGGTTTGATCACACCTTGATCAACCTTTTACAAACAATGAACATGCATAGGTGGTATATCCAAAGCCTATAAAAATTCTAGAATATATGAACAATATGCTTGAGACTAAGAAGAAAAGAAAGAAAGGGAGAAGAAGAAAGTAGACTAGCTTTTTGCACTTGAGAGAATGTGAATTATCGCTTGGCCTTATCTTGCACTATCTCCTCCTTTTATTTCCTCTTGGCCAATCCCCGTAGGGCTTTCTTCCTTCTTGTGAATTTTCTTTAATATCCTTGAAAGATTGCCTTGTGTAAGAAATGACACAATCTTGCTTACTTGGTGCAATATGATTGGAAGGATGACTTGACCTTACTTAGATGTCACTTGTTGATTGGTCCACCTTGGCACCCTTATAGTGAGCTGTAAATTCTAAAAAAACTCTCAAAACATGTGGTCAAAATCAATTAAAACAATTACCATAACATCACATTTCAATCCTTTGAATTTTGGGAGACAAATTGAGGACCATTAAGGTGACAAAATCACCTACTCCTTGAGACATGTGCTGAAATTTTCAGCATGTGTCTTTTTTGAATTCTTTCCTGCTGTGATGCCCTCTTCAATGTCACCAATCTTGTGTGGCATGTCTTTCACTAATTCAAGTACCAAATAAGCTCCACCTTGGCTCCCACAAATATGTAGCAGGAGTGTATGATGTGTTGCACATGTGCTGAAATTTAATTTTGGCAAGCTTTTGTCAAATAATGCACAATATTTACACATATATGGTAAATAATATTCAGACATATTTTCACTTTTCTAGAACACTTGAACATATCTTGAATGTGAAAAAAGTGTCTAGATACATGTTATTCCTATGCCAAAAATTTTCCATGTGTATTTTCGTAGAAAGCCGAATTTTCGACTTTCGCCGGTTATGCGATTTATCTCGATTAATTTCAAATTTCTTTCACATGTAGTATATATTATGTCACGCATAAGATACATAGAATAAAGTGTATATTCAGCTTATGTGGCTAAAGAATAACATCCATGTGCCCAAACTAGATTGGAATTTGAAATCTCCATAATTTTAGCCTAAATTATGGGTGATTTGTGTGTGCCCAAATGGTATGACTTAATGGCTGTTTGTAACATGTGAGCCACAAAATGTTTATCCATTTTTGAAGTATATGGGCTGGCCATCTTTATATGGCAAGTACGTGACATGTCGGTGAAGTTTCAGTAGTCACCCGATACGACAATTTTCGGTTTATGACCTTGTAACATGTCGTTATAATTTTGAGTCATCATGACTTATATCATATGATATAAGACCTGAATATACTCATAAAATGAGTTGCATATAGTGGTGTGACGTCGAAGTATGTTTATGATATATTTGACGTGTCAGTGGTACGTCGAAATATATGTGTATTGTGTATTTTTTAAAAAAATATGGATATATATATTAATTACTAATATGTCGTGTAAATGGAAATGGGGAGAAAACTTTCCATTCTCAAATTTTTTGCCATAAAGCTTTCTCCAAATATGCCTTCATTTAATGAACTAGTTAGTTCATTGACTTGAGCTCTCCACTTATGAACTAGTTTAGTTCATTAATTGTGGCACCTGAAAATAATACAAAGACAACAAATATTTGCCATATGATGTAAGCTTTAACGCTTCATGGCTTGTTAGTATGGAAACAATATGTATAAGCATATAAAGCATGTTTATCACATAAACGTGTCAAGTAATAATTTGCTCATGCATTTCGTAAGCACGTCGTATTTGAATCATGTATTTGTAAATCACTCAAACCCTTTTTCTCAACAAAGTATGTTGTGCTTTTGGATTCTCAACTATTGCAACAAGTCCAACATCCTTGTCTTTGCTTTCTTCTCCTTCCGATTCGAAGAGGAGATCATCCTAAATGGTTACCACCGCATTAAGGACTTTCTTCTTTTGACAAAAGACCTTCATTTCTTGTTTGTGCAGCTCCTTGATGTGGCAATCGACAATGAAGTGACCGGATGGACCACACCTATAGCACTTTTCACTTGCTTCTTTTTTCTTGGGTGGTCTCTTGAAAAACTTTCTTGCTTGAGCCTTATTTCTTGTTGCCATTCTTCTAAATTTCCTTAATAGAAGAGCAACCTCTTCATCCGATTCATCAGAATCTACCACTAGTCCTTTATGTGATGCTTGTGTGGGCTTGATAGGGTTCATCCTATTTTGTTCATCGATAAGAATTTCATGAGTAAAAAAATTACCGGATAGCTCATCAAGGGTAAGAGCCTTGAGATTCTTTGATTCAGTGATGGCGGTGACTTTAGGTGACCATTCTCTTGGCAAAGAGTTGAGGAGTTTTGAGACAAGGTCTTCATTTGAGATTTTCTTGTCCACCATGGAAAGTTGATTCACTATTCAAGTGAATCAATTGATTGTCTCCTCACTCTTTTCACCACTCATCATCCGGAACATTCCATATTTCTTCATGAGCATTAGACTTTTGGCCATTCTTACTTGCTCAGCGTGTATCATTTCCAGCCTTTTCTATGCTTCATGGGCTGTTTCAAGACCTTGAAGTCTTATGAGCTCGGTGGTGGTAAGAGCACTTGAAAGAATATCGAATGCTTTGCTATTGATGGCGAAGTTTATCTTCTCTTTGTTGGTATAGTCATCCTCATCTTTGAACATCAATTCTCCTTTTGAGTTGGTAATCATAGGAACATCGATTCCGGTGACAACGGCTTTCCATATATCAAATCCACAGCCTTTCAAATGATTGATCATTCGAAATTTCTACAAAGAATAATTTTGGAAATCAAACACAGGTTCTTTAGTGTTTGATCCTGAGAATAGTGCAATTGTCTTGGAGGTTGAAGTGCAGGATGAAGAGGTTGTCATTGCCATGATCTTTAACCTTGCTACTTGCAAAGATTGGCCAAGAAATCAAGTTTAGGCTCTGATACCAATTGTTAGGTCTGTAACACACTCTAGAAGGGGGATGAATAGAGTGTTGGGCAATTTTGCGGAATTTTCTTATGTGGCTCGACTCAAATGAATTCAAAATCAAAGCAAGAATGGGAGATGAGAAACAATGGATGAGTACATCGGATATAGAGTGGTTCGAATCATAAATGATTCCACTCCACTACCACTTTGTTTCCAAAGTGGATTTTCAACAACTACTCTTCTTATTAAAGCTAATAAGAACAACCACAGCAATACTTACACTAACAACTTAGTGTATGCAACCACAACAACTTTTTCCACAAAATACCCTTGTGCAACTACAACAACTACAGCTCTAAGCAAGAACAACTTCTTGCTACCTCACAACTTCAACAAAGTTCTCTCAACAACTTTGTCACAATTGGTTGAAGGAAGTAGTGGGGATCACACTTTCTCACTAGTCTAAACACAAGCAAGAGATCAAATATTTATCGTTCCTCTGGTGTTAGACTCACTATCACCCAATATACAACAATGAAGAACAAAGAAAGGCTTAACAATCTTTAAGCACTTTTACATATGAGAGAAATTTATAACAATGAAGAGTGAAGCTTGATGATGGTGAAAGTGTGAATTTGCCTCATCTGAGCTTCATCCATTTATAAGAGGTGTTCACCACGTTTTTGAACCTGCACCATGTCTTCAAATCCATCAAATGTCAAGATAATGTCCATTTAATCTTTAGCCATCCTATGGAGTGATTTGATCCTCAATAGCCAATGTAGAATAACTTAGACATGGATATAATAGTCAAGAAAGCATGTGTAAGGTTAGATTAAAGTCCACAAGAAATTTGAGCAAGATTGGAAAGAGAAAAAACCATGAATCTACCTTGGATTTCGTTCCAACGTTCATAAAAATTCAAATTCTGGGGGACATCGATCGATCGAAGTGCCTGGGCTGAGAGATCGATGTCCTCCAGAGAGTTTTCAGTTTTGAACCTGCTTGACATCGATCGATCGAAGTCTTCTGTGGAGAGACTGATGTCACATCGATCGATCGATATCTTCTGTACTGAGAGATCGATGTTGGAAAGAAACTTTAAATCCTCACATCGATCGATCGAAGTCTCTCTTGGAGAGTATGAAGTGACATCGATCGATCGATGTCCCCTGGATTGAGAGATGGATGTTGGACAGAAACTTTTTGGCCTGACATCGATCGATCGAAATCTCTCTTGGAGAGACTGAAGTGACATCGATCGGTCGATGTCCTCAGTCTGAGAGATCGATGTTGGACAGTAAGGTTTCAATCTTAACCATTTTCGACATAGTGTGTTTTTCTCATTTTGCATCAAATCTCAAGTGTAAATTCAACTCATTTAAAACATCTTCACATCATCAAAACATTTTATATCTTAACAGGTAAAGAGCTTTACCAGTCATGGGGGGACCAAATATTAATAACAACAACATTACCCATTGTCTTAGAGGCTCCTGTCTATGGCGGGGGTATGGAAGGTCGGATGTACGCAACCATAATAATATGTTAGAAACACACCGGTTGTTTCTCGACCCATAGTGAAAATTGCGTCAAGCTGCGTCGATCAACTGATACTTCACAATATAAAAGCACAGCTAATTTAGTGAATCATTTTGATTTGTCCCATCATATGCCAACATAAAAGAAGAGTATCTCCTTGACTTCATTGGAAATAAAAGTAATGGACTAAATATTGAATGAAATTCATCCATCCATGATCGTATTATAAAGAAACATCTGCAACTGAACTTCGTTCTGCACCCAAAACATTCTCTTTCACACTTGGAAATTCCAAACCCCTCTTGAACACGAAGAGGATAGACACCTCTATAATATTTTTCCCCCATAAACCTACTCCACACAGATTGTTGAGCTCGAAATGAATACCATAACTTCCACGAAAAGACCTCTTAGACATCACATAGCAGAGGTAATTAATAAAATATTCGGGAGATACTGTTATACCCGGAGAATTTCAAGTTAGTTGTTACGCGCTAATCGAAATTAAGTAGCCGTTAGGTGTAACAACCTTTTGAAATCAAATTAACTGTAGCGTGTTGATTACGTCTAAGTAATTTTATATTTATATAAAATTATTATGTGAAATCTGGTAAGCGAAAAAACAAAAAAAATTAATAGTAAGATAATGAAAAAAAAGAGAAAAGAATTTGCTTAAAGGGTGCCGTGAGTTAGAATAGATAAATAATAATAATAATAATAATAATAATAATTATTATTATTATTATTAAAATAAAAGGATAAGGATAAGGAAAAAATTTTGAAAATAAAAAGAAAAGAAAAAGAAGGGACGGTTGGATAAAAAAATAAAATTAAAAAAAAGGGGAGGGGTCAACGTGTGGGGGGAATAACTGATCCCCCCTAATTTCGCACAACGAGGGAACATTAAATGGTGAAGGGCAGCAGTTAACATATAAAGGATATTAACAAAAAAATAAAGAAGTGCAAAGCAGGAGTGGGAGGAAGCGGCTGCAGAGAGGAAAAGGTAGGGAAGAGAAAAGAGAAAGAGAGAAGAGGGAGGAGAGAAGGAGAAGGAAAAAGGAAGAGAAGCCAACATGGTTTACTCTAGTCGCGTAGCTTTTGTCTGCAATCCACGTAGGTTCCCTTTTCCCTCTCCAATTGGTATAATTCAAGCATGCCTTGGTGATATCTATGTGTTTTTGTTGTTTTATTTGTTGAAATCCATAGTATGTTATTAATTAGTGAAAGACACGTGTACCGTGGACTGTGGTATGCGTATCAGTGCTCTGTATGCATTTGATTTGATGTTAGGAAAGAATTTGATATCAAAATAGTATAATTTTTGCTAGGCATGCGTTTTTCTTGGTATGTGGAATGCGCGCAGATGTCTGTGGAATGCGAGATAGAGTTTTGATGCTAGGGATAAATTTGATATCAAAAGAATTTCTGGAATGTTTATTAATTTATTTAATTGATTAAAAATAGTATTAATTATAGAAAAAATATAAATAAATATTAGAAAATTATAAATAAATTCCACAAATTATAAAATGCTGAAATTTAATTATTTTCATTAAATTTTTGTGTAGCGGGCCGACTGTGCATATGCCTGACTCGTTTGCTTAGTATATAAAAAATATAAAATAAAATAATCTGCTGAGCCGACCGAGGGCCGGGCCGGATGGCCAACGGACCGGGTCCCAGCTGGCCGGCCCTGTTAACTGGGAATAAAAAATAATAATAATAAATTAGAAAAGGGGTTACTTAATAATAGATAGTAATTGAATTTCTGGAATTTTTATTAATGTTATTTAATTGATTAAAAACAGTATTATTTAAAGGAAGAATATAAATAAATATAAAAAAAGTATAAATAAATTCCAAAAATTATTAAATGCTGAAATTAAATTATTTCCACTGAATTTCAGTAATTGTGATAATTCATTTAATTTAGATAATTACGTAATAAATAGAAATAAATAGGGGAAAATGAGAAAAAAATATAGAAAATGCACGATAAATGTATACAAACCATGGAAAAATAGGTTTGACGCTAAACAATGTCAAATCAATAATCAAAAAATAAATAAACCTAGATTTGAGTGCTGGAGGATGGTGAGGATGAGCCAGGGGCCTCAGACGATCTTTAAATGAACCTAGATTTGAATACCGGAGGATGGTGAGGATGGGCCAGGGGCCTAAGACGATTGTGTTTTTGCATTCATGGCACGTGCATTGTATTGATGGTGGGTCATGACGTACGAGTCACCGGCACTCAGGATGGTGTACGGTGGCGGGGCCAAGTACACTCATGATGGTGACTATGGGTGGGTACGACCCACAGCCACTCAGCAGGTCCCGGGATCATGCATTGCATGGTGGAGATATCGGCATTTTGTGTGACATGACTTTGTTGTGTGTGACATGCATAGTAGGACATGCATCACGATGTTGCGCATTTTTATCTTGAGTGATTTACCCCTTTCCGCATTCTTCCATATGCTTATGTGATATCATGTTATGTGGTATGTGTTATATCATTTTTGTATGCTCATCTTGTACTAGTTGAAGGCAGGTGTCTACTGGGTGATTTCCCCTCACTCACCCCTATTCTCCCCCCCACCAGGTGAGCAGGAAGAGACTTATGACTACGTCTTTGTTAAGAAGGGGCTGATACGGTGGAGTGGGCAGACTGATGGTCGCGCCTAGGATATAAGAAGACCCTGCGACTGTTTGTCTTTATTTTCTTGGGATCTCATCGGACATCACCTTGTTTTGATTTTCAGACTTACGTTATTGTCAAGATTGGTTCATTGTTTTCTTAAGGAATTTTCTTTATCAAGAAAACTTAATGTTGTCGTATTACATTTCTGCGCGAAAAATTCCTACGTCTTTTCGGACATGTTGGAAATTGATTCGACGCTTTGTATTCTCCTTAGTGAGATACGGCGGGCGCACAGTTTTTGATGCTAGGGTTCGGGAGCGGGGCGCTACAGGTGGTATCAGAGCCGAGGCTTCAGATCCGCCTCGGAGACGTAGGATTAACTAGACCACTTAGACATAAGCTATGATCTTTACCTAGGAATAACAATTATACCCCTAATAAATGAAGTAGACCTAAGTTATGATCGGGCTAAGGGAGGTGTGTGCCGTTGGTGAGCTTTCTCTATTTCATTACTGTTGTACCCCAGAACTTTCGCGTGAGCATCCTAAATGCTCAAATCCTTCTATTACTCCCGTAAATCAAGATTCTCGTCAAGTTCGTGCAGAATCCAAGAAAATGACGTCGCGTCGTTAAAAAAATTATAGTAAAAAAGAAATCTTTCAAAGGAGGCAACGATGGTTATGGTAACGACTATCAGGATCAGGAAGACATCCTCCAAGCATTGGCCGACACCATTGCCACCACTTTCTCGCAACAGCAACAGTAGAGTGCGTAGTGCCAGTAGCAGTTGAACTAGCATCTTCCGCCGCCGCCACCACCAAATCTGAGGTTCTACTACATGAAAATGCAGGACTTCCGAAATCTGATAATTAGAAGGACCCTTCACCAGGGAGGGATAAATATACGACATGGCTGATAATACTCACAAGACCGCTCGCGATGGAAGTACAGCCGTAGAGGAGTGCATGGCCACCGCGGCCACCATGTGCTCATTGTTGATGCCACGTTTGGGTTAGTATGGGAGGATTATGCAAGCATGAGTGCAACAACAAGGACGTTTTACGAGTAAGGACACTGAGCAGAGGCAAGCACCACCATCACAGCAGAATCAAGAACAGCATAAAGAGAAGCAAGGATCAGTGTCCATATCCACGTGATGACTGATGCAGACATCGGGAAGGCTGGCGACGTCATAGCAGAGTTCAACCACCGGTGACCAGGTATCAATGACTCATTATCAGTACAGAGGACGTTAGTCAGTGATAAATGATCATAGTTGCACAGCGGAAGCGTGGTTTTCTTAAGTCACGTAAGTTCAGAAGAGTGAACCTCAGTGGATCCGAAGAAGATTAAGGATATCGCTGAGTAGCCCTGACCGACCAAGGTGACTGAAGTAAGGAGTTTTCTTGGTTTGGCTAGCTGATACATGGAATTCGTTTAAGGATTTTCATCGATACTGGTGCACTGGCAGGCGGAAGCATAAGAAGACGAAGTTCGGGTAGACAGTTGATATCAACAAATCTTTGTTGAGCCCAAAAAAATCCTTAAACACAAAACCATAATATACAATTTTGCTAATTAACTATATATACATGCACTGATCAATACAACATATTTTAACGACATATTTCAACATATCAAACACGTACTAGAACATTAACATACAAAATCCAACATAACTACGCAAAGAGACGTAACACAGTACAAAACAAAAGGAGATATCACATAATATAATGAACAATGAATATACGGCAACATAAGTCAACAATATATATATACACACACATATTTACACATATACCTAAATATATACACATATACATATACATACAAAGCGACCAACATGAAAACACGAAGTAATAGGTAAAAGCTCATAATATATATATATACATATAATACGATAGTAACGTTGGAGTAGCGAACATGTAAAGGATATACGATAAGTCAGGATTATACGTAAATGTTAAGTTGCTAAGAAAAAAACAACACAAAACAAAACCAAACAGCACTGAGTCTATGGCAACAGCAAAGAAACATATAGACAAACACAATTTGTTACCATGTTAATGAAATAGCGTAAGTAAGTCGATTTAAGAAAACATACAAATAGATACACGAAACAAAAGTAATTACAGGATGCTATGTAAATATGCAAAGGTATGCACACGACTATAACAATGACACCACGGCATAACTAATACAACAAAACTGTAATAAACATCATAATATATAACGACAACAAACAACACAAATACTTTTCATACAATACATGGGTTACGATATAGGCATACATTTACAAGTTTTAAAACAAATCATTAACATACACAATTGAAGTAAAGCATACTAATTACGAGTTAGGAACGACACAGCAAAGCATGACGGCATATTAATAAATTAAAGTGTAAATAACTTAATAACATAAAAAAATTATTATCATATTTGAACGCCCAAATAAATTATATATCTAAATTTCAATAAAATCTATGCATTTATGCATTTTATTCGGAATGATATATATAAAGACATTCATACATAAATAAGACAAGCTAGTACCAAAAATATAGAGTACCGAAAACAAAAAAAATATAAATAGTAACGACTAACATAAGTTCAAAAGAGAGATCACGATAAACAAAGACTAAAATGGACGCGCATAGTGTGTATACCCCTTAAAACTCAACTAACAAACAGTATAAACATAATACACGTGATAAACTGCAGATAACGATTATGAGTTCATGAGCTACATATGATACATAAGTCATACATGTGTATGACACACGGATACACAACATACTATATATGTCTATACCAAACATGCTTAACAACTTAACATTAAAACGACAACACGCATCAAAACTCGTGTATGCTGATATATAATAGACGGAGCTACGTTTGAACATTGCATTTCATCCCAAACCGATGGGCAGTCAGATAGGACGATACAGACATTAGAAGACATGCTGAGAGCTTGCGCTATTGACTTTAAAGGAAAGTGGGACGGTATGATCAAGTTGATTGAGTTCTCTTACAACAACAGTCATCATAGCACCATCGGCATGGCACCATTTGAGGCACTCTATGGGTGTAAGTGCAGATCCCCTATCTATTAGGATGAAGTTGGAGAGCGCGATATCACTGGTCCAGAGCTGGTTGAGCAGATCAAGGAAAAGATAAAGTTGATTTGAGAAAGACTTAAGGTTGCTTAAGATAGAAGTAAAAGCTGGGCAGATTCGAAGAGGCGTCCTCTGGAGTTTACTGTCGGAGAGAAGGTTTACTTGAAGGTGTCACCGATGAGGGTGTAGCACGATTCGGATTGAAGGGCAAGCTGAGGCCTCAATACATTTACCTCAACGAGGTGCTCGAAAGGGTTGATTCGTTAGCTTACCGATTGGCATTACCTCCGGCATTAGCTCAGGTGCACAATGTATTCCATGTTTCTCAGTAAAGAAGGTACGTTCTGGATCCGAGTTATGTACTGGACGCACCACCGTTAAGGATTGGACTGGGCGCGTCATATAAAGAAACACCTGTTCGAATCATAGACCGCAAAGATCAGGAGCTGAGGAGGAGAATCATTTCATATGTCAAGGTACAATGGAGTAATCACGGGGAGAACGAGGCAACCTGAGAGCTGGAGAATCAGATGCGCGAATGCTACCCTGAACTTTTTGATTAAGGTATATCGAGTCTCCTCGGTCTCTACGATTAAGTTACGACAAGTTTCGAGGACGAAACTTCTTGTAAGGTGGGTAGGATGTT
The DNA here is from genome assembly GCA_036186865.1 of Eustoma russellianum. Lineage (NCBI taxonomy): Eukaryota > Viridiplantae > Streptophyta > Magnoliopsida > Gentianales > Gentianaceae > Eustoma > Eustoma russellianum. The sequence continues at coordinate 28,566,818 of AP025061.1, read as the reverse complement.
ATACCCGTAGATTTTCAAGTTAGTTGTTACGTGCTAATCGGAATTAAGTAGCGGTTAGGTGTAACAACCTTTCGAAATCAAATTAACTGTAGCATGTCGATTAGGTCTAAGTAATTTTATATTTATATAAAATTATTATGTGTATAAATATGGTAAGGGAAAAAACAAAAAAAAATTAATAGTAAGATAATGAAAAAGAAAAAGAGAAAAGAATTTGCTTAAAGGGTACCGTGAGTTAGAATAGATAAATAATAATAATAATAATAATAATAATAACAATAATAATAATAATTATAATAATAATAATAATAATTATTATTATTAGAAGAAGACGAAAAGGATAAGGATAAACAAAAAATTTTGAAAAAAAGAAAAGAAAAAGAAGGGACGGTTGGATAAAAAAAATAAAATTAAAAAAAAGGAGGGGTCAACTTGTGGGGGGAATAACTGATCCCCCCTGATTTCGCACAACGAGGGAACATTAAATGGTGAGGGGCAGCGGTTAACATATAAAGGATATTAAAAAAATAAAGAAGCGCAAAGTAGGAGTGGGAGGAAGCGGCGGCAGAGAGGAAAAGGTAGGGAAGAGAGAAGAGAAAGAGAGAAGAGGAAGGAGAGAAGGAGAAGGAAAAAGGAAGAGAAGCCAACAAGGTTTACTCTAGTCGCGTAGCTTTTGTCTGCAATCCACGTAGATTCTCTTTTCCCTCTTCAATTGGTATAATTCAAGCATGCCTTGGTGATATCTATGTGTTTTTGTTGTTTTATTTGTTGAAATCCACAGTATGTTATTAATTAGTGAAAGACATGTGTACTGTGGACTGTGGTATGTGTATCAGTGCTCTGTATGCATTTGAGTTGATGTTAGGGAAGAATTTGATATCAAAATAGTATAATTTTTGCTACTCATGCATTTTTTCTTGCTCAATGGAATGCGCGCAGAAGTCTGTGGAATGCGTGATAGAGTTTTGATGCCAGGGATAAATTTGATATCAAAAGAATTTTTAGAATGTTTATTAATTTATTTAATTGATTAAAAATAGTATTAATTATAGGAAAATATAAATAAATATCAGAAAATTATAAATAAATTCCACAAATTATAAAATGCTGAAATTTAATTATTTTCATTAAATTTTTGTGTAGCGGGCCGATTGTGCACATGCCTGACTCATTTGCTTAGTATATAAAAAATATAAAATAAAATAATCTGCTGAGCCGACCGCGGGCCAGGCAGGATGGCTTACGGACTGGGCCGCAGCTGACCGGCCCAATTAACTGGAATAAAAAAATAATAATAATAAAATAGAAAAGGGGTTAATTAATAATAGATAGAAATTGAATTTCTGGAATTTTTATTAATGTTATTTAATTGATTAAAAAATTTATTATTTAAAGGAAGAATATAAATAAATATCAGAAAAATATAAATAAATTCCAAAAATTATAAAATGCTGAAATTAAATTATTTCTACTAAATTTCAGTAATTGTGATAATTTATTTAATTTAGATAATTACGTAATAAATAGAAATAAATAGGGGAAATGAGAAAAAATATAGAAAATGCACGATAAATGTATACAAACCATGGAAAAATAGGCTTGACGCCAAACAACATCAAATCATTAATCGAAAAATAAACAAACCTAGATTTGAGTGCCGGAGGATGGTGAGGATAAGCCAGGGGCCTCAGGCGATCTTTAAATGAACCTAGATTTTAATGCTGGAGGATGATGAGGATGGGCCAGGGGCCTCAGACGATTGTGTTTTTGCATTCATGGCACGGGCATTGCATTGATGGTGGGTCATGACGTATGGGTCACGGGCCCTCAGGATGGTGTATGGTGGCGGGGCCAAGTACACTCAGGATGGTGACTGTGGGTGGGTACGATCCACAACCACTCAGTAGGTCCCGGGATCATGCATTTGCATGGTGGAGATATCGGCATTTTGTGTGACATGACTTTGTTGCATGTGACATGCATAGTAGGACATGTCTCACGCTGTTGCGCATTTTTATCTTGAGTGATTTACCCCTTTCCGCATTCTTTCATATACTTATGTGATATCATATTATATGCTATGTGTTATATCATTTTTGTATGCTCGTCTTGTACTAGTTGAAGGCAGTTGCCTACTGGGAGATTTTCCGTCACTCACCCCTATTCCCCCCAGCAGGTGAGCAGGAAGAGACTTATAACTATGTCTTTGTTGAGGACGGGGCTGATACAGTGGAGTGGGCAGACTGATGGTCGCGCATAGGATATAAGAAGACCCTGCGACTTTTTGTCTTTATTTTCTTGGGATCTCATCGAACATCACCTTGTTTAGATTTTCATACTTACGTTATTGTCAAGATTTGGTTCATTATTGTCTTAAGGAATTTTCTTTATCAAGAAAACCATATGTTATTGTATTTCATTTCCGCGCGAAAAATTCCTACGTTTTTTCGGACATGTTGGAAATTGTTTCGACGCCTTGTATTCTTCTTACTGAGATACGGCGGGCGCACTGTTTTCGATGCTAGGGTTCGGGAGCGGGGCGCTACAGGTGGTATCAGAGCCGAGGCTTCAAATCTGCCTCGGAAACGTAGGATTAACTAGACCACTTAGACATAAGCTATGATCTTTACCTAGGAATAACAATTATACCCCTACTAAATGAAGTAGACCTAAGTTATGATCGGGTTAAGGGAGGTGTGTGCCGTTGGTGAGCTTTCTCTATTTCATTACTGTTGTACCCCAGAACTTTCGCATGAGCATCCTAAATGCTCAAATCCTTCTATTACTCCCGTAAATCCAGATTCTCGTCAAGGTTCGCACAGAATCCAAGTAAATGACGTCGCGTCTTTTAAAAATTATAATAAAAAGAAATCTTGCAGAGGAGGCAACGATGGTAATGGTAATGACTATCAGGATTAGGGGGTCATCCTCCAAGCATTGGCCGACACCATGGCCACCACTTTCGCGCAACAGCAACTGTAGAGTGCGCAGTGCCAGTAACAGTTGAACTAGTGTCTTCTGCCGTTGCCCACCACCAGATCTGAGGTTCTACTACATGGAAATGCAAGACTTCCGGAATCTGATATTTAGAAGGACCCTTCACCAGGGAGGCATAAATATGCGACATGGCTGATAATAATTACTAGACCACTCGCGATGGAAGTACAACCATAGAGGAGTGCATGGCCACCGCGGCCACCATGTGCTCATTGTTGATGCCACGTTTGGGTTAGTATGGGAGGATTATGCAAGCATGAGTGCAACAGCAAGGACGTTTTACGAGTAAGGACACTGAGCAGAGGCCAGCACCACCATCACAGCAGAATCAAGAACAGCATAAAGAGAAGCAAGGATCAGTGCCCATATCCACGTGATGACTGATGCGGACATTGGGAAGGCTGGCGACGTCATAGCAGAGTTCAACCGCCGGCGACCAGGTATCAATGACTCATTATCAGTACAGAGGATGTTAGTCAGAGATAAATGATCAGAGTTGCACAGCGGAAGCGTGGTTTCCTTAAGTCACGTAAGTTCAGAAGAGTGAACCTCAGTAGATCCGAAGAAGATTAAGGATATTGCTGAGTAGCCCTGACCGACTAAGGTGACTGAAGTAAGGAGTTTTCTTGGTTTGGCTAGCTGCTACATGGAATTCGTTTAAGGATTTTCGTCGATACTGGCGCACTGGCAGACGGAAGCATAAGAAAGCGAAGTTCGAGTAGACAGTTGATATCAACAAAGCTTTGCTGAGCCCACAAAAAATCCTTAAACACAAAGCCATAATGCACAATTTTGCTAATTAACTATATATACACGCACTGATCAATACAACATATTTTAACGACATATTTCAACACATCAAACATGTACTAGAACATTAACATACAAAATCCAACATAACTACGCAAAGAGACGTAACACAGTACAAAACAAAAGGAGATATCACATAACATAATGAACAATGAACATACGGCAACATAAGTCAACAATATATATATATATATATATATATATATATATATATATATATATATATATATACATACACATATTTAAACATATACCTAAATATATACACATATACATACAAAGCGACCAACATGAAAACAAGAAGTAATTGGTAAAAGCTCATAATATATATATACATATAATACGATAGTAACGTAGGAGTAGAAAACATGTAAAGGATATACGATAAGTCAGGATTATACGTAAATGTTAAGTTGCTAAGGAAAAGAACAACACAAAACAAAACCAAACAGCACTGAGTCTCTGGCAACAACAAAGAAACATATAGACAAACACAATTTGTTACCATGTTAATAAAATAGCGTAAGTAAGTCGATTTAAGAAAACATACAAATAGATACATGAAACAAAAGTAATTACATGATACTATGTAAATATGCACAGGTATGCACACGACTATAACAATGACACCACGGCATAACTAATACAACAAAACAGTAATAAACATCATAATATATAACGACAACAAACAACACAAATACTTTTCATACAAGACATGGGTTACGATATAGGCATACATTTACAAGTTTTAAAACAAATCATTAACATACACAATTGAAGTAAAGCATACTAATTACGAGTTAGAAACGACACAGCATTGCATGACGGCATATTAATAAATTAAAGTGTAAAAAACTTAATAACATAAAAAAATTATTATCATATTTGAACGCCCAAATAAATTATATATCTAAATTTCAACAAAATCTATGCATTTATGCATTTTTTCGGAATGATATATATAAAGACATTCATACATCAATAAGACAAGCTAGTATGAAAAATACAAAGTACCGGAAACAAAAAAATATAAATAGTAACGACTAATATAAGTACAAAAGAGAGATCACGAAAAACAAAGACTAAAATGGATGCGCATAGTGTGTATACCCCTTAAAACTCAACTAACAAACAGTATAGACATAATACACGTTATAAACTGCAGATAACGATTGTGAGTTCATGAGCTACATATGATACATAAGTCATACATGTGTATGACATACGGATACACAACATACTATATATGTCTATACCAAACATGCTTAACAACTTAACCATTAAAACGACAACACGTATTAAAACTCGTGTATGCTGATATATAATAGACGGAGCTACGTTTGAACATTGCATTTCATCCCAAACCGATGGGCAGTCAGATAGGACGATACAGACATTAGAAGACATGCTGAGAGCTTGCGCTATTGACTTTAAGGGAAAGTAGGACGGTATGATCAAGTTGGTTGAGTTTTCTTACAACAACAGTCATCATAGCACCATCGGCATGGCACCATTTGAGGCACTCTATGGGTTTAAGTGCAGATCCCATATCCATTGGGATGAAGTTGGAGAACGCGATATCACTGGTCCAGAGCTGGTTGAGCAGACCAAGGAAAAGATAAAGTTGATTCGAGAAAGACTTAAGGTTGCTCAAGACAAAAGTAAAAGCTGGGCAGATTCGAAGAGGCGTCCTCTGGAGTTTACTGTCGGAGAGAAGGTTTACTTGAAGATGTCACTGATGAGGGTGTAGCACGATTCAGATTGAAGGGCAAGCTGAGGCTTCGATACATTTACCTCAACGAGGTGCTCGAAAGGGTTGATTCGTTAGCTTACCGATTGGCATTACCTCCGGCATTAGCTTAGGTGCACAATGTATTCCATGTTTCTCAGTAAAGAAGGTACGTTCCGGATCCGAGTCATGTACTGGACACACCACCCTTAAGGATTAGATTGGACGCGTCATATGAAGAAACGCCTTCCACAAAGATCAGGAGCTGAGGAGGAGAATCATTCCATATGTCAAGGTACAATGGAGTAATCACGGGGAGAACGAGGAAACCTGAACTTTTTGATTAAGGTATGTCGAGTCTCCTCGGTATCTGCGGTTAAGTTACGATAAACTTTGAGGACGAAACTTCTTGTAAGGTGGGTAGAATGTTATACCCGGAGATTTTCAAATTAGTTGTTACGTGCTAATCAGAATTAAGTAGCGGTTAGGTGTAACAACCTTTCGAAATCAAATTAACTATAGCGTATCGATTAGGTCTAAGTAATTTTATATTTATATAAATTATTATGTGTATAAACATGGTAAGGGAAAAAACAAAAAAAAATTAATAGTAAGATAATGAAAAAGAAAATAGAAAAGAATTTGCTTAAAGGGTGCTGTGAGTTAGAATAGATAAATAATAATAATAATAATAATAATTATTATTATTAAAAGAAAAGGATAAGGATAAACAAAACATTTTGAAAAAAAAGAAAAGAAAAAGAAGGGACAGTTGGATAAAAAAATAAAATTAAAAAAAAAGGGGAGGGGTCAACGTGTGGGGGGAATAACTGATCCCCCCTAATTTCGCACAATGAGTGAACATTAAATGGTGAGGGGCAGCAGTTAGCATAGAAAGGATATTAACAAAAAAATAAAGAAGCGCAAAGTAGGAGTGGGAGGAAGCAGTGGCAGAGAGGAAAAGGTAGGGAAGAGAAAGGAGAAAGAGAGAAGAGGAAGGAGAAAAGGAAAAGGAAAAAGAAAGAGAAACCAACAAGGTTTACTCTAGTCGCGTAACTTTTGTCTGCAATCCGCGTAGGTTCCCTTTTCCCTCTCCAATTGGTATAATTCAAGCATGGCTTGGTAATATCTATGTGTTTTTGTTGTTTTATTTGTTGAAATCCATAGTATGTTATTAATCTGTGAAAGACATGTGTACTGTGGACTGTGGTCTGTGTATCAGTGCTCTGTATGCATTTGATTTGATGTTAGGGAAGAATTTGATATCAAAATAGTATAATTTTTGCTAGGCATGCGATTTTTCTTGGTCTGTGGAATGCGCGCAGAAGTATGTGGAATGCATGATAGAGTTTTGATGTTAGGGATAAATTTGATATCAAAAGAATTTCTGGAATGTTTATTAATTTATTTAATTTATTAAAAATAGTATTAATTATAGGAAAAATATAAATAAAAATCAGAAAATTATTAATAAATTTCACAAATTATAAAATGATGAAATTTAATTATTTTCATTAAATTTTTGTGTAGCAGACCGATTGTGCACATGCCCGACTCGTTTGCTTAGTATATAAAAAATATTAAATAAAATAATCTGCTGAGCTGACCGGACCGGGCCCCAGCTGGCCGGCCCAATTAACTGGGAATAAAAAATAATAATAATAAATTAGAAAAGGGGTTAATTAATAATAGATAGTAATTGAATTTCTGGATTTTTTATTAATGTTATTTAATTGATTAAAAAAATGTTATTTAAAGGAAGAATATAAATAAATATCAGAAAAGTATAAATTAATTTCAAAAATTATAAAATGCTGAAATTAAATTATTCCCACTAAATTTCAGTAATTGTGATAATTTATTTAATTTAGATAATTACGTAATAAATAGAAATAAATAGGGAAAAAACGAGAAACAAATATAGAAAATACACGATAAATGTATACAAACCGTGGAAAAATAGGCTTGACGCCAAACAACGTCAAATCATTAATCGAAAAATAATTGAACCTAGATTTGAGTGCCGGAGGATGGTGAGAATGGGCTAGGGGCTTCAGGCGATCTTTAAATGAACCTAGATTTGAGTGCCGGAGGATAGTGAGGATGGGCCAGGGGCCTTAGACGATTGTGTTTTTGCATTAATGGCACGTGCATTGCATTGATGGTGGGTCGTGACGTACGGGTCGTGGGCGCTTAGGATGGTGTACGGTGGCGGGACCAAGTACACTCATGATAGTGACTGTGGGTGGGTATGACCCACAGCCACTCAGTAGGTCCTGGGATCATGCATTGCATGGTGGAGATATCAGCATTTTGTGTGACATGACTTTGTTACGTGTGACATGCATAGTAGGACATACCTCACGATGTTGCGCATTTTTATCTGGAGTTATTTACCCCTTTCCGCATTCTTCCATATGCTTATGTGATATCATGTTATATGCTATGTGTTATATCATTTTTGTATGCTCGTCTTGTACTAGTTGGAGGCAGGTGCCTACTGGGTGATTTCCCGTCACTCACCCCTATTCCCCCTACCAGGTGAGCAGGAAGAGACTTATGACTACGTCTTTGTTGAGGACGAGGCTGATACGGTGGAGTGGAAAGACTGATGGTCGCACCTAGGATAAAAGAAGACTCTGCGACTGTTTGTCTTTATTTTATTAGGATCTCATCGGACATCACCTTGTTTAGATTTTCAGACTGACGTTATTGTCAAGATTTGGTTCATTATTGTCTTAAGGAATTTTCTTTATCAATAAAACTTTATGTTATTGTATTTCGTTTCAAACTTTATGTTATTGTATTTCGTTTCCGCGCGAAAAATTCCTACGTCTTTTCGGACATGTTGGAAATTGATTCGACACCTTGTATTATCCTTAGTGAGATAAGGCGGGCGCTCTGTTCCCAATGCTAGGGTTTGGGAGCGGGGCGCTACAGATACCGCCCTCCTTTCAAATAGGAAAGGAAAATAAAACCATTCAGAAAAATTGGGGTTTCAAAACTTTATCTTATTCAATCAAAGTAGAGCAATCAAAATAGAGTAAGTTAGATCAGAAAGGAGCAAGTGAAAAAGAGACTAAATCAATATCAAGATTTGTAGGTTTCAGAGGATGAGAATTAAGAAAATCTATTTTATCTTATTCAATCAAAGTAGAATGAGTTAGATTAGAATAGATCGAGTGGAAAAAACACTAAAACAAATTCAAAGTATGTAGATTTGAGAAAGCTCTTTTCTACTTGTTCCGTTCTTATCTGGTTCATTCTAAAAAATTTAATAAGACAAAGTATCTTTTTATAATTCTTATCTATTTTAGTGGGGACGAATATCTAAATTTACCAAAGACTTGCAATCATTTATTTATTTCTATTCAGTAACTATATGTTACACATTTTCACACATTATGTTCTTACCATACATTTTCACAGCTGTAAATTTTCATTACGTATGAAGATGCCTTAAACCATTTGCTGGTTGTCAGATGGAGTTGTAAAGTGCCATGCATGAAAAGCTTTAGTTTCCTTCACTTGGTTCCACGTTCGTATTGATGACAATATGAGTATATTTTTGTAATCTATTTTCGTTCTCAATCAATCACATGCTCAACTCGTAGAAACAACCTCTTGTAAAAAGTGTAGATAAGACTAAGTATATCAGATTGCAAAGCGACCGGTCCCTCCTCAGACTTTGCACAAACACAGGAGCGTAGTACACCGGGAACGCTTTTATTATGATGGTTAATGATTGTATGTGTAAAACAACAAATCGATACAAGTGAGGAATGGAAGATCTTCGATCTTTTTCGTGCTGTGAGCCTATCGCGAACGTACTTAAGTTTACTATACACAAAATGTATCAAGTGAGAAATATTACCTGCATAATTCAACCATGTTAGTGAGATTTGATTTTATAAGACAAAAAGGAGTAACGATTAATACTTAGCAATTATAGAAGTTGAATAACAATGGCACTTGAATAATAGCTTTACACGGCGACATTAAATACTTTTGTCCTCATAAAGATCTCCAAGTGATTTATTAAAATGCGGTGAATATCAGTTTATTTAGTTAATTAAGTCAAGAAAAATGATATAGCAATTGATAGCAGAACAGGAACATATTTAAATTTTAAGTCTATTAATTACTTGAGTATTTTTCTCCATTAACATTTTTATAAAAAAAAACCTTTTTATTGATTCATTTCAATGAAGAAGAACTACAATTTTGATCTTTCACTTTTAGTAGTTAAAGAACATTGGTTTATCAGAAACAAGTATTAGCCGAAACAAAGCCATAAACAGAAGGAAAACTAAAATAGAAATAAGTAACTCCTTAAATATTACATGCTGCCGCCTTCTTTTCTAAATAAAAGTAACTAAAAATCAGCAAGTATATCGGAAATATCCTCATTCGACAGCTCTATATCATCCAGACAACCAGCAGTCCATATGTTCTGCTCCATTTGCATGGTACTAGGCGCGACGCCACTTGTTCCTGCTGCCGCAGAATCTTCAGCAGATGTAAATCCATTGACATAATTTGGAAAACTCATATCACACGTAGTCTCCATAAGAGCCATTGGGACCATGGGCGTCTGATAAGGAATTGAGTACGGATTAATGAACCCGGTTGGTGAAGAAACACCGGATGCATTCGAGTTAATGAACCCTGTTGGAGAAGCAACACCGGATGTATTCGGGTTGATAAACCCAGTTGACGAAGCAACATCAAATGCATTTGGGTTATTGAATCCATTCGGTGAAGCAACACCGAATGTATTCGGGTAAATGAATCCATTTGGTGAAGCAACACCTAACGAATTCCAGTTCATGATCGTGTTCATGAACATAGGATTTGTGTTGGCCCTGTGAAGAGCATCAATGGCAGGCCATGCCTGGTCTAGCACCCATTGGACAGTCTGCCCGGCTTTCTTGTGGCCGAGCATCTTTTGCAGTCCAAACACAATTTTTGCAGATGTGACTGACAAACGGATTCTACGATCGCGTCCATTGACTTTCAGTTGGGAATCTTTCATAGGCTTACGGCCTCTCTTTTTTTTCAAAGGCGTTGTTACAGCTGCTTTCTGTATGGAAGATGGGTTGGTTTGAGAGTCCATGTATTTCTGGTTTTGATAGTCCATGTATTTCTGTAATAGAGAAAGAAGAACTTTTGGGTGTAATGAGTAGTTTCTTGTACAAAAGTTTGTTTGCCGCTACGGTTATTTATAGGTGCATTTTTCCCACAAATATAGAAAAATATCTCATAGATATTGGATCACATGTACTTTGCTTGACTTATATCAATTGTATAGATATGTAATCATGAGTATCTTGTTATTTTAAGGGCATTTATGAATAAGCATGCATTGGATTGGCACGTAACTATTTTAATCAATGTCACAGATAATCCAGGCATACACATGTATAGGAAAAGAAAAAAAAATACAAATGTATGTATATGTGTCATCTATGCAGATATATATAGAGCCGGCAACTCACTGTAAGCAAGTTCTCTATTTTTCGGGATGGATTTGCCTGCTTCTCTCCAGATCTTAACGACAACTTTTGATGTTGTTGGGATATAATGAGTATGGTTGTTGTTGTATACAATCTTATATGCGATTGAAATAGTAAACCATTTGATTATAAATGTGAGATAAGTTCCGTGTATGAATATGTGATGCTACCTCTAAAATCTGCTGACATGTTTGCTTGGTTAGGGTGCAAAGGTAAAGATCAGGGCTGGCGCAACCTCTAAACCTTATCTAGGATTATTGTGGACCACCTCTTAAATCTTCTAGCAAGAATGATGAGTTGTAAGAACCGCATTTGAAATCTTATAACAATCATTGTGGGCTGTAAGAGACAGCTCCATAATACTCTTAACATGAATCCTCATTCATATGGAGACCACTCTTCTTGCATGGATCCTAGGTTCCCGGACACCTTTTTAATCATTTGGTGTGATTCATGGTGTGGGGACCCCTTCAAATCAGGTATTGTGATTACTATGTTGTGGGACCATCGATAGATATGATAGATTGTGGGACACACTTCTAATTGTCATCCTGGGTTGGTAGGGTCACCTTGATTTAGATTTAGTGTTTAGAGAACTAAATACATGTGTATTGCCATATTTTCAAATCCTTTAAATTACATTTGAATAAGGCTTGCCAAGTAATAAGTGGGCCCTCATAAGTCTGCTAGCATGATTTCTTGGTTTTGGCCGCCACTAGTTAGGAGGGGCAGTAGAGTCACACAGTAAATATTAGCTTCAGTTTTGTTTTACCAATTTTTTTGTATTACGGAGTTGTTCATTAAACAATATAAACTCTAGTTGGTGTTATAAAGAATATAACTTTCGGACTATGTTGCAAGGAATAGCATAAATTGTTGGATTTGATATGCTCATACGTGTAGTGCATGACATAGATGACTTAAATTACATATCAAACACATGTGGACTTACGTGTGTTATATATTATATGTTACTGATGTCACGTAATATTTGTATTATGTACGTATCCACACGTTAAGTGATCACTGCGGTATATAAGTGGATACGCAGTGTAATCTGAATGGACCACTAAATGTGTAGACAGTCATACGGTTACAGTCTTTGATGGTAGGACTCGTAAAGTCGAGACCGTATTATTAATGACATCTAATCCCCTAGCGATAGCTTTTGCTGTCGTTGGGATATACTGGGTACGGATGATGATGATGTAACGGAAATTTTATGAAAGCATTTTTTTAGCAATTTACGTTTCAAACGTTTGAAGTGCATGAATGCTTCAAACGTTTCAGTAATGTTGCTATATATATATGTGATGCAAGTGCAATGTAAAAAAAGTTGAAAGGTGTGGGAAAGATGTTAGGGATGTGGGACAGCATAAACAACCACGACGATTGTTAATAAGAACGCACAAACGTAATGAACAATGATCAAAGAAAACAATAAACGAAGAACATAAGATTTTACGTGGGAAAACCCTCAAGGGGAAGAAAAACCCACGGCACCGGCAAGCCAAGAAATTCACTATCGACTAATTGAAATTTTCAGTTACATCAAATCTGCGTCTAACAGGAGATTTTATAGGGAGTAAAGGATCAACATGATTTATTGAGCTTTCCTTTTACATCGCTATATTACCATGAATAGTACTCAATCAGATATTCCTTATAAAAAGATAAGTATGTAAAGTTCTATTCAAAACAGGATTCTCTTCAATCAAATCTCCAATCAAGGAATATTTTATCCTGTAAACTTCAGATTTTCTGCCGAGCTGAGGTGAATGATCTGCTCTTCAGCTCTGCTCGGCAAAGCTTTTGTCTGAGATAACCTTTGCTGTGTAGCCCAGCTCGGCACTCTCCAGCTCTGCACTATCCAGCTCTATCACGGCAATGTTCACCAAGTTCTATCCATGTTAGCTTAATTTCACCTCAGCAGCTCAGCTCGGCTGCTGACTTCAGTTCCATCAAACTTGACAAAATCTCCCACCTAGAACTGACCTTAACTTCGACACACTTCAAAAAAATCATCTTTTCTGAATGCCGCTCCTTAGCACTTTCTGTTGAGAAAAAAGGATTTGAATGATTTGAAAATGCATGATTTAAATGTTTTGTGCTTATGAAATGCATGAATAAATGTTACTATGCACATGATAAAAATGCTTTACATGTTTATATATGACGTTGTCGTACTAACAAGCCATGAAGCGTTAAAGCTTACATCATATGGCAAAAATTTGTTGTCTTTATACTATTTTCAGGTGCCATGATTAATGAACTAAACAAGTTCATAAATTGAAGTGCTTAAGTTAATGAACTAACTAGTTCACTAAATGAAGACATATTTGGAGAGAGCTATATGACAACAAATTAGAAATGGAAAGTGCTCTCTCCACACTTATATATACATGCCACATACATATATGTATTATATGTCCATAATTTTTAAAGACACACTATATACTTATATTCCAGCGTTCCACCGACATGTCATATATATTATAAACATACGTCAACGTCACACCACTATATACACATCATATTTATGAGTATATATAGGTCTTCTATCATATATTACAAGTCATGGTGACATCAAACTATAACGACATGTCACAAGGTCATAAACCAAAAATTGTCGTATCGGGTGACTACCGAAACTTCACGGACATGTCACATACTTACCATATAAAGATGGCCAGCCTATATACACTAAAAATACTCCACAATTTCGTGATCTACATGTCATATTCAGCCACAAGGTCATACCATGTTTACACACACAAATCACCCACACTTTGGCTTGAATTGTGGAGAATTCAAACAGCTATAGGAGCTGAAAATACATGTTATTTTATGTATAATAGGTGTGACATAACATATATTACATGTGTAAGAAGTTTGAAATTAATCGGAGAAAAATCACGTAATCGACGAAAGTCAAAAATTCGGTTTTCTGCACTTCTACATGCTTGGACGTTTTTGGCCTTGATGTTACATATTCAAGACATATTAGAATGTTCTAGAAAAATCAAATTAGGGCTGATTGCAATTTACCATATATGTGTGAAGATTATGCATTATTTGACAAAGTTTACATAACAAGAATTCCACACGTGCAGCTGAATGTACATGCCTAGTTCAGCATTTTTGGAGACCTAGGTGGAGCTTATTTGGCACTTTAATTGGTGGAAGATATGCCACACATGATTGGTGATGTTGAAGGAGACAACACACAAAGAAACAATTCAAATACAACACATGCTGAATTTCAGCACATGTGTTTATGCATGGCCGAATTTTAACCCCTCTGTGTCTTCAATTTTAGTTCAAAATTTAAGGAGATTGAATCATGATCATTTGGAAGTTATTCACCTTGATTTTGAGCATACGTTTCATATTGTTTTGAAGCAATTCTAGCTCATTTAAAGTGTGTCATGGTGGATTAATGATGGCCTATCAAGAAGTGACAACTAGGCAAGGACAAGTCATTCGTCCAATCAGGTTGCGCCAAGTAAGCAAGGTTGTGTCATCATTTACACAAGGCAATCTTCCAAGGGTATTCAAGACAATTCTCAAGAAAGAAATTAACCCTAGGGGGGCGGCTACAATTTTATAAAAAGGAGCAAGATGGTGCAAGACAAGGCTAAGCTAAGTTGATATTCTTATAAGTCCAAAAAAAAGACTACTCTCTTCTTCTTCCTTTCTTTTCTCTTGCTCTTAGCCTCAAGGCTATCGTCTTTATATTCCATATATTATATAGGCTTTTATTATACCATGTACACTCATGCATTTCTTGTAAAAGGTTGATCAAGGTGTGAACAAACCTTCATTCGATCGGTGGTGGAGTTCGTGATTGGTTTGGTTGATTGTTTGATTGTAAAAGGGTGGAGTTGGTGTTTAACTCTAGTCACCCTTGTGTTAAGGTATTTTTGTGTTTAGTGAAAACCGAGGAAGGTGTCCTCGAAGACTAGAGTAGGTTGTTTTAACCGAACCAATATAAAATTCTCGGTGTCCTACTTTTCTGCACTTTTACTTTGAGTTCCTGCTTTCTGCATCATTTTCATTACAATGATAAAAATGGCAAACAATTTTCAAAAAGCACAAAATTTTGCAGAAACTTAGCCACACGTCCTATCTTTCATTTGGCACAAGTTTCACCTTATTTGGATAAGTATAAATCAGTCAAACGTTAATAGTTCTGAGACTAGTGCAATCTGATTTTCAGATCTGCAAAGGTTGAGAACATCAACGTGGTTGACATACTTTCCAAAGGCATTTTGAAAAATGTTTCAACCATTTAAAGTAAATATTCTAAGGGTCATATCATTAAAATTTTAGATCATTTGGAGTTGTAAATTAATAGGAATAAATTTTTTATTTTGAGGAACAGTTTCTGGCAGATTGACACAATCTGAATAAAAACGTTTTTTTTCAAGATCTTATACTTTGAATTTGAATCTAACACTTTTATGACATATTCATAACATTTGAAAGTATTTTGTCACCAAATTTCGTAATTTTTGGAGCTATAACCTGATCATCTATTTAATCAAAAACCGGGTATGAAAACAGAATCTGTTTTTAGAAGTGGGTAATTGGTAACAAAAAGTTTTAAAAACCAATTTTTTCTCACCCACTATTTAACCCCCCTTCTAGTGGTTCTATACAAGTCCTACAAGTGGTATAAGAGATAGGTTCACTCACAACAAGAGGATTTAACAGTCTTTGTGAGATAACAACCACTAGCCACAAAACCGAGCAAGAAGGTATGTCAAAACAAAGGCCTCCACCTTTTGATAGTGAGATAAATTCTAATTCTGATTCCAATCTTGAACCGTCGTATCATGATTTATATGTTCAATATCTTGAATTACATAAGTTTGATAAGACTCTTGCAAAAGAAAAGAAATGCTTAATTGAAGACAAGAAATTGTTAGAATCCTATAACACAAATCTTGTATCTCAATTAAACGATTCAAAAGAGGAGTTGTCTAATTTGATTGTTTCATTGAGATCTGAAATTCAATCCTTGACATCCGAAAATGTGGTAATGAAAGCCGAAATCTCAGATTTAAGATCAAGAAACGAAGATCTAGAAAAGACGGTAAAACAATTTGATAGAGGAACTTGCATGTTAGATCGTCTTATTTCTTCACAAAAACATGAAACTGACAAAACTGGATTAGAGTATATTGAAGATAATCAGGTACAAAAAAATCTAAAAATTTTGTTTTATCTTCATCTAAACAAGATTATGTATTTAAAACAATCGTAAAGCCTAAGAAGGTGACAATACAATCTACCGAGCCCCACGTTGCATTTCATCGCACTACTTCTTTTTCATCAAGTGGAAAGTATAATTGTGTGCCATATGGATATGAGAGAAAGCCATCGATGCATATGCGGTATTCAGATCATACAAACACATCTAGATCAAACACCATGCACACTAACAGAAATGCATATCAAAACCAAAAACCATATTATGCACACAATGATGTTTTTGGCCATGGGCCAAATAGAAATGCTCCTAAAATATATTATGTTGCTTCTTCCTCTTTCTTATCACCTTTTGCAAGACCAAGAAAGGTCACCAAAGTTTGGGTACCAAAAGATACTCTTACAAAGGGTTGAATCACTGACCCTTAAGGACACTAAAATAAAGGGTACCTACAAGATTGTTCACTTTGCAGAGATGATATAAAACAAGATGCAACAAAAAAGTGGTGTGCTGTAAAAAGAATATTTCCATAGAAAAAGCAAACAAGTGGTATAAATGCATGGCAATAAAAATGCATGATTTCTGTTGATATGTTATAAATTGTTCTCCATTTCTACTAGTTCTTTTGTTGAGATGTGAAAAATAAAAGGAGAGAAAAAAGCATGATTTAAGTGGGAGAGAAGCATGATGTAAGGGGGAGCATGATATTATGAAATTCAAAATTTAATTTTGTGCATAATTATAGGAGGAGCGATCATATTTAAATCATGGAAAAAAGTTATTTTGCAGATCATCAAAAGAGGGAAATTGTTGAGAAAAACGGGGTTTGAATGATTTGAAAATGCATGATTTAAATGTTATATGCTTAGGAAATGCATGAATAAATGTTACTTGATGTATGCACATGATAAAAATGCTTTACATGTTTATATATAATGTTGTCGTACTAACAATCCATGAAGCATTAAATCTTACACCATATGGCAAATATTTGTTGTCTTTATACTATTTTCAGGTGCCATGATTAATGAACTAAACTAGTTCATTAAGTGAAGTGCTTAAGTTAATGAACTAACTAGTTCATGAAATAAAGACATATTTGCAGAGAGCTATATGGTAACAAATTTGAAATGGAAAGTTCTCTCTCCACACTATATATACACGCCACATACATATATATATTATATGTCCATATTTTTTTAAAGACACACTATATACTTATATTCTGACGTTCCACCAACACGTCATATATATTATAAACATACGTCAACGTAAAAGCACTATATACACATCATATTTATGAGTATATATAGGTCTTATATCATATATTACAAGTCATGGTAACATCAAATTTATAACGACATGTCACAAGGTGGATTAATGATTATCTGAAAGTTATTCACCTTGATTTTGAGCACATGTTTCAGATTTTTTTTGAAGAAATTCAAGCTCATTTAAAGTATGCCAAGGTGGATTGATGATGGCCTATCAAGAAGTGACAACTATGCAAGGACAAGTCATTCGTCCAATCGGGTTGCGCCACGTAAGCAAGGTTATGTCATCATTTACACAAGAAAATATTCCAAGGGAATTCAAGACAATTCTCAAGGAAGAAATTAACCCTAGGGGGGAGGCTACAATTTTATAAAAAGGAGCAAGATGGTGCAAGACAAGGCTAAGCTAAGTTGATATTCTTATAAGTCCAAAACACACGACTACTCTCTTATTCTTCCTTTCTTTTCTCTTTCTCTTAGCCTCAAGCCTATCGTTCTTATATTCCATATATTATGTGGGATTTTATTATAGCACCTACACTCATTCATTTCTTGTAAAAGGTTGATCAAGGTGTGATCAAACCTTCATTCGATCGGTGGTGGAGTTCGTGATTGGTTTGGTTGATTCATTGTTTGTAAAAGGGTGGAGTTGGTGTTTAACTCCAGTCACCCTTTTGTTAAGGTGTTTTTGTGTTTATTAAAAACCAAGAAAGGTGTCCTCAAAGACTGGAGTAGGTTGTTTTAACCGAACAAGTATAAAATTCTCGGTGTTCTTACTTTTCAGCACTTTTACTTTGAGTTCCTGTTTTCTGCTTCATTTTCATTGTAACGGTAAAAAAAGCAAACAATTTTCAAAAAAGCAAAAAATTTTGCAGAAACATAGCCACGCATCCCAGATTTCATTTGGCACAAGTTTCACCTTATTTGGATAAGTATAAGTCAGTCAAACATTAGTAGTTCTGAGACTAGTGCAATCTGATTTTCGGATCTGCAAAGGTTGAGAACATCAACGTGGTTGACATACTTTACAAAAGAAATTTTGAAACTGTTTCAACCCTTTTTTTAGTGAAGGACGGACGGTACCGTCGGTGTTTTATTAATAATATGCCCTCACTTGTGTTGGAGGAATACCGTGGTTACATGGGTTGTAGGAGACTCTCCTATAAAGTAGTAAATGAAATGCAAAGTGTGTACAATAGCGCCTGTGCATAATAAGTAACCGAAATTGCAGTATGTAAAAACAAATATTTTATTAACATGTGAAACAACACAAACCCAAAGATGCACGATAGGAGATGACATGGGCAGTGCATCTCTTGGACAGGCAACTCTTCCTTGCGGCTGAGGTGTAGCTGGCGGACGGTAAGATACTCAAATGCAGGCAACCAGCACTCCGTAATGTGATGTTCCTCAAAATCGAAAAGGTCAGAAAAAATAATGCTTTGAAAATAAAGGATATAGTACCATAATTTGAAGACGTACCCATGTTGCCTTCATTCGTCAGGAATACAGGCAACTACAAAAGAAGTTCGCTGTGTGATAGTGGGTTAGTGGCGCCAGTCATAAGATAACATCCTCGCATGATCATAAAAAACAGCTTTATCTGTAGTAGTGGGATAAGTATAAGCGAAAGACAAAGCAAAGAGAGAAAACGTACCGACGTTGCCTATACCAGTGAATGATATAGGCAACAATAGCGCAAGAAAGCCAACCCAATGGGAGACAAGAGTCAAAGGCGTTTATGTGGGACCTAAGGATCCAATAGGATAGCTCCCAGAACCTCGCATGGTAACATAATGATCGAAGAAAATATAACCGCGCCTGACGCATGCAGCCCATGACGTGCAAGAGTATGTGCTGCTGTATTTGCTTCACGAGGACAATGTTGTGGACGCGTTTATACAAAGAAAGTTACAAGCTCAACGCAGATCCCCCAAAAAACTACCTGTATAGCCATCGGGGCGACAATAAGGATAACAGCATACGGCAGTCAGTCTCCACAATTAGCCTATCATATTCTCTCAAGTAATACAAGAGGCTATAAGTCAATGCCATAAGCTCGGCACATAATGGCGTGACAGACGGGAGAGAAAAAGCAACTCCCGAAATAAATTCCCCCAAGTCATTACGAAGTATGGCTCCCGTTGCAGCGCCTAACCTTCCTACCGTAGCATCCACGTTAAGGTACATATCCTAAGGGTCATATCATAAAAGTTTCAGATCATTTCGAGTTGTAAATTAATAGGAATAAATTTTTCATTTTGAGGAACAGTTTCTCGCAGATTGACACAATCTGAATAAAAACATTTTTTCCAAGACCTTATACTTTGAATTTTAATCTAAAATTTTTATAACATATACATAACATCTGAAAGTACTTTGTCATTGAATTTCATAATTATTTGAGATCTATAACATGATCATCTATTTAATCAAAAATCGATTCTGATCCGCATTCACTATTCAACACCCCCCTTCTAGTGGTACTATACAATTCCTACACTTTCATCAAGTAACAAGACCCAAAGAAGCTTTACAGAGTTCAAGCTTCTCTTTCGGAACAATCTTCGTCATCATGTCTGCTGGATTCTGGCTGGTATGAATCTTCTCCGAGTCGAAGTGTCTTCCCTCAAGCATATCCTTGATTTAATGATATCTGATGTCGATATGCTTTCGATCTTGTGTGATAAGCAGAGTTTCTGGCCAAGTGAATTGCACTCTGACTGTCACTATATAGCTTACAGCTGATCTGATGGTGCCGCAACTTATTTAGTAAACTCTTCAACCACACTAGTTCCTTGGTAACTTCAACTGCTGCCACGTACTCAGCTTCAGTTGTTGACAGTGCTACAATCTTCTGCATTCTTGACACCCAGGTGATTGCAGCACTGCCGAGCTTGTAGACATACTCAGTAGTACTCTTGCGTTCATCAAGGTCTCCATCCATATCAGAGTCTACAAAACCAAGGAGGTTCAGATCAACTTTGCCGAACTGCAGTGTCAAGTCTTATGTTTCAACTAAGTACCTTAGTATCCACTTCACTGCAGTCCAATGATCAGGACCTGGATTTGACATAAATCTACTCACGACTCCCACTGCATGAGATATGTCTGGCCAGGTGCACACTATGGCATACATCAAGCTACCCAAGACTGAGACGTAGGGTACCTTTTTCATATGTTCAAGCTCTTCCTTCGTCTTAGGACATTACTTCCTTGATAAGTATTTGAACTGCCCTGCTAGAGGTGTTGACATTGGTTTTGCATTTTGCATATTGAACCTTTTCAGTACCTTAGAGATATATTCTCTTTGGCAGCCTCAGCACTTGATTCTTCATGTCTCTTTCAATGCTGAGTCCCAGTATTTTCTTTGCCGGACCGAGGTCCTTCATGGAGAATTTTTTGGCCAATTGTTCCATCAGTTCTTGATCTCATCAGTGCTTCCTCATGCTATTAACATGTCATCTACATAGAGTAGCAGGATAACATACAAACCTTCATATCTCTTGAAGTAACAGCAGTGATCACCATGGCAGCTCTTGTGCTCGACCTCTATTATAAAGTTGTCAAACTTCTTATACCACCGCATCAAAGCTTGTTTCAGCCCATATAAGCTTTTCTACAGTTTATAGACCAGATCTTCCTTGCCAGATACGTCATAGCCCTGCAGTTGCATCATGTAGATATCTTCTTCCAGGTCTCCGTGAAGAAAGGATATTTTGACATCAAGCTGCTCTAAATGCAGATCTTCAGCAACTATGATACTTAGAATGGTTCTCATAATCGAGAGCTTAACCACAGGTGAAAAAATCTCATTGAAGTCAAACCCAACCTTCTGTTGAAAACCTTTCACAATAAGCCTTGCCTTGTACCTCTGAGAACCATCAGCCTTATGTTGCAACCTCTAAACCCATTTTTTCTGAATTGACTTCTTTCCTGCTGGCCTTTCATAAGATCCCAGGTGAAGTTGCTCTGCAAAGAGTTCATCTCATCGTCCATAGCTTCCCTCCAGTTTTCCCTTTTGTCAGAGCTCAGAGCTTCCTCAGAGCAGCTCGGTTCATCACTGTCAGTTAAAAACAAGTAATAAAGTGATGGTGAGAACCTGGTAGGGGTAGTAATAGTTCTCCTGTCTCTCCGAACAGCAATAGATGGTGTAGCTTGCTCTTCCAGAGCTTCATCTCCTGAGGTGGGCACCTCAGTAGTCTGATCTGCAGGTTTTTTTAGCTTGGCTTGATCAATGTTTCTGTTCTGAAAATACTTCGGCTTCACTGGTTTTTTCTCTTCCTTTGCCCTGTCTTTGTATAGCAAGTTTTCGTTGAAAAATACATCCTTGCTTCTAATCAATTTCTTCGCAACGTGATCCCATAGTCTATAACCAAAACTATCTCCTCCATAGTCGATCATGGAGCATATCTTGGACTTGGGATCAAATTTTGTCCTTTCATCAAATTTTAGCAATACATATGAGATGCATCCAAACACCTTCATATGCGCAAGTGAAACTTCTTTTCCTGTCCACATCTCCTCAAGCAGTTTACATTCAATCGTTGTAGAGGAACTTCGATTGATCATATAGACAACAATGTTTGATGCTTCAACCTAGAAAGATTTAGGCAGCCCAGTGTGCAGTCTCATGCTTCTAGCTCTTTCACATATTGTCCTATTCATTCTTTCAGCAGCCCCATTGTGATGGGGTGTCTTTGGCACTGTTTTTTCTCGTCTAATTCCGTTCATGGCACAATACTCCTCAAACTCTATGGTGCAATACTCTCCACCGTTATCCAACTTCAGGCATTTCAACCTTAGCCCTGTCTTATTTTCAACACAGCTTCTCCATTTCTTGAAGACTTCAAATACATCAGACTTCTGTTTCAGAAAGTATACCCACAGTTTCCTGGTTGAGTCATTAATGAAGGTAACATGGTAGCAGGAGCCATTCAATGAAAGCACATCTGAGGGCCCCCAAACATCTGCGTGTACCAGCTCTAACTTTTGAGTTTTTAGAGATCTCTTGTGTTTTGAAAAACTTACAACTATCTGTCCAAACACACAAGATTCACACAGAGGCATGTCAATACTTGATAGCCTTTCCAGCTTCCCCTTGGATACAATTACCCCCATCCCTTTAACACTTATATGCCATAGCTATTGTTGCCACAGTTCTGTGTTACTTGTCGAGGTGACAATATTTTCTGAGCTCTTGTTTGAAAACTTGTAAAGAGTTCTAGCTCTCAAGCCTTGTACCATAATTAAGGATCCCTTGACCAATTTCTAGTGCCTCTTGCTAAACATTCCTTCTAGGTCGGCATCGTCTGCAAGTTGAGTAATTGATAACAGGTTCTTGGTTAGCTGAGGTACATGCCTTTCCTGCAGCAACTTTAGTTGTCTGCCATCTAGTAGATTAACATAATGTATCCCTTGTCAATGATGTCACAGGAGTCATCATCTCCGAGATATACTTTTTCAAAATTTCCGCTCTTATAATTTATAAAGTATTCAAGGTTAGAGGTTGTATGGAAAAAGGCTCCAGTGTCAAAAATCAAGAGAGCATCAACTTAGTTTTCACAGCTCAAGCTCAGCCCATCACTACTAGACTCTGACGCTTGTGAGACATGAATCAAGTTGCTGTTCTTTTCAGGTTGATCAGTTTTCTTCTTGACTCTGCAATCGCGTTTAAGATGACCCTTTTTCTTGCTATTCCAGCAGGTCAGATTTGTGCTCTTTGATATGCTATTTCTGGATTTTGATCGTCCATTTCCTCTGTCATTCCCTCTCTTGGCAGATATGCCGCTCTCCTCAATGTTCAGCGCGGCTCCAGAGTTTTCAGCGCTGCCACTGTTTCTCCTCCTCGAATCTTCATCAAGAAGCACATCTACCACATTCTTAAGTTTTAAAGTACCTTCTCCGGATGAGTTGCTCACTGCCATGACAACTCCATCCTAACTGTCAGGCAGACTTTACAGTATCACCATGGCCAGAACCTCATTGTCAAAGACAATCCCAACTGACTCAAATTAGCTAGTAATTGTGTTGAACTCACCAAAGTGTTCCTGCATCGTTTTGCTTTTAGTTTTTTTCATGTCGAAAAGTGTATTCATAAGATGCACGCGTTAGAGGCAGATGGCTTTTCATACATCCTTGTCAAAGCAATCATTACGCCCTTTGTGGTCTTCTCCTTTGAGATATTAAATGCTACGTTTTGCGTCAGGGACAGCCTAATGACACCAAGTGCTTTATGATCCAGAATTTCCCATTCTCGATCCATCATGTCAGTAGGCTTCACCTCCTTCCCTTTAAGAGGCATATATAGATCTCTTTGATATAGATAGTCTTCAACCTGCATCTTCCGAAAACCAAAGTTTGATCCATCAAACCTCTCAATCCTTGATTTTCCATTGTCGGCCATTGCTCCCGCTCTAATAAAGAACCCTATGGCTCTGATACCAGTTGTTAGGGATGCG
The DNA here is from genome assembly GCA_036186865.1 of Eustoma russellianum. Lineage (NCBI taxonomy): Eukaryota > Viridiplantae > Streptophyta > Magnoliopsida > Gentianales > Gentianaceae > Eustoma > Eustoma russellianum. The sequence continues at coordinate 28,542,816 of AP025061.1, read as the reverse complement.
GAACAGCAGAAACAACCACGACAATTGTTAACAAGAACGCACAAATGTAATGAACAATGATCAAAGAAACAATAAACCAAGAATACAAGATTTTACGTGGAAAACCCTCAAGGGGAAGAAGAACCCACGGCAGTGGCAAGCCAAAAAATTCACTAGTGACCAATTGAGATTTTCGGTTACATCAAATCTGCGTCTAACAGGGGATTTTATAGGAAGTAAAGGGTCAACATGATTTATTGAGTTTTGCTTTTATATCGCTACATTACCATGAACAGGACTCAATCAGATATTCTTTATGAAAAGATATGTATTGAAAGTTCTATTCAGAACGGGATTCTCTTTAATCAAATCTCCAATCAAAAAATATTCCATTCCGTAAACTTCTGATGTGCTGCCGAGCTAAGGTCAATGCTCTGCTGTTCAGCTCTGTTCGGCAAAGCTTCTGTCCGAGATAACCTTTTCTATGCAGCTCAGCTCGGCACTCTCCAGCTTTGCACTATCCAGCTTTGTTACAGCAATGTTCACCAAGTTTTATCCATGTTAGCTTAATTTCACCTCAGCAGCTTGGCTTAGCTGCTGATTGCAGTTCCAACTTGACAAAAGAAAAAGGAAAAGAAATGTTGCTGCCGTTTCTTTTGTTTCTTTGCATTGCTGAAGCCTTGTGTTGTTACTTTGCACTTGCAAAGTTCACTTGCATAACTTGCTTTGTTCATTTGCCTGCAAAAAACGCACATATATATATATATATATATATATATATATATATATATATATATATATATATATATTCACAGAAATTTTTTTTAAAAGAAAATTTTATTAGTAAGAAACCTCACTTATGGTGGAGGAAAACCATATTACAAGTATCAGATCATGCGAATAAATGAAATAACGAACTAATGATGACATATCTCCAGTCGTATATGATATGCCGCATTAAAACCTTGCCAGGTAAAATCACCCTTGTGGATAAAACCTTGGCGAAGGAAAAAGCGTACATATTTATACGACTGTCATCGATATCGAAGGTATATAAGAATGAGTACAACGATGTGATTTTATTTGAGGAAAAACACTACTGATCCGAGTTGGCAGTGGATCACGGAATGCGTTGGAAGGGCTTCTGCTTGATCGTGATGGATCCATTATGATTTGTACCTCGTGAGATTGCAAGGAAGAAGTTATATCGATGGCAATAATAAAAGTAGTAAGAGCAAGCATAAAAGTCAAACGCATACCCAAGCCGCCTTGGCTAAGCTGGAGCCAAGGCGACGGTGTCATGTTATTGGTTCCAAGTAGTCGGGCCTTGATGTTCCAGCTTGTGATACTTGAGATGGAAGATTTCCGCGTGAATGACTCATACATGGCATGAAACAGGAAGAAATTGCCGTTATGACTCGCCAGTTGAGCCGCAGTCGTGGAGTCCGCGCATGCATGATGGAATTATTGTAAGGATAAACATTTGTATTAATGTACGATATTATTTTATTTAATTACAGTATTAAGTGTAACACATATGAAGTGATGACAAAAGTTTCATTTAAAATAATGTAAACGAAACTATTGTCATCTTTGGTTATACGTTATTTAGATGTATGTTGTGTTTGATGAATAGTATATTGTATAAAGCATAAAAATACGTCATATTACTTATTAGTTTATATCTTGATTCAAGTGATATGGGTCTGTATCATGTTCCACATCTTCAGCAAATATGTAAAGATTAGTAAGCAGTATTACGCATACACAGTTGTACTTTACAAAAATATAGAATATATTTAACAGCATCCAGTGTGATTATACATTTTAATTAGTTTGACTGGATAGTTTGACCAACAAGAACTCATTTTGACAATCATTATCAATCAAATATATTTGCTTGTGATAGATAAATAATGAAGTTGTGATAAATACACCGTACACATGTTTCTGTCATAGAAACCCGGTTCTTAAGTGAGACCGTCTACGGATAGTGACTCCACCGATGGCCTGGGAATTGAGTGGAATGGCAATATTGCCGAATCGGTTCACTTCATTCTTCATGTGTTTTCATCATTAAGTTACGTCACAAGCGGATTTGATTGATAAAGCTTCACCGATCTTCAGAATTATCAATGAGGCGATATTTTCTTGATTTTGAGCATGCCAAGTGGCATCTCAAAGTTTGAAGAAAATGCAAGGGTTCAAGCAGGTGTACGTCTGGACGCATACGTTACGGTCAAACATGGATCTACATATCAGTTGATAAACTGAAATCATGTATAGTTACATGCGGTTACGCATCTTAGCAAATGTATGACTTTAATATGATCTCCTTAATGTGCGACAATCATATAATTGCATGTGCAATTGTGAAGTTTGTAACGGGTGTGTATGTGCTTCGCGCAACTATTAGTCGGTCCAAAGGAAGACGTAGTTGCCAAAGTCAAACACATTACGTCCGAGTAATTGAAAGAGTTCTGCGATAATAAGGAAATACGTGACTAGTTCATCGGCCTAAAGAATGTGACTACTTTACGTATGGTGTATCGTCACATCAATTCTACACCCCAATTGTTTCACAATGTTAGGGAGACTCTAAAGAGCAATTAACATTGAAAGATTTTTGGGAGATGGAAATGTTTCATACTTGATTTGAAGTTATATTGCAGTTGAAAGTTACTTATGTTTGTTCTTTGGTTTTCTTTATTTCAGCAATTTTCTCAGGTGTTAATAATATTCCGATGTTAAATGATTCAAACTTTAAGTCTTGGAAAGATCAATTGGAGATCTTTCTGGGGTTAGCTGATCCGGACATTGCGCTTTAGATGGACCGACCAGCAATGCTACATCATGATGGCACTAGTGAGCAGAAGGATAGTATGGCTCGTTGATTAAAGTTCAACCGTCTATGTCTGAATATCAAGCAGAAGACTGTTCTTGAGGCATTCAAGGGGGTCTGTTTCTGAATCCACCACAATCAAGGAATTTTTTGCTGAACTTGAGAAAAGATTCATGAGGAATGATAAAACCAAAATGGGTAATCCCTTAAAAAAGTTTTGCTCACAGCAGTATCGTGGTAATGGTGGCGTTCGAGATTACATCATGGAGATGTCTCATATGGTTTCTCAGTTAAGGAGCATGAAACTAGATGTATCTGATAATATACTAGTGGTAATGGTCCTTAACTCCCTTCCTCCTAAATTTAACCACTTCTTGGTAAGTTACAACTGCCAGAAAGAGAAGTGGTCAGTGAGCGAGTTAATCGCTCACTGCATTCAGGAAGAGGAACGATTTAAGAACAAAACCACTGCAAGTGTGCACATCACCACCACCAAGGGAAAGAACGGTGGAAAGAAACGTAAGGCTGCACAGGCAGTGAAAGATCAAGGAATTTAGAAGGCGGACAAAAAGACAAAACTGACTGTTGTCAAAGGGTCGGTTAAGGGACCTGCTTGTTACTTCTGTAAAAAGAAGGGACATTTGAAGAAAGACTGTACTAGTTTTTGCTCTTGCCTATCTAAGAGAGGTACATCTTTTGCTTTGGTTTATTAAAAGATTAATTATGTTTCAGTACCTAAAGACACTTGGTGGATTGATACGGGTGCAACCACCCATTTATATGTGTCTATGCAGGGTCGCTTGAGCCATCGAAAGTCAAATCCAACTGAGAGATATGTCTACTTAGGAAATGGCAGGGTCAAGGTTGAATCTATTGGGCTCTTTAGACTATTGCTCGCTACTGGCTTTTATTTAGATTTGCATAAAACTTGTATTGTGTTGTCTTTTAGACGAAACTTAATTATTTTATCATTTAGACAAAGATGGTTCTTTTTGTGATATTGAAAATGGCACTTTTAGATTGTTTCTTGTGTCTAAATTGGTTGGTAATGGTAAATTATCCAAAACGAATATACTTTACTCTATGAATGTCACTTCTACCCACGAAACCTTGCAAATAAGTACTCGACACGTTAAGTAAAAGTTAACTCACGAGAATTCAGGAATGCTATGGCATAGACATTTAGGCCACATTTTGAAAAACAGAATCGAATGTCTAGTCAGAAACAAAATTCTCGATCCTTTAGACACAACAAATTTTGGATCATGCATCTTTTGTGCTAAAGGAAAACAAATCAAAGACCGCAAATATGAAGACAGCCATGTGCCGAGTGTACTATAGCTAATTCATACAGACATCAATGAACCATTTCATGCAGCCAGCTGAAATGGTCATACATACTTTATTAGCTTGATCAATGATTATTCACGTTATGACTACACATACTTGATCAAAGACAACTCAATGGAAGGATAAATCCGTCATATCAGACCGTGGAGGCGGATTCTATGGTCGATATGACGGTTTAGGTAAACAATGTCCAGGACCTTTTGATAAGTTGCTAGAGGAGTGCGGAATTATGCGACAGTATACCAGGCCAGGCACACCTTCCATGAATGGTGTAGCTGAACAGTGTAATAGCACATTCATGGAAATGATTCGTAGTAAGATGAGTCAAACTACGTTGCCATTGTCCCTCTAGGGAGAAGCGCTTAAAACCACAGTATACATCCTCAATAGCGTACCAACTAAAGCAATTAATAAAACTCCATATGAGCTGTGGACTGGTTGAAAGCCCAGACTACTTCATTTCTGAATATGGAGTTGTCCTGCTGAAGCTAGGCCTTATAGGCCAACTGAAAGAAAACTAGACGCTAAAACGATCAGGTGCTATTTTGTTGGTTATGCCGAGAGGTCACGGGAGCACGAATTTTATGATCCCGCTAGCAAAACTATATTCAAGATAAATTCAACATAGTTCTTTGAGCATATCTCGGTTCCAGAGGGAAATGGTTTACATCAGCAGATCAATGAATTAGATAAAGATCGTTCTGATGGCGCAAATATGCGAATTGAACCAATCATTGGTGAGATTCCACTAAGGACGTACGCATCTAACGATCTAATCCCTAGTAATTCTGGTCCACTGGAACATGTGGAAATAGTTGCAGATGAACAAGTAATTGTTTCTGATGAACGAGGAACTACTGATGCAGTTGATGAACTATCAATACCTCAAGAACATGTACTACTAAGACGATCCACTTGTGAAAGAAGAAACCTCATATCAGATGATTATGTGGTGTATCTTTATGAACACGAATTTGGCATAGGCATGATGGAAGATGATCCAATAAATATTCATCAGTCCATACATTGTCAAAATTCGAAAGGTGGATCGAAGCTGTGGATGAGGAAATTAAGTATATGCATGAAAACACAGTTTCGGACATCGTGCCATTACACATAGGTTCAAAAACGGTTGGTTGTAAATGGATCTTTAAAACCAAACGAGATCAAAGGGTAATGTGGAACGACATACGGCTAGACTCGTTGCGAAAGGTTTTACCCAGAAAGAAGGTATAAACTATATAGAAACCTTTTCGCCAGTATCGTCGAAGGATTCTTTTAGGATTATCATGGCTTTAGTGGCACATTTTGACATTCAGGCTACTTCAGCTGTATGCTTAACACATGCAAGTTGAACGTTGTTTTCGCTGGGCAAAAGAAGGGTAGAGTAACGGCTAAACTCATCAGGCTCATGACCTGAAGATTTGTGAAAGAGGGGGTCTAAAGAATAACAAGGGCTAGACTATATTAATAACAAGTAAATCTTTTGTGTGTATCTTCAAAGATTTTGACAATAAATACCAATCCTAAGGTCTGAGTACCAACATGATATTAAAATTGCTTTTCTAAATGGTGACATCGACAAAGCCACATACATGGTTCAACCACCTCGTTTTGAAGTGGGAGATCCTAAAAGAATGGATTGTCGACTTAGGAAATCAATTTATGGACTCATGCAGGAGTCTCGACGGTGGTACTTTAAGTTCGTACAAGTCATTACCTCATGTGGTTTTGAGACAAATTAGGTTGACGAGTGTGTGTACCACAAGTTTAGTGGGAGTAAGTTTGCATTTATGGTCCTGTATGTTGATTTCATGCTTCTTACAGCAAACGATATTAATATGATACGTGATACCAAGAAGTTTTTATATAAACATTTTGAGATGAAAGGTCTTGGTGAAGCGTCATATGTGTTAGGGCTTAAGATTCATAGAGATCATTCTCAAGGTATCTTGGGTCTTTCACAGCAGATGTATATCGATAAGATGCTCAAACGATTTGGCATGGAAAACTGCAGACCTTCTGATACCCCAGTGGCAAGAAGATATAAATTTAGTTTAAGGCAATGCCCCAAGACCGAACTTGAACGATTAGAAATGCAGGATATTCCATATGCTTCGGCAATAGGGTGTATCATGTATGACAAGGTCTGTACACGACCTGATATTACATATATCACTAGAGTGTTGGTCAGATACCTCACTAATATGGGTATGGATCACTGGAAAGCAGCCAAAAGGGTACTCCGATATCTACAAAGAACAAAACACTACATGCTAACGTATAGGAAATTTGAAAAGTTAGAGATCATTGGGTACACAGATTCCAGTTTTGGTGCATGTCAGGATAGCATGAAATCCACCAGCGGCTACATCTTCTTGCTGGCAGGATGTGCTATCTCATGGAAAAGTGCAAAGTAATCGCTAGTTGCATCATCTACCGTGGAGGCTGAGTATGTATCATGTTATCACGCTTCCAGCCAAGCAATATGGCTTCACAACTTTATCACAGTGCTACAAATTGTAGAGAATATTCAGAGACCTTTGAAAGTCTATTGTGACTATAACTCTACGGTGCTATATTCAAACATTAACAACAGTTCATCTAAGTCGAACACATAGACATCAAGTATGGCTGTTAAAGAGAGAATTCAGAATGGTGTGATCAGCATTGAGCACATAGGCACAGATCTTATGGCGGCCGATTTCTTGACCAAAAGGGTAATACCTATGGTATTTTACGGGCATGTGGGTAGTATTGATATTAGTACAGCTATAGATATTAAGCTTTAGTGGGAGCCTGTTGATTACATTTCGTAGTGCTCAATAAAGAATATCGTTTTTCAGACATTCATTATAATGCACATTACAATTTGAGTTGTACTACAGTTTCAGGGTTGTACATTATTTGCGACTTTCATTCTAAATTCTTTCGCTCTCATTAAGTAGGACCAAGTTGGAAATTGGCATGTATGGTCACATAGCATGTAATTTCCACACTATACATCCATTCTAGCATCCATGTAAATATATATATATTTGAGACCCGTCACCTATAAGTATGGCGGCGTACTGCTTGATTTTCTTATTGGCATTCACTGAGTAGACCGGACTAAGTTGATTACACAATTGGACATTAAGTAAAGGAGCTAAAACCAATAACATAAACATACATAGTCCAAATGGGATATTGTTGGATTTGATATGCTCAAACGTGTAGTGCACCACGTGTGACTTAAGTTATATATCAAACACAAGTGGACTTATGTATGCTACATATTATATGTTACTGATGTCACGTAATATTTGTATTATGTACGTATCCATACGTTAAGTGATCGCTGTGGTATATTAGTGGATACGAAGTGTAATCTGAATAGACCACTAAATGTGCAGATTGTCGTACGATTATAGTCCTTGATGATAGGACTCGTAAATTCGAGACAGTGTTATTAATGACATCTGGTCTCCGAGGAACAAGAGCCCACAAGTATTCTTCTAGAAATGATTTAAGTAAGCTATTTAATATATAAAATTTATTATACATATTAAACATTTCCTATGCATATATTTATTAAAATGTAACCGAAATTTTATGAAATCATTTTTTAGCAATTTACGTTTCAAACGTTTGAGGTGCATGAATGCTTCAAACGTTTCAGTAATGTTGCTATATATATGTGATGCAAGTGCAATGTAAAAAAACAGTGCATTGAAAGGTGTTGGAAAGAAAAATGAAAAGAAACGTTGCTGCAGTTTCTTTTGTTGCTTTGCATTGCTGAAGCCTTGTTTTGTTACTTTGCACTTGCAAAGTTCACTTGCATAACTTGCTTTGTTCATTTGCTTGCAAAGAACGCATATATATATATATATATATATATATATGTATGTATATATATATATATATATGTATGTATATATATATATATGTATGTATGTATATATATATATGTATGTATGTATATATATATATGTATGTATGTATATATATATATATGTATGTATATATATATATATATGTATGTATATATATATATATATATGTATGTATATATGTATGTATGTATATGCGAGAGGATGGCGGCGGCGGCGGCTCTGGAGACTGCAACACCATTGACTCACCATGACAAAAGCTGCCACCTTTAATCTCAATTCGCCTCCTCTTCCGTTCGAATCACTGCTACGCTACTGCATTCTTCAGCATTTTCATATACCTATCTGTTTTTCGAATTCTCAGCATTATTTTCTCTCCTCCGAATATGTCGGATACACCATTGATCAAGAAGACATTTGCAGAAGCATTGGTTCCCACGCACATGGAGTTCGCCGCGATCAGGCCAATTTCGCGATACAAAGGTATGCCTTCAATCACTTTCACAAATGAAGAAGTTGATCGATATTCCATTCCTTTCAAATACACTCTCGTTGGATCTTTTTGGCATGGCTGTCCCAATATGAAGCAATTAGCATCCTGCATGGAAAGAATCGGCTTTAAACAGACGCCTAAATTAGGTTTATTGGATGATCAGCATATCATACTAACATTCCAGCATCCAGAAGACTACCATAGGTGTTTTTTACGTCGTTCATGGACTGTTAATGGATATATTATGCGGGTGACGAAATGGACACCGGATTTTGATCCCAAAGTTGATAAACCGATAGTTCCCATTTGGGTCTCCATTCGTGGTATCCCATTATACTTACAAAATAAATTAACTTTGTGGGATATAGCTCACATGATTGGATTGCCGTTAAAAATGGACACTGCAACATCTAATGGATTACGGCCATCAGTAGTGAGATTGTGTATTGAAGTCGATATCTCCAAAACGTCACCAGTCCGGTTGCATATTCAAGGCGGAGATCATGAAATCTACCCTACGGTAGAGTATGAAAATATTCCATTGTTCTGCACTATCTGTCGCACGCTAGGACATGAAGCCAAAGCTTGCAAACCAATTGAGGCCACACTGCAAGAACCAGCAGGGCAAGCAGAGCCTTTACAAACCAAAGACAAGGCAAAATCCAAAAGATGGACCCCAAAGAAAAATAAATCTGTTCATGCTCAGATTGCTGTGGAGGATAAGGAAGATGATTCAAATGAAGATACTCTAGAAGATATTCCTCCACAATCACATGAGAATCCTGTACCCCAAGATGCCTCTGAAACAGTTGAACACCAAATGCATACTCCCATTGCTCCAGCAAACGATGCTATTCTACTAGCGTTAGTCTCGGAGAAACAAGACTTGACCAAGATGGATGCATCCATAGGCCATATTCCAGAAGACGATGATGATGTTATAGCTGCCACAAACTCGGATTCGGAAGTATACATACATCACACTGATCAAAGGATGCAAACTATTCCGCCTATTCCTACATCTCACGCAGATTCACACCCTCAAGTAGATCCCCAATTGCAGCAAATACACAGCAGCCTACAAGGTGCTGTTGAGGATGTCTTAACCAGCAAGGATATCTCATATAATCAGTCAACAGATCAGATGATACAGGAAAATGTGGAAACTATGCATATACCCCGATGACGCCGTACGAAACAGGAAATGCTAGGCACATATACTCAACCTACAGAACGACAGACAAGATCTTCAAACTTCCCCTCCTCATCGTCTCAATGAATTGCCTCATATGGAATGTGCGGGGAATTGCGAACTCTTTCGTTCGTATTCGCAAACTTATAAGGACCCATAAACTACAATTATTGGTGATAATTGAGCCCAAGAAAGATCACACACATTTGGCTCAAGCGCAAAGAAGGTTGAAGTTTTCACATGCTGAAGCAATTTGTAGGGGGAAAATTTGGATATTCTGGTCACGAGAATCCCTCAAACACTTATGCACGGTTTATGATGAACAATGCTCGCACTTTAAATTTCAGATTGTAGGCACAGAGGTTGTGCTGTGGTTCACGCCAGTCTATGGAATGCATACGGTAACTGATTGTCGTAGATTATGGCATTCATTACAATGTCATCATGACACCCACAACGAGCCATGGCTAATTGGTGGTGACTTTAACACCTTCTTGTCAGTAGCAGAACATGATGGTCTTTGTACCCCACCTTTGTCTTCGTTGGAAGACTTCAATGACTGTGTGACATCATGTGAGTTAATAGATATTCCGTATGAAGGATCTGCTTTTACTTGGACAAGTGGTCGTGGCCTTGGTATAGTCCGAAGACGGCTAGATCGCATGCTTTGTTCTGAGTCATACAATAGTTTATTTCCTAGTTTGCGTGTTAAACATCTTCCACGCTTGACTTCTGATCATACTCCGCTACTCCTGAAATCTCCGCTAACATCATTCAAAGGTCCGAAATCTTTTCGTTTTCAGAATATGTGGGTAGAACATCCGGATTTTCATGCATTTGTTAAGGCAACATGGGATTCGTATCCCACCACCGGTGGAATGCGAGGGCTATATAACAAGCTGCAAGCCCTTAAAAAAGATTTACAAAAGTGGAACGTCTCAGTGTTTGGCAATATATTTGATCATCTATCACATTTGGAGCAGGAACTCAAATACAGTGAGACAGCCTTTGATTCTCACCCTTCGCCAGAAACACGCACAAAATATCATGCAGTGCAGGCGGCATACAAATTAGCAGAGCGCAAAACACTTTTATTTTGGTCACAGAAAGCCCGACAAAAATGGATTGCTGAAGGAGATGCCAACACCTCTTTTTTCCACAACATTGTGAGGGAACGCCATACCAGACAAACCATCACAAAAATATCTGATGTACATGGTACAGTCATTGACACCCAGCAAGGAATACAACAGGCTGCAGAATCATATTACAAACAGTTATTTGCAGCGGAGCCTATTTCTGAGGATGAAACAATTCTGCAATACATTCCACAGCTTGTCACGGAATCGGATAATCAACAGTTGACAGTCTTACCAACACAGGCTGAGGTAAAGGAAGCAGTTTGGACTCTAAACCCCAAAAGTGCACCTGGCCCAGATGGATACAATGGTTATTTTTTCCGCACTTGCTGGGATATAATTCACCAAGATGTTCACAAAGCCATGCAGGAGTTTTTTCTTGGCCTCTCCATACCAAAAGCAATGGGCAGTACATTAATCGTGTTGTTGCCAAAGACATCTTCTCCACGTACATTCTCTGATTTCAGACCCATTAGCCTCGCAAACTTCATATCTAAACTGGCCACACGCATTCTTGCAACCCGCATACAGCCTCTTCTGCAAAAGCTCATTACAGAAGAACAAGCAGGATTTGTTAAGGGACGTGACATTTTTGACCAGATTCTCCTGGCTCGTGAGATGGTTCACTTGCAACAAACGAAAGTAAGAGGTTCAAATACAATAATCAAGCTGGACATGATGAAAGCTTTCGACAGAGTTAACTGGACATTTCTTGCGCAACTTCTCGCAAAATTTGGATTCTCCAGCAGATTTATAAACCTTATATTTAATCATCTTAGAGGCACATACATTTCCATCTTGATCAATGGTGTCCCTGCGGGTTTTTTCCAGCCATTACGTGGGGTTAAGCAAGGAGACCCTTTGTCTCTAATATTATTCATCCTAGCTTCAGAGGCATTTTCAAGGGGCCTTAATTCCTTAGTTACGAGAGGGGTCATAAAGCCTTTTCTTGCAGGAAGATCCAAAACAATTTCCCATTTGGCATTTGCGGATGATCTTCTAGTATTCATCAACGGTGGATTACATAACTTGATCAAATTCAGAAAATTCTTAGAGCTATATCAAGAGGCATCTGGACAAGCAGTAAACTTTCAAAAGAGTCATTTTGTGCCAGCAACATATCTATCGTCTGCTCAGATTCGCAGAATGGAGCAACGACTTCACATGACATCCATATCCTTGCCAATTAAATACTTAGGGGTCCAATTGCACAGAGGCAGAGAAAGGGTCTCACATTTCACAAGCCTACTCTCGTCAGTTCAAGCTAAATTATCTATGTGGCAGAATAAATTCCTTAATCACGTTGGCCGCTTTATTTTGATCAAACATGTCTTGGCTTCCATCCCATTACATATAATATCAACTTGCAAGTTGCCTCAAAGTTTACTTCGTGCTATCATGAGATGGATGGTTAAGTTCTTCTGGGGAAGCACTCCAGATCAAACTAGACATTCTTGGGTTTCAAGTGAGCTACTCTTTGGGCCAACAGCTGAGGGAGGTCTTGGACTAAGGAAACTTGAGGATCTTCAATCAACTTATTCATGCAGAATATGGTGGAAATATCAACAAAACAATTCTTTGTGGAGTAAATTCCTTCATTCTCGATACGCTAACAGAAATTCCTATGATATACGGATTACGAATTCACCAGTTTGGAAAAGAATATGCAGAATCCACCAATTTTGTGCTCATAGTATAGACGCGGAGCACTACACTATACGAGCAGCGTATGAACAAGTACGTCATCCCCGGACTATTCGACTCTCGTACAAATACATTTGGAATAAACACATACCTCCAAATATTCGATTATTCTTATGGCGATTGTCTCAAAAAGCAGTACCTCTACCAGAGACTTTACAAAGATTTGTTATTATTCATCCGACCAGATGCCCATTTTGTCTACTGTCACAAATCTCATCAGATCACGTGTTCTTGGGATGTTCTGAAGTTCAAGATATTTGGCAAATCTTTGCTGCGTATTTGGATGGTCCAACCATTAATGCACAAACAATACAGCAGCAGCTCATGCAATGGTGGATGTCAACCAAAGGTACAACACTTAAAGGAATATTGCGAATTGTTGCACCCTCTTACATTGTTTGGGAATTATGGAAGTGTTATACTTCCATAATGTATGGGGACGGATTATGGAGAAAATCTTCTGTGGTGGAAGCCATACGCCGTGGAATTTACGATTGGATATCTGCCCAAAAAGGCAAAAAATTCGCACAATTAGACTCTGGACTGATAGCTCTCGGATTAAGCCCGCACCTCAGCATTCCAAGATGCAGAATAGTTAAATAGACTCACCCTCCACCGGGAAGGTTGAAACTAAACACGGATGCAGCATATGGGAAGCACTCAGCAGCAGCAGGGGCAATATTACGAGACCACAATGGAACATTCTTAGGAGCAATAGCATTCCACCTTCCACTTTCTTCGCCAGCTGAGGCAGAGATTCAAGCAGCATATCTTAGCTACCTATACTTTGCTACGCATTGGGGTCCTATGGATATCGAGGTGGATGCACAGGGAGTAATTCCACAGATTATGAACCCATGTCAACAGCACACTTCTATCTTCAGAAATCTATTAATTTCGATGGCCTCAGAGATAACGTACGCTCTTAGAGAGGCAAATCAACCAGCTCACTTTCTAGCTCAACATGGTCAAGCTCATCAACATCTTGCAATATTCACAACAGTAGCAGCACTTCCCCCACTAGTTCGAGCTAGCTATCGTACTGAAAACACCCCACATATAAGGCATGGATACAACTCTTAAGAAGTGTTGTTGCCCGTATCATCAGATATGGACAACGCGGGTACGCATCCTTCTCCACATTATACTCCTATATTGCGTCATATTTTTTGAACATCAAACTTGCTACACTATCTCGTTACCCATATTGGTGAATATGGGTAACCATGATTCTGGGGAGCAACAACAACAATGGAGCTACATATTTCGGTGGATCCAGCAAAGCGCTCGTGCTCTACACTTTCAACTATTGGACATTCCAAATATATCTGTTTCATGCTCATGTACTAACACCAATCATATAAATATGTACGCTTTTTCCTTCGCCAAGGTTTTATCCACAAAGGTGGTTTTACTTGGCAAGGTTTTAATGCGGCATATCATATATGATTGGAGACTTCAAATTATATGTTCGTTATATTTTCATTTTGCCTACATAGACAAACATTGTAATATGGTTTCCCTCCACCATAAGTGAGGCATAATAAAAACTATTCTTTGGCGTAAAAAAATATATGTATGTATATGTATATGTATATGTATATATATTTTTTAGTTGAAAGACGGGCGGTACCGTCCTAGTGTTTTATTAATAAATAGAACCCTCACTTGTGGCAGAGGAATACCGTGGTTACATTTGAACCTATCTATCTTGGAAAACTCTCCCAAAGTAAACAAAATAGTAGTTGAAAAATGTAAAAACTACGCAAAATATTAGCTAATGATTGATCAGGACAAATAGAATGAAAATGCATTATAAAACGATGTATTTTATGAATACATGATAGCTGCAGGTAAAGTCGCTGTTTATCCCCTATTATGCCCGTGATTTTGCATGCAACGTAATTGAAGTATGGCCATTTTTGACATGTCGATTGCAGATCCCATTGTGACTCCCCAATAACATAGAAAAACCAATGATTAAGCCGCAGTTGATACGTAAATAATTCTGTGAAAGATTTGCAGATAGTATACATACCGGCGTTGCCCATATTCATCCAGAATATAGGCAACCGAATATGAGAACGCAGGGGGTGCCATAGCTGCTGAATTTTGGTCATATCCATCGGATTTTCCTCATCAAAAACACGCATGAAATTAGTGTAAGAAGGATGGATGAGTATGTTAAAAATTGCAAACAAGTGAATCATTAATCGAATAAAATCATACCAACGTTGCCTATGTCTGGCAAAGACATTGGCAACCATATGCAAGTAGCGCCAACCAATTGGGAGACATAAGATGATCAATATCTAAATGATGGCAACATAGCGTCCGTCAAGATAGCGCCTCTGACATCTGCTGGCAAAGATGCCAACGAGGAGTAAAGAGTGTGACCTGAGGAATGAAATCCGTAGGTGGCTAATTTATGAGCTGTCGTGTTTGTTTCGCGAAAGCAATGTAGTAATGTCGCCCCATTGAGTTGGAGAAATGTAGTAGTACGATTTAAATCTGCAGCATATGGACCCGTAAAGGTAGAGTGGGACGAGAGATTCAAAATCTGTTGTTTACAATCTGTCTCAACCAATAGATTATTATATTGCATTGCGTAGTATATTATGGCATACTGCAACGTCATTAATTCTGCATGGAGTGGTTGTGCCGCTGGTAAGGTAAAACATATCGCAGATACCAGACATCCTTGATGATCCCGCAAAATTGCTGCTCCAGCCGCTGAATTATTGGATACTGCAGCATCTACATTTAGTTTCAGTTTTCCTGTGGGTGGATTTTCCCAGCGAACAATTTTGGGCAGTCTCTTCGCTATATGCGGAGAGAATTGTCTCAGCACCAGGTGTGGTATTTGTTGTGAAAATTTACGATGTTTCGTTGAGTCACACTTTGTGCACATAAGATCTTTGCTCTTTGAAACAGTCTATGAGAAGAGAAAACATCTTCACCAAACTTGATACATGCATATTCTTTCCAAATGGCCCAAACCATGAAAGATGGTACCACTGCACGCAATTGTCCAAGCATGTTCTGCAGGGATGACACCCTCCACCATTTCATCAAGTAAATCCTTAATGATTCAGCTGTTGGGACGGGACCAGAAAAGATGATTGAAAGCTCTTTCCATAATGGAATAATATTGGCACATGATAAGAATAAATGGTTCATGTCCTCTGTTTATGTCTTGCAAAAAACACAATGTGTTGGAAAAATCGATTGCCAAAGGCACAAATTATCCGGTAGTGGTAGTGATCGTCTCCATAATCTCCATAGAAATATACGGCACCTTAGAGGCAAAGTCTTCCACCAAATATGTTTCGGATATGTAGCTATTGATGGTGTAGCTAAAAGCGTGCATGCTGATTTTAGTGAAAACTGACCGTTTGTGTCTGCAGTCCATATGTAGCCATCTGGAGTATTTTGGACGTGCTGTAACATTAAAGAATCAGTGGCACAGATGCGTTTCCAGGTAGGGGAGTCGTAAATATGTGCATATAACGTTGTTCTTCTTCCATATTTTGCCCGGCTAAATTGAGCCCATAAAGTTGAAGAATGATGATATCTCCACCATAATCTACAATTATACGCCTGTTGTAGTGTGCTTAGATGCCGTATGTCTAGTCCCCCATTTTCCTTTGGACTACATATAGATTCCCATGATTGCCAATGATGTCGTCCTTGCCATAAAAAATTTGCCATTTTGCGAGAGAGAACAGTAATGATGCTCTTTGGAAGATTGGAACTTGCCATTATATGTAATGGCATTGAACACAAAACATGTCTCACCAAAACCAGTCTGCCTGCCATGGATAAAAGCTTTGAGGACCAAGAGTTCAGAGCATGGTCGAAATGTTGTATTAAGGAAGTGCAATACGCTGCACGATTGATCCCCTTATGTAGGTATGAACCCAGGTACTTAATTGGGAAATTAGCTAGTCGCATGCCCAGAGATTGTGAAATTCTTGTACCTTGCAATCCTGCACTCACCACAACTTGACTTTTATGTAAATTAACCATTTGGCCTGAAGCTGTTTGATAGGACTCCAAGAAGCGCCGAAATCTTTGTAAATTTTTTGAACTGCCATTCAGAAATATGACTAAATCATCAGCGAACCCCAGATGTGTTATTTGAGGTACCATGCCCGATTGAAAACCTTTTATTGTACCATTTTCCATTAACGTCTTAAGTCCTCGTGAGAATCCTTCAGATGCCATTATAAAGGGTAATGGAGAAAGTGGATCGCCCTGTTTGACTCCACGTGTGATAGGAAAAAAAACCTGCAGAATTCCCATTAATTAGAATTGAACAACGTGTGGCTGACAAGTTGTTAATGAGCAGTCTAATAAGGCGCGGATGAAATCCCATCTTGGTCATGATTAGTCGTAAAAATGTCCAACATACTCTATCAAACGCCTTTGCCATATCCAGCGTAATAAGTATGTGACCTCCACACACTGACCTATCCATAATATGTACCATTTCTTGCGCCAATAGTATTTGTTCCGTGATATCCCTACCTTTCATGAACCCTGCTTGTTCAGGTGATATAATTTTTGGCAATAAAAGCGAAAGGCGTGTGGCTATTAAGCGTGTAATTGCATTAGACATAAAATTTGTTAAGCAGATGGGCGATATTCCGAATAAGTGATAGGATTTGCCACCTTTGGTATCAATGTAATGAGTGCAGCTGCCATTTTAGCAGGTGGATGGATCCCTAAGAAGAATTCTTGAACGGCTTTATAAACATCCATAGATATAATGCTCCAAAAGTGTCTATAGAAAGACCCTGGAAAACCATCCGGGCCAGCGGCATTTGATGGGCTCAAATCCCATACTGCTTTTTGCACTTCAGAAAGATCCGGCATGCGCAATAATTCTGTGTTGTCAACAGTTGAAACCAGATGCAGAACATACTGCAAAATTTCGTCATAATTATTTGTTGCCTCAACTGTAAATAAGTTTTGAAAATACCGAATGGCTTCGCTCTCAATATCTTGTTGAGAATCCAATTGTACTCCATCTTGATTTTTGATACGCTGGATGCATTGCCTTTACCGTTTCTCTTTTACATTTTGATGGAAGAAATTTGTGTTCGCATCCCTTTCAGACATCCATTTTACGTTTGCTTTTTGCTTCCAAAATAACATGTCATGTTTCTGTGACAATTGCAGTTGACTCATTGCATAGTGATATGCTGTTCTCGCTTCATCCGTATGCTGTGCATCATATAGTCTTTCACATTTGGTTACTTCCTCTTCAGCTGCAATAACAGCATCAAAAATATTGCCAAAGACTTCTTTGTTCCATCTTGCCAAGCATGTTTTCAATTTTTGCAGCTTTGTATAAATCCCCCACATTCCACCAATTGTAGGGAAAGATTGCCAGTGGTGCTTCACATAATCATCAAATTCTGGATGTGTTGTCCAAACGTCTAAGTACCGAAATGATGATGACAAACGACGTGTTTCCAGTTTGCATTATAGAAATATAGGTGTGTGGTCCGACGATGTTCGGTTCAAATGTTGGTACTGAACCATTGCAAATAGATCAAAGAAACTCGCAGTACATAGGTAACGATCTAACCGGCGACTGACTCATCCCAATCCTCTGCCATCTGACCATGTAAAAGGGGACCCTTGAAATGTAATATGTTGTAATGTAGCTACTACAACGAATTTATTAAAGTCCTGCCGCGTTCGCAATGCAGGTACTGATCTGCCTTGGTGTTCGTCCAATGAAAGATAAGTATTGAAGTCTCCACCTACAATCCATGCCCGGTCTATTGATGTGTGAAACAGTTTGAGATCAGCCCATAGTGGTCGACGGGCAGTAATAGTATGAAGTGCATATACAATGGTGCACCAAAAGGTCTCTCTTGTGTGCAGTATATTAAATTTCAAAGAGTGATTTTGTACCCCTGCACGTTGGTCTTCCAACTGAACAATAGTCTCCCTCCAGAAAATCCAAGCTTTGTCATCAATGACTGATATAACATTGGAGAACCCCAGCTGCAATCCGTGAGATAGTAAAGTAGATGCTCTTTTCTTTGGCTCGATTACTACTAAGATATGAAAATGATGATGACGATTTAATGATATTAACATTGGCAGGGAGGTACTAATACATCTAACATTCCAAATCAACATATTCATTGTGTAGATAAAATATCAAATGAGTTTGAGAGTGCAGCACGAGATCTTGTTGTTGGTGGTGAAGTTGGTTCCATGTTGCGAACACGACGACGAAGCAGCCTAGGTGGTACTCGAAATTGGCTTTCATGAGTATTTTCTGTTGGGGATGTTGTACATGAATACGTCTGATCCTGTAGTCATCGTTGTGCATCATCAATCACTACAGCCTGGACCACATTTGATACGTAATTAACAAAATCATCATCTGTTCGAAACTGCTGAGGAGTAGTCATTTTTTAGCTGCAAGTCATCCTTTGTTGTTGTCAAATATTGATGAGTAGCCGGATATTCTCCTATTATGATATCATCAATACTCTGCAACTGTGCTAAATCCTGGGTTGTGGTAATGTGAGCATTTTGCAACAGATCAGGCGAAAGCAGATTTACCTGATTGGGTGGAGGTGAACCACATGGTCCTGTGTTTGCATCAGTTAAGGGATCTGGAGGAGTTTGCAACATATTGGGCACGGATGATGGAAATTTTTTTGGAGTCCATCTTGTGTCTTTATCTTTTGGTTTGGCCATGCTCGTAGAAGTCTTCTGCAATGCCCTAGACGCATGCATGATGAACAGTACCGTGGAATGTCTTCATATGTGACCGGCTGTGATATAGTTCGAGAGGATAATTGAATATGCACTCTGGATGGCAATTCTTTGGAGATATTAACTTCAACACACAATCTCGCTACCGATGGACGTAAACGTTCGGTAGTAGCGTTATCAAGCTTCATAGGCGTTCCAATCATTTTTCCTATTTGAAATAATGCATCCTTTTGATGAAAATGAACTGGTAATTCAGGAAGAGATATCCATATTGGAAATATTGGAACATCAAATTAAGGATCATAATCTGGCGTCCACTTGGTAACACGCATATATTTTCCTGCGATCATCCAACTTTGACGAGAAAAGAAATGCAAATAATCTGGCTCCTTCGCAAATTCCATTAGTATATAATTTGAATCCAGCAATCCAATACGTACCGTGCTATTGAATCCTATTCGATCAATGGTGGCGCAGATGATAGTTAATGGCGGCCTGCCATACCAGAACGATCCAACCAACGAAAATTTGTATGGTTCAGCCAATGCAGAAACCTCATCGTCTGTAAAAGAAATCATTGGACTACCCTTGTATCGATGTATGGTTTTATCAACAATTGAATGGCTAGACGATGATTTGAATAGAGAAACAAAAGTTGGCTGCTTTTTCGATGGTGATAATGGCAGATCCGCCATTGTTGTCGCTGTTTATAATTGCAGAAAATAGAAAATAAAAACAGAAAACAGAAAATGATGAATGTATAACGCAGGAAGATGAGAAAAAAAATGCAAAAAAGCTACCGGAGAAGAAGATCGGCGACGGCTAAAAGCCGCCGCCTTTTATCGCCAGAGCACGGAAACACTGCAGCATTTTTATATGATGATCATCCTATATATGTATATATATATATATGCACATATATTATAAAACACTTTTGAGAGGAAGACACGCTACCTTTCCTTTCCATCGGTAATAGTGGCGGTGGTTGTCGATACTTCATTAAGGAATTCAACAACTGGTGGTTCTGTGTAATCACTTGGAAGACACAGTTGCCATGCATATCAAGATTGCAACAGTGTTAACCAATTGAGCAAGGTACAATTCCGCATTTATTCACTTTCCTTTTATGTTCTCTTAAGCGGTCCTTGAAAAACGAGTCTACCATGTAGATTTAACATAAATATTGTAAACACTACACATATGTTGAGATATAAAATGTTTTGATGACGTAAAAAGGTGTTTTGAATAAGTTAAAAAAGGAATGTCACACTTGGAATTTGAAGCAAAGATGAGAAAAACAAATTATGAGACATAGATCTCTCACATAGTTCGATCTATGTCACATCAATCTCTCAAAAGGAGACTTCGATCGATATATGTTAAGATTGTTCAAGGTTGAAAAGTTTTCGCCCAAAATCGATCTCTCCAAATTGGGGACGTCGATCGATCGATGTCACTTCAGTCTCTCCAAGAGAGACTTCGATCTATCGATGTGAGGCAGTCTCAAAACTAGAAAGTTTCTGGAAGACATCGATCTTTCAGCCCAAGGACATCGACCGATCGATGTCACTTCAGTCTCTCAAAAGGAGACTTTGATCGATCGATATAGTGCAGGTTCAAAACTGAAAACTCTCTGGAGGACATCGATCTCTCAGCTCAGGCACTTCGATCGATCGATGTCTCCTAGAATTCGAATTTTTATGAACGTTGGAACAAAATCCAAGGTAGATTCATGGTGTTTTATCTTTCTAATCTTGCTCAAATTTCTTGTGGACTTTACTCTAACCTTACACATGCTTGCTTGACTATTCTATCCATTTATAAGTTATTCTAGGTTGGCTATTGAGAATCAAATCACTCCATAGGTTGGCTAAAGACTATTTGGACATTATCTTGACATTTGATGGAGTCGAAGACATGGTGGAGGCTTCAAAAACATGAAGAATACCTCCTATAAATGGATGAAGCTCAGATGAGGCAAAAACACACTTTCACCATCATCAAGCTTTATTCTTCTTTGTTGTATATTTCTCTCATATGTGTACAGTGCTTAAAAGCTTGTTAAGCTTTCTTTGTTTTTCATTGTTGTATATTGAGAGATAGTGAGTCTAACACAAGAGAAACCATAAATATCTGATCTCTTGCTTGTGTTTGGACTAGTGAGAAAGTGTGATCTCCACTACTTCTTTTAATCCACTGTGAGAAAGTTCTTGAGAGAACTTTGTTAAAGTTGTGAGGTAGCAAGAAGTTGTTTTTGCTTAGAGTTGTTGTTGTTGCACAAAGGTATTTTGTGCAAGAAGTTGTTGTTGTGGTTGCTCACACTAAGGTGTTAGTATAAGTATTGTTGTGGTTGCTCTTATTAGCTTTAATAAGAAGAGTAGTTGAAAATCCACTTTGGAAACAAAGTGGTAGTCGAGTAGAATCATTTACGATTCGAACTACTCTATATCCGGTGTACTCATTCATTGTTTCTCATCTCCCACTCTTGCTTTGATTTTGAATTCTATTTGAGTTGAGTCAAACAAGAAAATTCCACAAAATTGCCCAACACTATATTCACCCCCCTTCTAGAGTGTGTTACGGACCTAACAATTGGTATCAGAGCCTAACCTTGATTGTTTGACTAATCTTTGCAAGTAGCAATGTTAAAGATTATGGCAATGACAATCTCTTCATCCTACACTTCAACCTCCAAGAAACTTCACTATTTTCAAGATTAAACACTAAAGCACCTACGTTTGATGCCCAAAATTACTCTTTGTGGAAATTTCAGATGATCAATCATTTGAAATGTTGTGGATTTGATATATAGAGAGTCGTTGTCAAAGGAATCGAAGTTCCTATGATTACCAACTCAAAAGGAGAATCAATGTTCAAAGATGAGGATGACTACACCGACGAAGAGAAGATAAACTTCGCCATAATGGCAAAGCATTCGATATTCTTTAAAGTGCTCTTACCACCACCGAGCTCATAAGACTTCAAGGTCTTGAAACAGACCATGAAGCATGGAAGAGGCAAGAACTGATACATGAAGGGACTGAGCAAGTAAGAATAACCAAAAGACTTATGCTCATGAAGGAGTATGAAATGTTCGGTATGAAGAGTCGTTAAAAGATTGAGGAAACTATTGACCGATTCACTGGAATAGTGAATCAACTTTCCATGGTGGACAAGAAAATCTCAAATGAAGACCTTGTCTCAAAACTCATCAACTATTTGCCAAGAGAAATGACATCTATAGTCACCGTCGTCACCGAATCAAAGAATCTCAAGACTCTTACTTTTGATGAGCTATCCGGTAATCTTCTTACTCATGAAATTCTTATTTATGAGCAAAATAGGATGAATCCTACCAAGCCTACCCATGCATCACACAAAGGATTAGTGGTAGAGTCCGATGAATCAGATGAAGAAGTTGCTCTTCTAGTAAGGAAATTTAGAAGAATAGCAACAAGAAATAAGGCTCAAGCAAGAAAGTTCTTCAAGAGACCACCCAAGGAAAAAGAAGCAATTGAAAATTGCTATAGGTGTGGTCGACCTGGTCACTTCATTGCCGATTGCATGTCAAGGAGCCACAAAAGTAAGAAAAGAAGGTCTTTCCTCAAATGAAGAAAACCCTTAATGCGGAGGTAACCACGTGGGATAATCTCCTCTCTAAATCGGAAGGAGCAGAAAGTGAAGACAAGGATGTTGGACTTGTTGCAATAGTTGAGAATCCAAAAGCACAACATACTTGTCTCTTGACAATCGAGAATGACCTTGAGATAAACTCTAACTCTTTTAATTTGCAAGATGATTTTGAAAAACTGAATTTAAAATATGAACACTTGAAGAAAGAATTTAAACATGCATATTAGAAATCAAGAGCTTGCATGATAAGAATATTTTGATGTTTCAAGATCATGACATCATACTCACCATGCATAAGCCCGTAGCTCTTGAAAATGTGGAAATTAAGAAAGAATATGAGAGACTAAGATTAGACTTACAAAAACTAACCGATGGTAAAAATAATCTAGACAAATTACTTGGAAATCAAAGAATGGGAAATGATAAATTCGGTGTAGGATTTAATTCATCACATTCTTCCATTAAGCCTAAGTCATTAAAGAAAAAGTAAAATAAGAGAAAAACACAACATAGCTAATTATATTATAAACCAATGCATGTACCCACTTGTTTTCATTGTAACAAAGTAGGACATGTGTAGAGTGCATGTAGAGTTAGATTTGGTAGTATGTATGTTTGGAAGCCTAAGGGTCGACAAGCTAACCCTAAAGGACCCAACCATCAAAGGGTACCAATGCATAAATCTCTTGGTTTTGTAAGCTCTCAAGATAAATGGAGTAGCCAAAGAAGATGGAACCAAATGGCTTATGGACAGCGGATGTTCAACACATATAACGGGAGGCAAAACTTTGTTCACCAAGCTCAAGCTCCAAGATGGTGGAATGGTTTATTTTGGCAATGGGAGAGCCAAAATCCTTGGACATGGAGAAATTGGTAAATCTTCTTTCACTATTAATAATGTATTATATGTAAGTGTTAGTCAACTATGTGATGCTAATTTTCAAGTTGAATTTGTGAAAAGAAAATGCATTGTGAAAAAGAATAATAAAATTGTTTTTGAGGCTATAAGGAAAAATGATGTTTATAAATTTAGCACACATGATTTGATATCACAAAATGTTTCTTGCCTAGTTGCCAAAAATGATTTGACTCAACTATGGCATAGACGACTTGGACATATTAGTTTCAAAAATTTCAAAGAGATTTGCAAAAATGAAAAGGTCCAAGGTTTTCCAAAATTAAATTTCGAAAACCATGGCTTATGTGACACTTGTCAAAAGGCAAAGTTTGTTAAAGCAAGCTTCAAGCTCAAGAATGAAATCTCCACCACCAAACCTCTACAATTTCTTTATATGAATTTGTATAGGGACATTGGTACAACAAGTCTAGATAGAAAATATTACACCTTTGTGGTGGTACACAACTTCTCCAGGTTCACTAGGGCCATGTTTTTAGCTAAAAAGAATGATACATGCCAAGAGTTTATAAAACTCTGGGAGAGAATAGAAAATCAAAAAAAAGTCACAATTAAAGAAATTAGAAGTGATAGAGGTGGTGAGTTTGACGGTGAGTTTCAAGAATTTTGTGTATTCAAAGGGTATGGACACAATTTCTCGGCTCTAAGAACTCCTCAACAAAATGGTGTTGCGGAAAGGAAAAATAGAACATTTCAAGAAATGAGTAGAGCCATGCTAAATGAATTTGAGCTACCCAAGTACTTCTTGTCTGAAGCAGTAAACACCGCTTGTCATGTAACCAATAGAGTTTACTTGAGACCACCTCTCAAAAAGACACCTTATGAGCTTTAGAAAGGTAGAGTACCAGATATTGGTTCTTTCAAGGTATTTGTTTGTATGTGTTTTATACTTAATACTAAAGATAAATTGGATAAACTCGATTTCAAAGCGGATGAATGATTCTTTATGGGATATGCTCAAAATAGCAAGGCATTTAGAGTATATAACAAAATGACTATGATAGTTGAAGAGTCAATTCATGTTAAGTTTAGTGATTTCCTTGAGGATGAACCATGCATAAATAATGAGGATGATGAGGAAATAATTAAGTAAGTCATATAGAAAAATTTGAGATTCAAAAGGGAATATTGTCATTGAACTTAGGATTGACCCACTTCAAAATGAACCTAAGGTTGAAGATAAAGAAGCGAGGGGAGATACTTCAAATTTACCGGATTCATAAGTATAAGAAATATCATCCAAGAGAATTAATATTAGGTGAAACAAGTCAAGGAATAATACTAGGAGGAAATTTAATGAAAATGCTTTCATTTAACAAGTTGAGCCAAAAAATATAAAAGAGGTTATAAATGATGAAGATTAGGTATTAGCCATGCAAGAAGAGCTAAATCAATTTGAAAGAAGTGATGTTTGGAAATTAATGACTAAACCAAGTGATCACCCCATAATTGGCACTAAATGTGTATTTAAAAACAAAATGGATGATAACGGAAACATCACTAGAAACAAAGCTAGGTTAATAGATCAGGGATATAGACAAAAAGAAGGCATAGACTATGATGAGACTTTTGTCCCCGTAGCTAGGTTAGAAGCTATTAGGATGCTATTAGCATATGCATGCTATAAGGACTTCAAACTATATCAAATGGATGTGAAATCCGCCTTCTTGAATGGAATAATTCAAGAATAAGTGTGTGTAGCTTTACCACCGGGGTTTGAAAATCATAATTATCTAAATCATGTATTTAAACTCAAGAAGGCCCTTTATGGACTTAAACAAGCTCCTAGGGCATGGTATGAAAGATTAAGTAACTTCTGACTTGAAAATGAGTTTTCAAGAGAAAAATTCAACACTAATATTTTTATTAAAGAACAAGAAAATCAGCAATTGCTTGTGCAAATTTATATGGATAGTGTTATATTTGGTGCTACTATTGATTCTCTTTGTGAGCATTTTGCTAAGTTGATGGAAAGAGAATTTGAGATGAGCATGATGGGTGAACTCAATTACTTCCTTAAACTTCAAATCAAGAAAACTCAAGGGAGGGTTGAATAGTGGGTGAGCAAAATTTGGTTTTAAAAATTGTTTTAATCCAAAAACCCAACTTCTGAAAACAGTTTCTGTTTTCAGGACCTATTTTGCAACGTTTGAAAAACCAGGTTACATGTTTTCAAAAATTCTGAAATTTGGAGAGATCTTGGTCTCAGATGTTCTGAGTATCTCCTAAAAATTTCAGATCAAAATTCAACCTTTAACTCTCTTAAAAATTGTTGGTGGTCAGATTGCGCAAATCTGCCAGAAACGGTAGTCTGACTTGAAAAATGTATTCTGATCAAACCGTGGCTCAAAATGATCTGAAAATTTAATGACAAACCCCTTTTTATGTGTATTTAATTGGGTTGAAACAGTTTTGAAACATTCCTTTGGAAAGTTATTCAAATACGTTAAAAGTCTCAACCTTTGCAAGCCTGAACATCAGACAGCACTAGTCTCAGAACTTTTGACATTTGGATGACTTATACTTGTCCAAAAGGGTTGAAACTTGCGCCAAATGAAACTTAAAACATTTGTCTATGTTTTTGGAAAGCGTGATTTTTGAAATTCGTTTGATATTTTTAAGATTGCGATGAAACTGATGCACAGTGCTGGAAACTGAAAGTAAGTGCTGAAAAGTAAAGAACACAAGGAATTTTATACTGGTTCGGTTAAATCAACCTACCCCAGTCTTCGAGGACACCTTCCTCGATTATCACTAATCACAAAACAACAAACAACAGCTTACCACACAGGGTTGATGGAGTTATACACCAACTCCAACCCTTTACAAACCTTACAAAGAATCACAATGATCACGACCACCACCACCGAGCGGATGAAAGATTGATCACACCTTGATCATTTTTTTACAACAATATAGCGTGTATGGTGGTTTATATGAAACCTAAACAATATGTAATATGAATACAATAGGCTTTTAGAGAGAAGAAGAAAGAAAGGTAGAAGAAGGAGATGATGATAAGGTTTTTCACTTGAGAGTTGCTTTCTTGGCAACACTTCATTGGATGACCATGAAGGCCTTGCTTACTTGGCACTCATTGATTGGAAGAGAGTTGTTATCATTTGATGACTGTATAAATCTGAAAAATATCACTTAAAAACATATGCCAATTAGTCATAAAAACATTGTCAATTATCTCACAATCAATTCTACATAATTTGCAAGACAAATTATCTGCATTTTCCTTACAAAAATCGGCCAACATTTCTCACATGCTGAAATTTTTCAGCATGTGCACTATCCAAGATACATTTAAATTGTTGCCATGTTGGTATTAGATTAATCCCTTGAAAATGAAGAATCAAATATGTTAAATCCTAAGACCAAATTTTCGGTCATATACATTCAACACATGCTGAAATTTTCAGCATGTGCACTAATCAAGACAAGTTCAAATTATTGTCATATTATCATCCAATAACTCCATTTGAATTAAAGAAATAAATAAGTCACCATTAAGCTTAAAAATTCGGCCATTATAGCACACATGCTGAATTTTCAACATGTGTCATATATGTGGCATAGTTTGAAACATTACCTTGCGTAGCACCCTCATTTATGTCACCAACCTTGTATACTTCATTCTTGGCCAATCAAGATGCCAACTAGACTCCACATATGCTCCATCAAAGCTGATTTAGGCGTGTGATGTAGGATTGGCATGTGCTGAATTTTATTTTTGCAAACTTTATAAAAGAGTGTAGAATACTATACACATATGATATATTCCAATCAGCCCTAAATTGATTTTTCTAGAACACTTTAGAATGTATTGAATATGTAAAAACTATCTAGATACATGTTATATGTCATGCGAAAAAACGTTCCATGTGTCGTGTTCATAGAAAACCGAATTTTCGACTTTTGTCGATTACGCGATTTTTCTCCGATTGAATTCAAACTTTTTGCACATGTCATATATATTATGTCACACATAATATACATATAATAACTTGAATATTCAGCTCTAATGGCTGAAATAAGTGGCGCCCCATGTACTTAAAATGTTGAATTTGAAATCTTCACAATTTGGCCTTAATTGGGGGTGATTTGTGTGTGTCAACATGGAATGATTTTATGGTTGTATATACCATGTAAGCCACGAAATGTGTGGCCATTTTTGAAGTGTAGGGGCTGGCCATCTATATATGGCAAGTACGTGACACGTTGGCGAAGTTTCGGTTGTCACCTGATACGACAATTTTTGGTTTAGAACCTTGTAACATGTCATAATAATTTTGTCATCACCATGACTTATATCATATGATATAAGACCTGAATATACTCATAAATATGAGGTAAGTATGGTGGTGTGACGTTAACGTACGTTCGTAAAATATATAATGTGTCGGTAGTACGTTGGAATATATGTGTATAGTGCCTTTTAAAAAAATCTGTATATATATATATATATATATATATATATATATATATATATATATATTAAAAGGCGTGTGATAAAGGTGGGAGAGAACTTTCCATTCTTCAATTTGTTGCCTTTGTGCCTTTTCCAAATATGGCTTCATTTAATGAACTATTTAGTTCATTTAACTAAGTACTTCACTTAATAAACTAGTTTAGTTCATTAACAGTGGCACCTGAAAATAGTTCAAACACAACAAATGTTTGCCATTTGATGTAAGCTTTAAAGCTTCATGGCTCGTTAGTACGGCAATATTATATATGAACTATATAAGGCAGGTTTCATGCAAAAACGTGTCAAGTCATAAAATGTGTCACACATTTCTTTAGTACACGTTATTTAAAGCATGCATTTTGTAATCACTCAAACCTCTTTTTCTCAACAATCTCCCCCTTTTGATGATTTAAAAAATAACCTAAGTTCATGATTTAAATTTTGTCTCTCCCCCTTCAATTGTGCACAAATTCAAATTTTAAATTTCAAATTTCGAATTGTCTCCCCTTTCATTTGTGCAATTAATCTCTCTCTCCCCCTTAAATCATGCATTCTCTCCCTCTTTATTTTTAAAGAAAATCAAAAATACATTTAAATATTGAAAGAGAATCAAATCAAATCAGCAGAAATCATGCCTAATTTAGAACGGAGATTTTCATACGTGGCCTGATTTAGTGCCTTAGTGAAGATGTCTGCTACTTGTGCCTCAGTGCGTACGTGATCTATGACAATATCACCATTATTTACGTGATCGCGGAGGAAGTGATATTGTACTTCTATATGCTTGGCTTAGAGTGTAGCACGGGATTCTTAGATAAGTTTATGGCACTCATACTATCACAATAGATGAGGATAAGATTTACCATGATACCGAAATCAGAAAGTTGTTGTTTTAACCATAGTAATTGTGTACAACAAAGACTAAGTGCCATGTATTCAGCTTCGGTAGTGGATAATGCTACACTTGCTTGCTTTTTCGAAAACCATGAAATTAATGCATTTCCTATAAATTGACAAGTGCCACTTGTGCTTTTCCTATCTATTTTGCATCCACCATAATCTGCGTTAGTATAGGCATGCAACTTAAATTCACAATCTTTATCATACCAAATGCCTAAAGTGGGTGTGTGCTTAATATAGCGAAATATACTTTTCACAGCATTATAATGAGATACTTTTGGTTGACTTTGAAAACATGCACACATACAAACACTAAACATGATATCAGGTCTACTAGCAGTGAGATATAGCAAAGAACCAATCATAGACCTATATAAAGCATTATCAAAGTCCTTTCCATGTTCATCTTTATCTAGTTTAGTGGTGACGCTCATAGGGGTGGTGGACGGTTTTAAATTCTCAAAATTAAACTTTTTAATCATGTCATTTATATGTTTAACTTGGATTATATGTATACCTTTACTCGTTTGTTTAATCTGCAAGCCAAGAAAGTAATTCAATTCACCGACCATAGACATTTCAAATTCATATTTCATGCAAGTTTTGAAATCTTCAACAAGCTTGTGAGATGTAGATCCAAAAATGATGTCATCATCATAAATTTGAATGATTAGTAAATCCGATTTATCTTGTTTTAAGAATCGAGTGCTATCTATCATGCCTCTTTTAAAACCTCTAAAAGAAATGTAGAAAAACGATCATACCATGCCCTAGGTGCTTGCTTTAAACCATATAGTGCCTTCTTTAGTTTGTACACGTGATCGGGGTGTTTCAAATCTTCAAAACCGTATGGTTGTTTCACGTATACTTCTTCTTGTATAAAGCCATTTAAAAATGCACTTTTCACGTCCATTTGATAAAGTTTAAAACCTTTCATGCAAGCAATAGCAAGTAAAATTCGTATGGCTTCTAAACGTGCTATGGGTGCAAATGTTTCCTCATAATCTATTCTTTCTTCTTGATTATATCCTTGTGATACAAGTCTAGCCTTGTTTCTAACAACTTTTCTTTCTTCATTCATTTTATTTCTAAACACCCACTTTGTGCCGATTATAGTCTTATCTTGTGGTCGTGGCACTAAGTCCCATACATCATTTCTCACGAATTGATTAAGTTCATCATGCATAGCATCAATCCAAGAAGAATCACTCAAAGCATCAAACACATTTTTAGATTCAATTTCGGATATCATGACATGAAATTGATTTACTTCATCCGGATTTATTCTTCTACGTGGTCGCACACCGTGAGTGATGTTGCCTATAATGAGATCGTGTGGGTGATCCCTATGCCATCTTGATTGATTATTTTCTACGTTCTCATGCATTTCTAGTGTGTTTACTTCATCATGCGTGCCATCATCATCATCTAACACAGGTTTTAATTCAAAATCATCTTCATATTCTTTATCTTTTTCAACTTCACCAAATTCATTGAACTTCACATGAATGAATTCTAAAATTTGTCTAGTGATGGGATCATAATATCTATATACTTTTGAATTCACTGAATATCCAACAAAGATGCATTCAATTGATTTAGATTCAAACTTGTCTAAATTATCTTTCGTATTTAAAAGAAAGCATTTGCAACCAAACACACGAAAGTAATCAATCTTAGGCATACGATCATTTATTATCTCCTAAGGCGTTTTATTTATTTTCTTTCTAATAGACAAGCGATTAACTATATAGCATGCACAATCTACGGCTTCCGCCCACAAAAATCTTGGCAATTTATTTCCACACAACATGGTTCTAGCGATTTCTTGTAGTGTCCTATTCTTTCTTTCTACTACTCCATTTAGTTGTGGAGTTCTAGGTGGTGAAAATTCGTGTTTGATTGCTTTTTCTTCGCAAAATGCAATCATGTCCTTGTTTTTAAATTCACCGCCTCTATCGCTTCTAATCTTTTTCACATTTAAACCATATTGATTTTCAAGTTGTTTTATTAGTTTTGCAATCTCGATGGCACTATCATCTTTATGTGCAAGAAACAAAGTCCAAGTATAGCGAGAAAAATCATCCACGATAACACATGCATAATGACGTCCACCTAGACTCGTAGTGCGACTAGGACCAAACAAATCGATGTGTAATAATTCCAAAACTCTAGACGTGCTTATCTCATTTTTAGGTTTAAGTGACTCGCGTGTTTGTTTGCCTTTAATGCAAGATTCACATTACTGAAAGTTGTCTAAATCAAGTTTAGGCAATCCTCGTATTAGGTTCTTTCGTTGGACCTTTTCAAGTGTAGAAATGTTGATGTGTCCTTAACGTCTATGCCACAAATTAACGTTAGGTTCATTTGATATAAAACACTTAACCTTAGCGTCTAACATGTCATCCATAGAAAACGTAAAAATGTTTCCTTCCCTTTTTTCCTTTTAACACTACTTCTCCATTTTTATTTATTATATTACAATATGGATGAGTAAAACACACATCAAAACCATTGTCAATAAATTATGAGATGCTAAGAAGATTATAGGATAAGTTGCTTACCAGAAAGACGTTGGAGATTTGAAGGGTGCTTGGGCTTCCTATTGTACCTTTTCCAAGATTCTTCTTTCATTGTTGTCTCCATAGGTCACGGATCCGCCTTTTATGACCTTATTCAACTTCGTGAACAAGATCGGGTCATCCGTCATATTCCTCGAGCAACCACTGTCAAGGAACCACTTGATGGATGTGTCTTTTAATGTATGGGTTCCCTGCAATGTACAACAATAATTTAGGTACCCTTTTAATTTTGGGTCCTTTTGAGTTATTTATTCACCTCTTAGTAAAAGTACCTTTCGGTACCCATACTTGGGTGATCCTTCTCGGCCTAGCAAATGGTAAAAATGTAGATGAAGGAGCAATGTAGTAGACATGGGGTGAGAAAACGTTAGGCCTTTGGCCGAGAATCCCCTTATGCACATTATGTGGTGTGCGTTGTTGATATGCTCTTGTGTTAGTGTGCATTGTGTGTGATCTAGATGTATGGAATGAATTTTGTGTATGCACCACTTGTTTCTTCTCATATCTATATGGCACATAATTATATTTTGCATGATATGAAGAAGATCTATGACGAGATGAGGGGAGAGGGGGCCTTTGCCTCATCTCAGACGCCATGTTTACTTTAGGTGTGTCTACTTTCTTAGACAAGACGAATTTGGTTGGTTTAATTGATACTTCATTTGTCTCAATGTATCCTAATTCGGTTTTATCACTATCATGTTTTTGTGATAGAATAATATGATCTAGCATGTTAGATCCCGTGTCAAATTGTTTCATCATTTTCTCTAAACCCGTGTTCTTTGATTTCAAATTTGAAATCCTGGATTTCATTCATTATTATGCGTGGTCAATGATGAGATCTCTGACTTTAATGCATTGATGATGCGTGACGACTCTTCTTTTGAATCGGTTAATTGAGAAACAAGATTCGTGTTAGAAGATTCTAACAACTTCTTGTCTTCAATTAATCGCTTCTTTTCTTTTGCGAGAGTCTTAGTAAATTTATACAATTCTAAATATTGGCTGAAAAGATCATCATATGAAGGTTCAGAGTCAGATTCGGAATCAGAAGATACCTCGTTTGATGCTTTGGATACAAAGCATACTTGTGCCGTCTCCTCTTCTGTATCAGTCTCAGAGTCAGATGTGTCACTCCAAGTGGAGGCCTTAAGAGCTATTCTCCTTTGTTTTGGTTCTGAGACGAATCTATTTTTGGTCCGATCCTTGTCAGGGCTTTTGTTTGTTTGCTTGTCCTTGTTAGGACAATCATAAGATAAATGTCCAAGTTTCCTGCATTCATAGCATTTTACGTCCTTCTCATTTGTCTTATTTTTATTTCTTTTAGTGGAAGTAGTCTTAGGTTTTTTTTGAATGACTTTCTCATGAATTTTCTCAAACCTTTAGCCAACAGTATTAAGTCATCATTGTCTGATTCAGAATCACTATCATCTACATGATCGGAATAAGTAGAGACGTATTCATTTGATTTAAAGGCAATAGTTTTACCTTGTTTCGACGTTGATTTCGATTTCCTTATAGTGAGTTTGTTTTCATATACTTTTAGTGATCCAATTAGTTCCTCAATTTTTATTGATTTGGTTTCTTTGCATTCCTCTATAGCCATCAATTTAGGGTCCCATTTGGAAGGAAGGCTTCGTAGTACCTTTTGGACCTTTTCCTGCGTAGAGAAAGCTTTGCCAAGAGACTCAAGAGAATTGTAAATGTTATTCAAGAGAATTGTAAATGTTATTCAAGCGTAGATCCATATCGACAATAGACTCATTTAGCAATAACGTAAAGGACTCAAGTGTAGACATAAGCATATTAATTTTGGACTCCTTTACTTGGCTAGTCCCTTCGTGTTTCATCTCAAGAATTCTCCACATTTCTTGGGCATTAGAGCAATTAGACACATAGCTAGATTCACTTTTACTTATCCCGTTTAAAAGTAATTGCATGGCTCTAGCATTCATTCTTAGTCTCTTTTTGTCATCACTAATATACTCTTGTTTTGGCTTAACGACCTCTTGTGTGACTCCATCTACAGTAGATAATTTTGAAGAAACAAATGGATCGTCCTCTATAATAGACCATAGATCAATATCAATAGCCATAAAAAAAGTTTCATTCTTAACTTCCATTGAATAAAGGACTCACCATCAAAAAGAGGAGGCTTTTGACTAGACGTACCTTCCTACTCGGTTTTGAAGCTAGTGGTTGCCATCTCACTTAGATCTTTGGATCCTTTGGTTGTGAGTGTGCCTGCGCTCTGATACCACTTGTAGGACCTGCAAGGCACCACTAGAAGGGGGGTTGAATAGTGGGTGTGGAAATTTTGGTTTTTAAAATTGTTTTAATCCAAAAACCCAACTTCTGAAAACAATTTCTGTTTTCAGGACCTGTTTTGCAACGTTTTTAAAACTAAGTTAAAGGTCTTCAAAAATTCTGAAATTTGAATATATTTTAGTCTCAGATGTTCAGAGTATCTCCTAAAAATTACAGATCAAAATTCAACCTTTAACCTTTTTAGAAATCGTTGGTGGTCAGATTGTGCAAATCTGCCAGAAACAGTAGTCTGAATTGAAAATTTTATTATGATTAAACCGTGGCTCCAAATGATCTGAAAATTTATTGACAAACCCCTTTCTATGTGTATTTATTTGGGTTGAAACAGTTTTGAAAAATTCCTTTGGGAAGTTAGTCAAATACGTTCAAAGTCTCAACCTTTACAAGCCTGAAAATCAGACAGCACTAGTCTCAGAACATTTGACGTTTGGATGACTTATACTTGTCCAAAAGGGTTGAAACTTACGCCAAATGAAACTTAAAACGTTTGTCTATGTTTCTTGAAAGTTTCATGATTTTTGAAATTTGTTTGATATTTTTAAGATTGCAATGAAACTGATACACTGTGCTGGAAACTGAAAGAAAGTGCTGAAAAGTAAAGAACACAAGGAATTTTATATTGGTTCGGTTAAATCAACCTACTCCAGTCTTTGAGGACACCTTCCTCGGTTATCACTAATTACAAAACAACAAACAACACCTTACCATACAGGGTTGATGGAGTTATACACCAACTTCAACCCTTTACAAACCTTACAAAGAATCACAATGGTCACGAACACCACCACCGGGCGGATGAAAGATTGATCACACCTTGATCAATCTTTTACAACAATATAGCGTTTATGGTGGTTTATATGAAGCCTATACAATATGTAATATGAATATAATAGGCTTTTAGAGAGAAGAAGAAAGAAAGGTAGAAGAAGGAGATGATGAAAAGGGTTTTCACTTGAGAGTTTGTGAGACTTGTCTTGTTTTTTGTTTGCTCTCCTTCTCTCCTTTTTATCAAAAGTGTCCGCCCCCTTATTTGCTTTTCTTCCCCTTGAAAATTATCTTTTAATTCCTTGGAAGAATATCTTGCATTATTGTGACATTCTCTTGCTTGCTTGGCAACACTACATTGGATGATCATTAAGGCCTTGCTTACTTGGCACTCATTGATTGGATGAGGGTTGTCATCATTTAATGATTGTATAAATCTTAAAAATATCACTTAAAAACATGTGTCAATTAGTCATAAAAACATTACCAATTATCTCACAATCAATTCCACATAATTTGCAAGACAAATTATCTCCATTTTCCTTACAAAAATCGGCCAATATTTCTCACATGCTGAAATTTCTCAGCATGTGCACTATCCAAGATACATTTAAATTGTTGCCATGTTGGTATTAGATTAATCTCATGAAAATGAAGAATCAAATATGTTAAATTCTAAGACCAAATTTTCGGCCATATACATTCAACACATGCTGAAATTTTCAGCATGTGCACTAATCAAGACAAGTTCAAATTATTGTCATATTATCATCCAATCACTCCACTTGAATTAAAGAAATAAATAAGTCACCATTAAGCTTAAAAATTCGGCCATTATAGCACACACATGCTGAATTTTCAGCATGTGTCATATATGTGACATAGTTTGAAACATTACCTTCTGTAGCTCCCTCCTTTATGTCACCAACCTTGTATACTTCATTCTTGGCCAATCAAGATGCCAACTAGGCTCCACATATGCTCCATCAAAGCTGATTTAGGCGTGTGATGTAGGATTTACATGTCCTGAATTTTATTTTTGCAAACTTTATAAAATACTGCATAATAATTATACACATATGGTATATCCAATCATCCCTAAATTGATTTTTTCTAGAACACTTTAGAATGTATTGAATACGTAAAAAGTGTCTAGATACATGTTATATGTCATGCAAAAAAACGTTCCACGTGTCGTGTTCGTAGAAAACCGAATTTTCGACTTTTCTCGATTACGCAATTTTTCTCCGATTGAATTCAAACTTTTTGCACATGTCATATATATTATGTCACACATGATATATATAGAATAACTTGAATATTCAGCTCTAATGGCCGAAATAAGTGGCGTCCCATGTGCTTAAAATGTTGAATTCGAAATCTCCACAATTTGGCCTTAATTGGGGGCGATTTGTGTGTGCCAACAAGGAATAATTTTATGGCTGTATATACCATATAAGCCACGAAATTTGTGGCCATTTTTGAAGTGTAGGGGCTGGCCATCTATATATGGCAAGTACGTGACACGTTGGCGAAGTTTCGGTTGTCACCTGATACAACATTTTTTGGTTTAGAACCTTGTAACGTGTCATAATAATTTTGTCATCACCATGACTTATATCATATGATATAAGACCTGAATATACTCATAAATATGAGGTAAGTATGGTGGTGTGATGTTAGTGTACGTTCATAAAATATATAATGTGTCGGTAGTACGTTGGAATATATGTGTATAGTGTCTTTTAAAAAAAATCTGAATATATATATATATATATATATATATATATTAAAAGGCGTGTGATAAAGGTGGGAGAGAACTTTCCATTCTTCAATTTGTTCCCTTTGTGCCTTTTTCAAATATGGCTTCATTTAATGAACTACTTAGTTCATTTAACTAAGTACTTCACTTAATGAACTAGTTTAGTTCATTAACAGTGTCACCTGAAAATAGTTCAAACACAACAAATGTTTTCCATTTGATGTAAGTTTTAAAGCTTCATGGCTCGTTAGTACGGCAACATTATATATGAACTATATAAGGCAGGTTTCATGCAAAAACGTGTCAAGTCATAAAACGTGTCATGCATTTCTTTAGTACACGTTATTTAAATCATGCATTTTGTAATCACTCAAACCCCTTTTTCTCAACATACATGTCTCAAACAAAGTACACAAAGGATTTTCTCAAGAAATACAAGTTTGAGCATGGAAAAAGTGTAAGCACACTAATGAACACAAATACAAAGCTTGACAAAGATGAAAAAAGAAAACCGGTTGAGGTAACCAAATATAGGGGTATGATTGGTAGTTTACTCTATTTAACGGCTAGTAGACAGGATATTTTGCATATGTGTGTTTATGTGCTAGATTTCAAAGTATGCATAAGGAATCGCATCTAGTTGCAATTAAACGTATTTTTAGATATTTGAAAGTTACTTTGAACTTTGGGCTACTTTATCTCAAAAAGGGATATTTTGACTTAAGAGGGTATAGTGACTCCGACTGCCCCAGAAACTTAGTCGATAGAAAAAGCACATTTGGGACATGCCAATTTCTTGGAGATTGCTTAGTTTCTTGGTTCTCCATGAAACAAAATAGTGTGTCACTTTCAACGGTGCTACTTTGGATGATAAACACCTTGAATGATTACAATGTCAAGTTTGACAAAGTTCCTATATTATGTGATAACACTTTAGCCATAAGTATAGCACAAAACCCGGTACACCATAGTAGGACCAAACATATTGAAGTGAGGCATCACTTTATTAGGGATTGCATTCAAAAAGATTTGGTATGCGTTGAATTTGTTCCAACCAATGAGCAACTAGTGGATATCTTTACCAAATCCCTTCTTACTGAGACATTCGAATCCATTAGAACAAGATTAGAGATGATAAACAATGTTTAGATGGTCAAAATTACAAAAAAAGGCAGTAAACACCTTACATCGATCGATCTATGTAGCTGTTTCAGAGGCTGATGAAAATCAGACGTGGATCAATTGAAGAAAAGGACATCGATCGATCGAAGCCCCAAACATCGATCGATGTCATCGGGGACAGAGAGTATAAAAGATGCAAAAAACAGAAAATTCTTCATTTCTTCATCTTCTACATTGAACCTTAACCCCCATCCGTCGAAATTCAAAACTTCCGACCTCCAAACCACAAATTTCTTGCACCAAACTTCACTTTTCTATAATACAATCCATTCTCTTCATCAATTTCACAATTTTAATCACACTTTCTTAACATTTTGTGCTCTAGCTCTCAAAATGGCCCCAAAAACAAAAGGTACCTCTAAAAGGCAAAGAACCTCTCGTGAGGAAGAGGATGTACCTCAACAATCTCATCCTCAAGTCCCAACTGGTTCTAGAACAAAGGGACTAAAGAAAACAATAGATCAATATCAAGAGGCTATGTTGGCTGAAGTGAGGAAGAGACTTGTGGTCAACAACTTTCCATGGCTCAAGTCCGGTGAGTATGAGAATGCCCTAACCGAGCCAATGGGTCCAGGTAAATATGTGACATCTCCCTTCGAGCTCAAACTTTATTTAATGAATGGGAAGACCAAAAAAGGTCCACCATTCCATTGAAATTGCTTAAAATTGAAGATATTTTGAGCAATGAGGAATTAAGACCGATCATCAATTGTTTTGATGATCAAAAGTGGATACCTATTTGGAATGTCTCGGACATGAGTTATATGTCTACCTATTATACTCGATTGTTTGATGCGAACTTATGGATAATGTATCTAAATGGAATACTATTTTTGTTAAATTCTGTTATAGAGGGTCAAATTGTTTCATTTGATTCGAAAACTGTAAATGACCTTCTTGGCGTTCTTGATGAGGGTGCAGATGATTTTGATCCTTGGAAATGCAACAATTATAAATATAAAATGTCCAAGATAAAGTTAAGACCTTCCTTGGCTTCCACCCCACCGAAACACAAATGATATGCCTTTGGTGTATCGAGTTTTACTTGCCATTGTCACTTTTTGTGTCAATGGTAAGTCGGCCAAACTCCCGAGTAATTTAGACTTTTACATTGCTTATCGTATAGTCATGAGGGAGCAATTAAATTTTTGAGAGATTGTCTTTACAAATATGTTGGAGGCGTTAACCAAGAAATCAAAAGTGTTACCCTATAGCAATCTCATTTATAGATTTCTAAAAAAATCAAATGTGGAGTTAAATGATGAGTATGACGAAAAGATCGCGAATGGAGACTATTACACAAAAGCTAACATTCAACAAATCTACAAATCCCGATAGGAGACCCAAAGAAGGGGAGGTCAAAATGAACCAGAGGATGAAGAAGGTGAAAACATTCCAGCCGAAGAACCAATCCCTCCCACACATCCCATCGAACCTCCCACTGAACCTCAATCTCAGCCCCAAACACAACCCAGTCCTACCTCCCGAGTGGATAAAGGAAAACTCCTATGGAGGAAAGTAGTGGTTCTGAGCTACCATTTGATGCTGAGGACGAAATAAACACGCTTCATAATATATTGGATTAATGGGAAATGATATCACCAACAAACAAGTTAGGATTGACGATCTTAAGAAAGAAAACACAAGCCTCAAGAAGCGAGTTTCAACAATCGGAAAGAAATACAACAAGCTAAAGGCGAAACTCAAGGCGTTCATTCCCGGCTTGGCCTTCTCTTCCGATGAAGAATAAAGCTCTTAGTTCTCCCTATTCCCCTCGTAGCTATAGGATATGGTTTAGAATTTGAGTTCCATTATGTATCTCAAACTTCATAGTTTAATTAATGATATTTTCAATTATCCTTCATTTATTTGGTTCTTGCTTTTTTTATGCTTTCAAAAATGGGGAGAAGTGGATATTGGTTATTGATACTATGTGGTTGATAGTGATTATTTGTGGCATATGATGGATAGTGGTTGTTGATATGCATGCTTGGTATTAGTATTGACATACTTGCTTGATATTGGTTAAGTAATTGAAAATATAGCATGATGCTTTTGCACTTGAGGCATGATTTGGTTGAGGGGGGTCACTTTAACATTTTCATCATATATATTGTTTTTGGGAAGATTACTTGTTGAGGGGTAGATTTTGATATGCTCACATAGCTTATGTTTGAGGGAGCATGGACTAAGGGGGAGTTGTAAAATCTTTTAAATGCAAGTTTTCAATTAAAAACACCTTTAAAGTTTTGGTTTTTGAAATCATCAAAAAGGGAGAGATTTTTGAGATATAAAATGTTTTGATGATGTAAAAACATGTTTTGAATAAGTTAAAAAGGAATGTCACACTTGGAATTCAAAGCAAAGATGAGAAAACACATTATGGGAAATGGATCTCTCACATAGATCGATCTATGTCACATCAGTCTCTTAAAAAGAGACTTTGACCGATCTCTGTTAACATTGTTCAAGGTTAAAAAGTTTCTGTCCATCATCGATCTCTCAAAACTGGGGACATCGATCGCTCGACGTCACTTCAGTCTCTCCAAGAGAGACTTCGATCGATCGATGTTGGGTAGCCTCAAAACCAGAAAGTTTTTGGAGCACATCGATCTCTCAGTCCAGGGACATTGATCGATCAATGTCTCTTCAGTATCTCCAAGGGAGACTTTGATCGATCGATATAGTGCAGGTTAAAAATTTAAAAGTTTCTGGAAGACATCGATCTCTCAGCCAGACACTTCAATCGATCAATGTACCCTAGAATTCAAATTTTTATGAACGTTAGAACAAAATCCAAGGAAGATTCATGGTGTTTTCTCTTTCTAATCTTGCTCAAATTTCTTGTGGACTTCACTCTAACCTTACACATGCTTCCTTGACTATTATATCCATGACTAAGTTATTCTAAGTTGGCTACCAAGGATCAAATCACTCCATAGGATGCGTAAAGACTATTTGGACATTATCTTGACATTTGGTAGAGTTGAAGACATGGTGGAGGCTTCAAAAATGTGGTGAACACCTCCTATAAATGGATGAAGTTCATATGAGGCAAAAACACAGTTTCACCATCATCAAGCTTCATTCTTCTTTGTTGTATATTTCTCTCATATGTGTAAAAGTGTTTTAAAAGCTTGTTAAGCTTTCTTTGTTCTTCATTGTGTTGGACCGTGCACCTGCAATAAACGCCACTAGAGGGGAGTGAATAGTGGTTAGCGGAAATTACACTACAACCCTTTGTAAAAATCTCCTTTGAAAACAGAATCTGAGTCCACCTGAGATTTAGAACCCGTTTTTGAAAAATTCAAAAATAATTGTGCACAACTCCAAAAATTATG
Organism: Eustoma russellianum; assembly: GCA_036186865.1. NCBI lineage: Eukaryota > Viridiplantae > Streptophyta > Magnoliopsida > Gentianales > Gentianaceae > Eustoma > Eustoma russellianum. The sequence continues at coordinate 28,501,612 of AP025061.1, read as the reverse complement.
AAACATTTCAGAATTTATCTACAATGTGTTAACAAGATTCTGTCCAAAAATCAGACAAAAATAAGATCATTTGACCCTTCAAACAAATAAAAAGATTCAGATGGTCAATCCAGACAGAATTGGACAGAATGTTGCTGATTTTGAAAAACGTGTTTCTCTTTGAATACTCAAACAAAAAAGATTGCTCTTTCTATCAAAACACTCCTTAAGATGTGTAGATGATGTTTCCAAAAGGCTCTGACCTTGAAAAATTCTTGATTAATGCAGAATTCAAGTTTTCTCAAAACTGGTCAGATTACAACCAGATTGGAGCAGTTATCTTACAAAGACTGAAAGACTAACTTTTCCTTTCTCAAATCAAGTGATTCTTGTTGCAAATGAAATCTAACAGTCTGAAGTATAACTCCATTAAAAATCATGAATTTTGAAAATGTTTAGCTATTTTTTCAAATTGTGAGAAATTGTGTTAAAACTGCAGCAAAAACGGGCAGAAAACAGAAATGAAGAAACAAGATAAGAACACCAAGGATTTATCTTGGTTCAGTCAATGTGACCTACTCCAGTCCCAAGGAACACCTTTCCTTGGATTTCACTATGAAATGAATCATCTTACAACAAGAACCAAGCTTGATCCTTGGGTTATACACCAACCCTACTCAAGACTTGGATAATCACCTTCTATGCAACAGTTAGTTGCAACAACTCTACAACCTATTGATATAGCCTTATAAAAATGGCTAATAAATATTACAAATGAAGATCAAGCTTGTAGCTGAACAAAAACAACAAGAACACCTTTGCTACAAAGAATGGAACAAGAACAACAAGAAGAAGATGAGAGCTAGACAAATCAACAATGCTTTTCAAGTGAGCTTCAAGTGTGTTTCATCTTCTTCACCATTGCCTCTATTTATAGTGTGAATTGAGCCTTGGAGATAAGAATGCACATGTGTCAATCTTTATCATCAAGTCCAAGTGTCTTCACATCATTGGTTGGCTTTGTACACTTGGCAAAATGAGACAACATAATTGGTCCACCTTGGACACCCTTTGTTGGCCGAATTCTAGCTCCAAAAGATGACTTGGAATTATCTTGAAAATGTGAAGATAATATGACCATAACAACTCCATCATCTTCTCAACTCTTTGGCAAGATAATAGGCATGTAAGAATTGACCATGTCAAACCAAAAATCAGCTCCTTTTCTCCATGTAGCCTTTGGCTACAAATTTGAAAATCCTAGTTGGTATTTTTGCCTACTAGCTCCTTTTTGATTGGTCCACTTGTGACCAACTCATAAAATAAATAATGTATCATACCCAAATGTTTATACACGTTTGGAGGCTTGCAAATATGTATACCAACTCAGATTTTTGAAGAAGAAATCACCAAATAATAATTGACAAGATTATGTCAACACGTAACACCAAAATTCCCAGTATTTCTTCTTCTATGTTGTGATCATTTGCACATCTTAAACAATCACCATATAATCTTCAAGATAATAATATCTCAACTCCAAAATGAAGATAATAATAAGCTCAAGAGATTCCTTGAGTGAAAATACCGAAATACCCTTGGAGGTGAAATGGCCGAAAATGCCCCTGGTATGAGAAAACTCCAGAAATGACCCGGATGGTCAGAAATAATCATGATATCACCTTTGTCATGATAAATATTATAAGAATCACCCTTGAAATATTTTCACCATGTGATGTTCCTACAAAACTCAAAATACCAATTTTGCCCTTTTGATAAGTTGTAGAAACTTCCAAGGCACGTTAGTTACAAGATAATTATAATCACCAAAAACACATAATAATCACATAATAAACATGTATAAATCATATACAAATGAAAACAATCATTTTAACACTATTTAGAAAATTATTTCTAAAAACCTTAGACATCGATCGATCGAAGTGCCTCAGCTTCAGAGATCGATGTCTCACAGTAAGGTTCAGAATTTGTTTCTGACCTGCATCGATCGATCGAAGTGAGGGTTCTAGGTACATCGATTGATTGATGTGTCTCAGGTTTGGAGATCGATGTCTCACAGTAAGGTCTTAAACTTTCAATACCTTACATAGATCGATCGATGTGAGGGATCTATGTACATAGATCGATCGATGTGCAACAACCTGAGAGATCTATGTCAACTTTTCCAACTTTTTCAACTTTTAACCACATATAACACCATGTATGACATTTTTAAGTATTCACCACTTAAAATCATGACTTTGAAAATTATCCAAACATATTCTCAACATTCTCCCCCTTTTGGATGATTTTCAAAATAACCTAACATGATTTTAATGTCACAACTTATAACCAATTTTTTTTATCATAAATCTCTCAATTATTTCACCAAATTTGTACCAATTGTTTTAGAAACTAACCTCCAACCAATTACCAATTATTTTCACATTGTTTTTAAATTTTCAACTCTCATGTATTCATATGCTCATGTACTCCCCCTCAAATTATACTCTCCCCCTTAACCTATGCTCAACTTACACCAATTTATACCAATTGAAACTTAGCTTACACCAATTGAAACTTAGCATAATTTGTTAATATTTAACAAATTATGACTTACCAACTAAAATCATATTCTTATTCTATCTCCCCCTTTATTTTGCAAATCATGCAAAAGATAGAACTATCCAATATTATCGTAAGTCATCATACCTAACTTGTCTCGTAAGTTTTCAAAAGTGGCTTGATTAAGGGGTTTGGTAAAGATATCAGCTATTTGGTGATCAGTTCTTATATGGTTTATAACTATATCTTCATTTTGAACATGATCTCGAAGGAAGTGGTATCTCACCTCAATGTGTTTGGCCTTAGAATGAAGCAACGGATTCCATAAAAGATTGATTGCACTTATGCTATCTTAGAAAATTGGAATCTTTTTCATTTTAATGCCAAAATCACTAAGTTGTTGTTTAAACCAAAGTATTTGGGTAGTGCATAAACTTAAGGCAATATGCTCAGTTTCAGTGGTAGCAAGAGCTACACTAGCTTGCTTTTTAGAAAACCAAGAGATCAAGTTGGTTCCTATGAATTGACATGTATTGCTAGTGGATTTTCTATCTAACTTGCAACCATCATAATCAGCATCACTATATGCATGTACTCCCACTTAGCGTTTCTATCATACCAAAGTCCTAAGTGAGGTGTGTGCTTAAGGTATCTAAAGATCTTTTTCACCGCATTGTAATGAGATACCTTAGCACAGGATTGAAACCTAGCACACATACACACACTAAACATGATTTCAGGTATTGATGCAGTTAAGTATAACAGTGATCCAATCATAGAACTAAAAAGTGTGTTATCAACAGGTTTACCATTTTCATCCTTGTCTAATTTGGTGCTAACACTCATGGGGGTAGTTGTTGGTTTCAACTCTTCAAAGCCAAACTTCTTAATCATATCGTTGACATACTTAATTTGACTAATGTGAATTCCTTGAGGGGTTTGTTTGATTTGAAGCCCGAAGAAGTAATTCAACTCTCCTACCATTGACATTTCAATTCTAACTTCATACATTCTTCGAAGTCTTTTACTAAGGTAGGGTTAGTTGAACCAAAGATAATATCGTCTACATAGATTTGAACTATTAATAAGTCATTATCTTTTCTTCTTAGGAATAATGTGTTGTCTATGGTTCCCCTTTGATGATTATTTGCAATGAGAAAGTTTGCAAATCTAGCATACCAAGCTCTTGGAGCTTGTTTCAAACCATATAAAGCTTTCTTAAGCTTGTAAACATGGTTAGGATTCTTTGGATCTTCGAATCTAGGGGGTTGTTGACAAACACCTCTTCTTGGATGTATCCATTCAAGAATGCACTCTTGACATCCATTTGAAAAAGTTTAATGTTGATTTGACTTGCAATCACAAGTAACAATCTAATTGCTTCTAGTCGTGCAACGGTGCAAAGGTTTCTTCATAATCTATATCGTCTTGTTGATTATAACCTTATGCGACTAGCCTAGTCTTATTTCTTGTAATATTTCCTTGTTCATCCATTTTATTCCTAAACACCCATTTTGTTCCTATTGTAGACTTGTTTTCGGGTTTAGGTACTAAGTCCCACACGTTGTTCCTTGTGAATTGATTTAATTCCTCATGCATAGCACCTATCCAAGATGTATCACCTAAGGCTTCTTTTATATTCTTAGGTTCTATTGTGAGATTAAGCTATGTTCTTCAAGTTGACTTATATTTCTACGTGTTCTAACCCCAACACTTGGATCCCCAATGATTAATTCTTTAGGATGCCACCAATTCCTAGATTGACTAGGTTAACCTTCATCTTGTTCAAATGTTTCATTAGTCTGAACATTGTCGTATGTAATTGGATCATTAGTAGTATTATCTTTCAATTGCAAAGTTTCTTCATTTATTTCATCTAAGGGATCATGCATGTCTTGTTCAGGGGGTTTTGGTTCTAGATGATCAAGTACAGGCTCAAGTAATATATCATCATCAAACATATTTTAAACATTATTCTCATGTTTACGTTGAGTTTTATCACTAACTTCAAAGCATGCATTTTCATTGAATTTTACATGTATAGATTCAATTATTTTTCTAGATGCAGAATTATAACACCTATATGCTATAGAATTAGTTGAATAACCAACAAATATACATTCAATAGACTTTTGTTCAAATTTGTCTAGATTATCCTTAGTGTTCAACACAAAACACTTACATCCAAATACTTTAAGATAATCTATTTTAGGTTGTCTATTGTTTAACAACTCATAAGGTGTTTTATTTAATTTCTTTCTAATAGAAAGCCTATTTATAATATAGCATGCACTAACAGCTTCAGCCCATAAATATTTAGGTAATTTATTTTCAGATAGCATAGTTCTAGCAACTTCTTGAATTGTTCTATTTTTACGTTCGACAACTCCATTGAGTTGTGGTGTTCTAGTTGGTGAGAATTCATGTTTTATTCCATGTAATTCACAAATTTGATTACATCTTTGTTTTTAAATTCTCCACCTCTATCACTTTTAATTCTTTTGACATTTTCTTCATATATATTTTCAAGTTGTTTGATAAGAGTTTCGATTGCCAATGGAGCATCATCTTTGTGTGTTAAGAACAATGTCCTTGTATAGCTGAGTAATCATCTACTATGACACATACATAGTAGTGTCCACCTAGACTTCTTGTCCTACTTGGACCAAACAAGTCTAAATGAAGCAATTCTAGTACATGGCTAGTACTCACTTCATGTTTCGTTTTAATGTTTCTTTAATGTGTTTTTCCTTTAATACATGTTTCACATATTTGAAAACTATCTAAGTCTAATTTAGGCATACCTCTGATTAAATTCTTTTTAGATAATTTCTTAATGGTTGAAATTCCTATGGCCTAATCCTCTATGCCATAACTTTATATCTAAGTCATGTGATATTAAACACTTAACCTTAGCATCCAACATGTTAGCTAAGGTAAGAGTATAAATGTTATCATCCCTATTTCCTTTTAATATTATTTCTCCTTTTCATTTATTATATCACATGAATTGGGAAGAAAAGAGACATTATAACCGCAATCTATAAGTTGAGAAATACTTAATAAATTATAAGAGAGATTGCTTACTAACAACACATTTTGTATTTGAAATGTGTTAGGGTCCCCAATTGATCCTTTTCCAACAACTTGTCCTTTGTTGTTGTCACTGAATGTTACTTTTCCTCCATTCTTGATTTGTTCCAACTTGGTGAATAGTTTGGGGTTTCCCGTCATATGCCTCGAACATCCACTATCTAAAAACCATTTGATTTTTAGATTCTTTGACTTGGCCTCCTTCTTGCATTCCTTGTGTTTTTACCTACAATGGAGACAAAGTTTTAGGTAACCTTTATTTGGGTCCTTGAATGTTAGGGGCACCATTCTTGTTTAGATATCCCTTAGGTATCAAAACTTGAACATACCTTCTAGACAAATTTTTAGCATTGTTATAATTTTAAAAATAAGAAGAATTAGCATATACATGATCATTCCACATAAGTGATGATGCATTGTTATACTTGTTGCGCCATGGTTGATAATTATTATAAGATGGCCGAGTTGTATAAGGCATGTGACTTTGTTTCTTATATGGTGCTCTATATGTATGTTCATATGCATTTCTATAAGACTTATATGAATGTTGTCTATACTTAGGTTCATAATAAGTTGAATGCATTTTATTAGGTCTAGTTGCATTTGTATACATGTAGGCATAATTTCTAGGTTGTCTAGATGCAAAGTTTTGCCTAGATGTACGCTGATATGTATGTGCAGGTTGTATTTTTCCTTAGAATAAACAGAAGAAGGAGTAGAAGAAGATTTAGCAGGCAATGTTGTTTTTATAGCTTTATAAGGTTGTTTAGTAGTTGAAGATACAAACTTAGTCTTTTTACCTACTTTGTCATCTTCTTCTTTATATCCTAATCCAATTTTATCATTTCCATATTTTTGCGATGATATAAGTGTATCTAACATATTTGCACCAGATTTAAATTGTTCTAACATTTTTCTAAGGTAATTTTAGAAGACTTAAGTTGCACTATCTCATTGTCACAACTTTCTAACTTAGATTGTAACATACTATTTTCTATTTTAACTTTTGTTATTTTTCCTAAGTAATTCAATTTTATTCTCTAAAGAATCAAGAGTATCAGTAGACTCTTGTTTAAAAGATTCTAATTGACCGGAAAATTCCAAGTTGGATATCTTCAACTTGTCATTTTCTTCAATTAGTTTCTTCTTTTCTTTAGAGAGCCTCTTACAGTGAGCATGCATTCTTAAAAACTCTTCATACATTTCATCAAATGTCATGTCACTATCGGAATCACAATCAGAAGAAGAATTTACCTCGTTGGATACGAAGCAGACTTGAGCTTCCTCAGTTTCGGATTCTGAGTCGGATGAGTTGCTCCATGTGCTCACCTTCATTGCTTGTTTTCCTTTCCTTGACTTAGACTCCTTTGTCTTTTTTGGCTCCTTGTCCTTGCCTTGTTTGCTATTGTTGTTATTATTATTATTATTTTTCTTTGTTGGACAATCATATGAAATATGCCCTTTTTGACCACACTCGTAGCACTTTAACTCTTTATTGTACCATTTATTGTTGTTAGAGTTATTTTTCTTAGGTTGAGAATAAGAAGAAGAAGAAGTACGTTGTCTTCCTATTTGGACGTTTGAAAAACTTTCTAAGTTTTCTAGCTATCAATATCAAGTCATCGTCTAATTCGGTATCACTATTACTATCATCATTACTAGCATGTGTTTCAGTTGTTTTGAAAGCTATAGACTTATCGGACGACTTAGTTAATTCAGGCTTTCATTGGTTTAATTTTACCTTGTATACTCTGAGTGAAACCGATTAATTCATCCATCTTAGAGATTGACTTGTTTCTTCAATTGCCGTGACTTTAGGATCCCATTCAGCTGGAAGGCTTCGTAGCACCTTTTTGCACCTTTTCATTGTTCGTGAATGATTTTCCTAAGCTTCAAGAGCATTGAAAATGTTAGTAATTCTCAAATCCATAGATGTTATGGATTTGTTCGGCAACATTTTGAAAGATTCTAACTCAGTCATAAGCATATTTATTTTGATTCTTTACACCGCTTGTACCTTCATGCTTTAATACAAGTGATTTCCACATGTCGTGTGCAGTTGTGCAATTTGACACATATCCTGCTTCAGAAGTTGTAAGTCCATTCAAAAGTAATTGGCATAGCTTTAGCATTCATGGACGTTTTCTTTTATCTTCCGATGACCACTCACTTTTATATTTTTCAACTTCTTGAGTGACTTCACTAACTTGTACAACTTTCATTGGAATGTACGGCCCATCTTCAACTATAGATCATAAATCAATGTCTATAGCCATTAAGAATAGCCTCATTCTAAGTTTCCAATGAACAAAATTATTTCCATCAAAAAGAAGAGGACGTTGTGTGGACATACCTTCCAACTCACCTTTGTGAGAGACTATGGCCATTGTATGTACCTTTAATCTGAGATTAGCAGGCTACAAAGAGTTATTGTTTCTTGGCCTTGTGTTGTTCGTACGGTATTGAATCTTGCTTCTTTGACTGGTGTAAACCTCGCTCTGATACCAATTGTTGGACCATGCACCTGCAATAAACACCACTAGAGGGGGGGTGAATAGTGGTTAGCAGAAATTACACTACAACCCTTTGTAAAAATCCCCTTTGAAAACCGAATCTGAGACCACCTGAGATTCAGAAACCCACTTTTGAAAAATTCAAAATAATTGTACACAACTCTAAAAACTATGAAACTTTTCAGAATTTAACTTTAATATGCTAACAAGATTCTGTCCAAAAATCAGACAAAAATAAGATCGTTTGACCCTTCAAACGAATAAAAAGATTCAGATGGTCAATCTGGACAGAATTGGATAGAATGTTGCTGATTTTGAAAAACGTGTTTCTCTTTGAATACTCAACCAAAAAGGTTGCTCTTTATATCAAACACTCCTTAGGATGCATAAATGATGTTTCCAAAAGGCCCGGACCTTGAAAAATTTTTGATTAATACAGAATTCAAGTTTTCTCAAAACTGGTCAGATTAACAGCCAGATTGGAGCAGTTTTTGCAAAAGAATGAAAGACTAAATTTTCCTTGCTCAAATCAAGTTGACTCTTGTTGCAAATGAGCTAATAGTCCTAAAGTATAACTCCACCAAAAATCACGAATTTTGAAAATGTTTAGCTATTTTTTCAGATTGTGAGAAATTGTATGAAAACTGCAGTAAAAACAGGCAAAAACAGAAATGAAGAAACAAGACAAGAACACCGAGGATTTATCTTGGTTCGGTCAATGTGGCCTACTCCAGCCCCAATGAACACCTTTCTTTTGATTTCACTATGAAATGAATCACCTTACAACAAGAACCAAGCTTGATCCTTGGGTTATACACCAACCCTACTCAAGACTTGGATAATCACCTTCTATGCAACACTTAGTTGCAACACCTCTACAACCTATTGATATATCCTTATAGAAATGGCTAATCAATATTACAAATGAAGCTCAAGAGGCTTGTAGCTCAACAAAAACAACAAGAACACCTTTGCTACAAAGAATGGAACAAGAACAACAAGAAGAAGATGATAGCTAGACAAATAAACAATGCTTTTCAAGTGAGCTTCAAGTGTGTTTCATCTTCTTCACCATTGCCTCTATTTATAGTAGGAATTGAGCCTTGGAGATAAGAATGCACATGTGTCAATCTTCATCATCAAGTCCAAGTGTCTTTACATCATTGGTTGGCCTTGTACACTTGGCAAAATGAGACAACATAATTGGTCCACCTTCGACACCCTTTGTTGGCCGAATTCTAGCTCCAAAAAATGACTTTGAATTATCTTGAGAATGTGAAGATAATATGACTATAAAAAACTCCATCATCTTCTCAACTCTTTGGCAAGATAATAGGCATGTGAGAATTGACCATTGCAAACCAAAAATCAGCTCCTTTTCTCCATGTAGCCCGTTGGCTACAAATTTGAAAATTCTAGTTGGCAATTTTGCCTACTAGCTCTTTTTTTTGGTCCACTTGTCACCAACTCATAAAATAAATAATGTATCATTACCCAAATGTTTATGCACGTTTGGAGGCTTGCAAATATGTATACCAACTCAGATTTTTGAAGAAGAAATCACCAAATAATAATTGAGAAGATTATGTCAACACGTAACACCAAAATTCTCAATATTTCTTCTTGTATGTTGTGATCATTGCACATCTTGAACACCTTTAGATTCTCTGAATAATGATGATAAATATGCTCTCATAACATAATGTAAGAGAGTCTTCAAGGATAGAAATAGAATGGTGAACATCTCAAATCGTCACATATCCAGCTATAGTCAATAACATCATCATATGAGAGAATAAGATAAAGATCACCATATAATCTTCAAGATAATAATGTCTCAACTCCAGAATGAAGATAATAATATGCTCAAGAGATTCCTTGAGTGAAAATACCAAAAATACCCTTGGAGGTGAAATGACCAAAATGCCCTTGGTATGAGAAAACTCCAGAAATAACCCGGATGGTCAGAAATAATCATGATATCACCTTTGTCATGATAAATAATATAAGAATACACCCTTGAAATATTTCACCATGTGATGTTCCTACAAAACTCAAAATAACCAATTTTGCCCTTTTTGGTAAGTTGTAGAAACTTCCAAGGCACGTTAGTCACAAGACAATTATAATCACCAAAAACACATAATAATCACATAATAAACAGGTATAATCATATACAAATGAAAACAATCATTTATAACACTATTTAGAAAATTAATTTCTAAAATCATTTTGGACTTTGTTCGATCGAAGTGCCTCAGCTTCAGAGATCGATGTCTCATAGTAAGGTTTAGAATTTGTTTCTGACCTACATCGATCGATCGAAGTGAGGGTTCTATGTACATCGATCGATCGATGTGTCTCAGGTTTAGAGATCGATGTCTCACAGTAAGGTCTTGAACTTTCACTGCCTTACTTAGATAGATAGATGTGAGGGATCTATGTACATAGATCGATCAATGTGCAACAACCTGAGAGATCTATGTCAATTTTTCAAGCTTTTTCAACTTTTAACCATATATAACACCATGTGTGACATTTTTAAGTATTCACCACTTAAAATCATGACTTTGAAAATTATCCAAACATATTTCTCAACACATTATTGTATATTGAGAGATAGTGAGTCTAACACAAGAGGAACCATAAATATTTGATCTTTTACTTGTGTTTGGACTAGTGAGAAAGTGTGATCTCACTACTTCCTTTAACCCACTGTGAGAAAGTTCTTGAGAGAACTTTGTTGAAATTGTGAGGTAGCAAGAAGTTGTTCTTGCTTAGAGCTTTTGTTGTTGCACAAAGGTACTTTGTGCAAGAAGTTGTTGTTGTGGTTTCTTACACTAAGGTGTTAGTGTAAGTAGTTGTGGTTGTTCTTATTAGCTTTAATAAGAAGAGTAGTTGTTGAAAATCCACTTTGGAAACAAAGTGATAGTGGAGTAGAATCATTTACGGTTCGAACCACTCTATATCCAGTGTACTCATTCATTGTTTCTCATCCCCATTCTTGCTTTGATATTGAATTCTATTTGAGTTGAGCCAAACAAAAAAATTCCGTAAAATTGTGCAACATTCTATTCACCCCCTCTAGAGTGTGTTACGGACCTAACAACATATATATCAAAAAATAGATGATCAATAATGAGATAGGCATCGTATATAAAAATAAAAATCATTACAAGAATTTGAACCAACAAAACTATTGTTGGAATCAATTACATATAGTATACACAAAATGCAAGAATAATTACAATGACTATGAACAATCATGCTCGCAAATATGTCTATTCGTACCGTATGGCTTACGCTTAATATGTTCTCTATGTATTGTTAGGGTTAGAGTTAAGGTTAGGATTAGGGTTTTGATTAGAGTTAGAGTTAGAGTTAGAGTTAAGGCTAGAGTTAAGGTTAGAATTAAAATTAGGGTTTAGCTTAGGGTTAAGGTTAGGATTTAGAGTTGCAGCTACAGTTAGTCATACAACTAACGACGACACAATTAAGGTAACAACACACAAAGTATAACAATCTATTTGCAAGAATAGAAGAGAGAGAAATGAACAAGGCGCTTGAAATAGGTGAGAAATAGGCGCCTTTTCGTAGGCACCTAAGGCACCACTGAGAATGGTGTCTCAGGTGATGCGCCGTTCTGAATGGGCGCCTTAAGGGTGCCGCTAATGCGTCATTTGAATTGCGTCTTACAACACCTAAGGCGTCATTTACATAATTTTTTTTAGTTTTTATAAACGCACTTCATTTGTAAATTTCTTACTACAACTACAATAGTTTTCGAATTTTTCCAATAATATTGGGTGGTAAGAACTCCATTTGAAATCCAAAGATAGCGATAGTAGGTTTTAGGACCCATATCTTTAATCCTCTAACTTGATAATGGGCTATGGAGACAAGTTTTAGAGTCTTCTTGCAAAGATCCTAGGGTTTGGGCTAATATGAAATCATGTCATGGAATCTGTGGTTGTGGGGTCGCTTTCAAATCATGTGGTACGGGTACTAGGTTGCATGGGTTTTGGGAGACAGCCCTAGTCATCGTTTTGTAACACCTCAAAATTCAAATGTATCCTACCTTTTAAAACTTTATAGAATAACGTAATTTGAAAGGGAAATATAATTAGTAGCGAAAAAAATTTAAATAGTAGCGTGTAGTTGAGAAATCCATAAACTTCTAGCTATACCTATAGGAATGAAATTTTATAAGATTCGTGTTTTATTTTTAACGAGTTAAATTATGGTTTGTTCCTATTAGTACTAAACTACACAAACTAAATTGCATTAGTAACAGACGGCTAAATTGATAAAGTCGAAGTAAACAAATCATTCATCAGTTGACACACACTAATCGATTACAGACGTATCTAACATACATATAACATACACATACAGAGGGCAGGCTTTAGAGCAGCTGGTAAGGTTGCTGCTTTGTAACATTGAGATCACAGGTTCGAGCCAGCGGAAAGAGCCTCTTACACAAAATGTAAGTTAGAGCTGCGTACATTAGATCGCAAAGGAATCCGACCCCTTCTCAGACTCTGCGCAAATGCAGAAGCTTAGTACACCGAATATGTCTATACATTAAAGACTCTGTACAAATCATAAGCTTCGAGAAACCAAGCCATCACCAAGACATATGAGCAGAGCCATTTTTCACATGGAGGAGTGTGTATCTTTATGTTGGGTATTCTTCTGTCGTGCGACCCGGCGGAGGTATCACACCTTGTAGCATTGGACATGTTTGAAGCTAATCAAATTTTTTGCACTAATCTACTTTTTTTCCTCTCGAGGGTGGATTCTAATCTCATATTCTAATTATAAAAAGGGATAATAAGAATCTGGAACTTAGTATTAGAAGTTAACTTATGAAGGTCTGAATCCAAGCTATAAGTTCTCACAACTTTAATGTGGTTGAATTAGCTTGATGTGCGTTTGATTTCAATGAGCATGTGTGTGATTCGCATCAAAACCGAACAGACCATTTGCTTGGCATTTCTGCTTGGCCAAACTTTTCTCCACCTATACATTATTTATAAGAAACGTGATTCAAAAAAAAAAGTGGATTCAAAAAGATATCTTACCTATGTGTAGAGCTAATCCTGTTTATTTCCTTATCTTTAGTTCATTAATGTTTCTTTAGGTTACAAGTCACTCAAGGATCAGGCGGTTGAATATCGTGCAGATTTTGAACTGCTATATCGTAGAGATCGCGACTAGAGTTAGTTTGTTATAGATTGTACTTTGTTGACCAGAGTTAGTTTTTTGGGTTAAAACGCTAATATAGTAACCAGAGATATCAAAGCATCAAGAGAGGTAACCCATACAATAGCCCTGCTTATAAGCCAACAGGTTGACTTATGCGTACTACTCAGAAATTTAAAACATCTTAAACGATACGTAATATAGCGTCTATGTCTAGGAGATGTGCGTAGAACTCATATAGAACTCTGTATATAAGGATTAAATGTATTTTATGAATATATAAGTATTGTATATAATTTAAGATATTAAAAGAAAGTTATTTTAAGGGTTATATATATTACATACGGCTATAAACTAATATTATAATAAGAAGATTATATTATATGCTTTGGATATATATGTAAAGTGCATAAATATACATACAAAGAAGTATATATTTATGTATTTGCATTCAGCCATTAAACAATTTAGTGGGTGAAAATGGCTTAAATTATTATGTGTATATATACGTATATTAATTATGTTAAAATGTGGAAGTTACTAATTGTATGTAATATGTAACATGTTATCAAAATGAATATTTTATGTATCTATTAAAACCATATTCGGCCTTACGGCCTTGTGGCAATGAAATGATTTTATATATATTTCAAGTATGTATATACGAACAATATGAAAATGACTAGGTCTTCAATATATATATTATTATAAAATAATTATAATATATATATATGTCAATACACTACATATTTCGACCATTTGGCCTTTTATAACAAGATGACTTATTATATATGTGTGTGTGTGTGTGTATATGTATGATATATGTACAATATATATGTTAAGATATGGAAATGAATAACTTTGATATTATATAGTATGTCATAAAATGATTATATAGCATACACATACTATTCGGCCATTCGGCCTTTTGCTAAAATGAATTTATTATATTTATGTTGTGTTATAGTGATATATATGGTTAAGCTATGGAAAGAATGACTATTATGTTTTTTTGTACATATATGAAGCATGATCTAGTATATAAGTTATTGTACATATACACACTTAAAGAACACTCAGGTATAAAAGTAATATGTACATACATAAAAATTACACATGGGCAAACACGATGTATGACATAAATGATTTATTTCATGTATTTATATTCATATGTGACAAATGATAATAGTAAATCATGATATAAGTATGAAATTCCTAGCTGGATATTGTAGTAATCAGGAGTTATATGCTCTATATACCTAAGTTATGAATTATGAAATACATGTTAGGTCCGAAATACACTCTAGGGGGGTAAGGGGGTAATAGAGTGTTTGGCTATTTTGCGGAATTTTCTCGTTTGCTCAACTCAAAAGTATTCAAAATCAGAGCAAGAAGGGAAGATGAGATAGTGAATGAGTACAACGGATATAGAGTGGTTCGAATCGTAAATGATTCTACTCACTACCACTTGTTTCCAAAGGGATTTCAACAACTACTTTCTTATTATGAACAATAAGAACAACCACAGCAACACTTACACTAATACTTTAGTGTAAGCAAACACACAGCAACTTCTTGCACAAAACACACTTGTGCAACTACAGCAACTACAGCTTTTAGCAAGAACAACTTCTTGCTTCCTCACAACTTCAACAAAAGTTCCCTCAACAACTTCTCACAGTGTGTGAAGAAATATAGTAAGGTTCACACTTTCTCACAAGTCTAAGCACAGCAAGAGATCAAATATTTATGGTTCCTCTTGTGCTTGACTCTTTCTCTCAATATACAATGATGAAGATCAAAAAAAGCTAGACAAGCTTTAAACAAATTTACAAGTATGAGAGAAATATACAACAATGGAAAATGAAGCTAGATGATGTTGAAAGTGTGTAATTGCTTCATCCAAGCCTCTTCTATTTATAATAAAGTTGACCACGTTTTTGAGGCTCTCCACCAAGTCTTCATCTTCAAAATGTCAAGATAGTGCCCAAATAGTCTTTAGCCACCCTATGGAGTGATTTGATCTTGGATAGCCACCCTAGAGAATCTTAGACATGTTTAAAATAGTCAAGGAAGCATGTAGTATGTTGGGTTAAAGTCCACAAGAAATTTGAGCAAGATTGGAGAGAGAAAATATCATAGATCTCCCTTGGATTTTGTTCCAAGTTTGAAAATTTTTGAATCCTGGAGAGTCGATCGATCTACGTGCCAGAGCTGAGAGATCGATCTCTCAGTCAGACGTCGATCGATCGACGTCAGCCTGGCTGAGAGATCGACGTCTCTCAGAATGACGTCGATCGATCGATGTCATTAGGCTGAGAGATCGACGTCTCTCAGATGTATGTCGATCGATCGACATACCTGAAGCTGAGAGATCGACGTCTCTCAGTTATACGTCGATCGTTCGACGTATGCTTAACTGAGAGATCGACATCTCTCAGATATACGTCAATCGATCTACGTCTCTTGGCTGAGAGTATGACGTGGATCTGAGTGCTTAAATATTTACCAAGCTTCACATGGATCTCTTGAGGGGCTAATGTAACCTTCATCCGATTCATGAGAGATTTTTCGTCTCGCACATGTTTACATCAATTTTGCTTCGAACTTAAGATATGAAATTTCATCTTAGTCCTTTTAAAACATCTTTTTGTATCATCAAAACATTTTATAAATTAACAATCTCCCCCCCTTTTTGATATTTCAAAACCGAGATTCTAAAAGATGTTTTTCCTTTGTTTTAACTGTTTGAATGTTTCAAACTTGAAAAATATCAATCCCTCCCCTAAGTATGTGCGCTTTATAACTTCCGTAGTGGTCAATGTGAACAAGATTTTGCAATTTCAACCAAAATACTTTTCTTTGAAATTTGCTCCCCCTCACCAAATAACTGTTCATGCTCATCAACAATTTACAAGGATTTCAATTTTCAAAGCTTACCCTCATTTTGCCAGCTATCAAACAATCTCATCATGCAATAAACCATTTTAACAAATAAGCCAATAAGCACAAATAAGTCAAATAAGCCACTTAATCAACAATAAGCCACTAAGCCACTTAAGCAACAATAAGCATTTTCTCCCCCTTTTTGAAAACATCAAAAAAATAAGCAATAATACTTCATTAAATTCAAGGACACATCCAAGTTTTAAAACCAACAACAAAATTCTAAGTTAAACAAGATGCAAGCTAAAACAACCACCCTAGTCTTCGTCTGAAGAGAATGTGATGCCAGGAATGCAGCTTTCATCTTTGCCTTGAGCTTTGCAAACCTCGACTCATGGACGGATACCTTGCTGCGAAGCTCCCCAACCTCTTGTTGAAGACTAGCAACTTGAGCTTGAGTTCTGGGACATTTGAGCTCAAGCTACTTGGTTCTTCATAAGTCTCTGGTTCGGGAAAGGGTGCCTCATCCGGAAGGTCTTCGTCTTCTCTTTCTTCCTCCTCTTGTTCTCTCCTCATTGCCTCTTTTCTAGACTTCAGTATTTGTTGAATGTTGACTTTATCATAGAAGTCCTTCGTGTCATCTACCTGAATACCTGACTTCACAAGCATCCTATAATAAGGTTACTATAGGGGTAGGGGCCTTGTTTGTTTGGTTGCGGCTTCGATAACATTCGTCATGAAAAGCTCCCCAAAGTTAACCTTCTCACGGTTAGCTATTCGGTATGCTATGTAGAAGTCAAGATTACTTGGTAATTTTGCGGATTTACCATTGATACAAAATGTAACAATGGCCAGAAGAGTACGATAAACTAAAGGCATGTCATTTGTGTTTTTACTAGGATGGAAGCCTAAGAAAGATTTTGCTTCATCTTTAGAGATCTTCCACCTAGCAGCATCCCATTTCCATGCATCAAACTCAAAATACCCTTCGTTGGGTACACCAATCAAGTCACAAATCTTTTCAACTTTCCATTTGATGTGACGTCCATTAACAACGGAATGTAAGCTAAAGGAAGGTTGTTTATGTATTCAATCCTAAGTTGGCAAAAAATAGCCGAGTATAACCTGGTGGACATTTTTGACATCTCATTTTCATTCCATATACTCCTCCATTCTTGAACATCTAACCACTCAATAATAGAGCTTAATTCATTATTGCTTAGAATATCATTAATTCTAAGCAACTTGAGTGGGATGGTTGCTCTTCATCATCTTCCCATTTAGTCATATAACTTTTGAGAGTGTCTAGTATATACCTTATTTGCCCCAGGGGCAAGGGTTCCGTCAAGGCCTCCTTGGCATCTTTTGCTTTAATCCAAGGGAAGTTTGAGGAGGGTGAGCTCATTTCTATATCCCGGCAAGTACGCGTCCTTGACTCATGTCCATTGATTGTTTACATCCCTAGGTTGAGAAGATTGTCCTTGAGAGGAGCAATGAACCTTCTCCTCCACCCCTAGAAGATCTAGGTCTCTTGGTTGTATTTTTGCCTCCTTGAAGACATTTTTGAGATTTAGGGCTTGAGAGAGAGAATTGTAGTTGAAATGTGAGGAATTTAAGAGAGGAACTCAAGAATCAAGAGCAGAAATAAGTTAAATGTTGATTTGGAGATGAAATTGAAGAGAGAAATGGCTTTTGGAAAGGAAAGGGGGGCGGCGTTTTTTGTAGGGTTTCATCAGCCGATGAAATGGTGAAAAGCGAAGAGGAATTCGCGTTTTGCAGAGTATTTATACCTGCTGAAAATTCGTCGATGTCGATCGATCGACGTCTGAGTTCGACGTACGTCGATCGATCGATTCAGAGATCGACGTACGTCGATCTCTTGTTTTGATACGTCGATCGATCGACGTGTCCCTGATTTTGAAATTTTCAATTTTCATCCCTTTAACTGATGTTTATCATTCCTAGTCTCGTTCTAATCGATTCAAATGTCTCAGTGGGGAGAGATTTGGTAAAGATGTCCGCTAGTTGGTCATTTGTTGGAACAACTCAATGCATACCCTCCTTTTTGAATGCAATCTCTTATGAAGTGATGTCTCACTTCAATGTGTTTTGTTCTACTATGATGAACCGGGTTTTGTGCTATACTTATGGCTTGAGGTATTGTCACATAGGATGGGAACTTTATCAAACTTAACATTGTAATCATTCATTGTGTTTGTCATCCAAAGTAGTTGTGCACAACATGAAGCAGACGATATAAATTCGGATTCCGCCATTGAAAGTGACACACTATTTTGTTTCTTAGAGAACCAAGAAACCAAGCAATCTCCAAGGAATTGACACGTCCCGGAGGTGCTTTTCCTATCAACAAGATTTCCGGCATAGTCGGAGTCACTATCCCTCTTAAATCAAAACATCCATTTTTGGGATAAAACAATCCGAAATTCAAAGTTCCTTTTAAATACCTAAAGATACGTTTAACAGCAACTAATGTGATTCTTTAGGCATACTTTGAAATCTAGCACATAAGCACAACATGTAAAATATCCGGTCTACTAGCGGTTAAATAAAGTAAACTACCAATCATACCCCTATATTTGTTACCTCAACGGCTTTCATTTTTCGTCTTTGTCAAGCCTTGTACTTGTGCTCATCGGAGTGGCTCACACTTCTTCCATCCTCGAATTTGTACTTCTTGAGCAAATCCTTTGTGTACTTTGTTTGAGATATGTACACTCCATCTTGAGTTTGGCTTGATTTGTAGACCAAGGAAGTAGTTAGTTCACCCATCATGCTCATTTCAAATTCTCCTTCCATTAATTTTGCAAAATGCTCACAAAGAGAATCATTAGTAGCACCAAATATAATATCATCCACATAAATTTGAACAAGCAATTGATGGTTTTCTGTTCTTTAATAAAAGAGTAGTGTCGACTTTTCCTCTTGAAAACTCGTTCTCAAGTAGGAAGTTACTTAACCTATCATACCAAGCCCTAGGAGCTTGTTTAAGTCCATAAAGGGCCTTTTGAGTTTAAAAACATGATTTGGAAATCATGATTTTCAAACCCCGGAGGTTGAGCTACATAGACTCTTCTTGAATTATTCCATTCAAGAATGCGGATTCACATCCATTTGATATAGTTTGAAATCCTTATAGCATGCATATGCTAATAACATCCTAATAGCTTCTAGCCTAGCTACGGGGCAAAAGTTTCATCATAGTCTATGCCTTCCTCTTGCCTATAGCCTTTGTACTACTAACCTAGCTTGTTTCTAGTGATGTTTCTTTTATCATCCATTTTATTCTAAATACCCATTTACTGCCAATTAACGGGATGATCACTAGGTTTAGCAACTATTCCCAAACATCATTTCTTACAAATTGATTTAATTCTTCTTGCATAGCCAATACCCAATTCTTCATCATTTATTGCCTCCTTTATGTTTTAGGCTCAACTTGTGAAATGAAGGCATTTTCCATTGAATTTTCTCCTAGTCATTATGCCTTGGCTAGTTTCACCTAATATCAACTCTTTAGGGTGATCTTTCCTATACTTATATGAATCCGGTAAATTTGAGGTATCTCCTCCTACTTCTTCATTTTTCACCTTAGGTTCAAGTGGATCAATCCTAAGGTCAATAACAATATTACCTTTTGGATTCTCAAATTTCTCTATATGGCTTACTTCAATTATTTCATCATCATCAATCGTCATCATTTATGTTTGATTTGTCCTCATTGAGTTCACTAATTTGACATGAATTGATTCTTCAACTTTCATGCTTCTTTTATTATATACTCTAAATGCCTTGCTATTTTGAGCATAACCCATAAAGATTCCTTCATCCGCTTTGAAGTCGAGTTTATCCAAGTTATCTTTGGTGTTAGTATAAAGCACTTACAACCAAAAACCTTGAAATAACCAATATTTGGTATCCTACCTTTCCAAAGCTCATAAGGAGTGTTTTTGAGAAATGGTCTCAAATAAACTCTATTGATCACATGACAAGCGGTATTTACCGCTTCGGCCCAAAAATATTTGGGTAACTCAAATTCGTTTAGCATGGCTCTACTCATTTCTTGAAGTGTTCTATTCTTCCTTTCCGCAACACCATTTTGTTGAGGAGTTCTTGGAGCTGAGAAATTGTGTCCATACCCCTTGGATACACAAAATTCTTGAAATTCTCCATCAAACTCACCACCTCTATCACTTCTAATTTCCTTAATTGTGTCCTCTCTTTTGATTTTCTAATCTCTTACAAAGCTTTATAAATTCTTGGCATGCATCATTCTTTTTAGCTAAGAACATTACCCAAGTGTACCTAGAGAAGTCATCTACCACCATAAAGGTGTAATGTTTTCCACTTAGACTTGCCGTACCAATATCCCCATACAAATCCATATGAAGCGATTGTAGGGGTTTGGTGGTGGAGATTTCACTTTTGGGTTGAAGCTTGTTTTAACAAGCTTTGCCTTTTGACAAGTGTCACATAAGCCATGGTTTTCGAAATTTAATTTTGGAAGACCTTGGACTTTTTCATTTTTGCAAGTCTCTTTGAAGTTTTTAAAACTAATATGTCCAAGTCGTCTATGCCATAGTTGAGTCAAATCATTTTTGGCAACTAGGCAAGAAACATTTTGTGATATTAAATCATGTGTGCTAAATTTGTAAACATCATTTTTACGTATAGCCTCAAAAACAATCTTATCGTTCTTTTTCACAAAACATTTTCTTTTCACAAATTCAATTTGAAAATTAGCATCACATAGTTGGCTCACACTTATCAAATTATACTTAAGCCCTTCTACATATAATACATTATTAATAGTAAAAGAAGAGTTACCAATTTCTCCATGTCTAAGGATTTTGGCTTTCCCATTGCCAAAATGCACCGTTCCACCATCTTGGAGCTTGAGCTTGATGAACAACGTTTTGTCTCCGGTCATGTGTGTTGAACATCCGCTGTCCATAAACCATTTGGTTCCTTCTTCTTGGCTACTCCATTATCTTGAGAGCCTACAAAACCAAAAGATGTATGCATTGGTACCCTTTGATGGTTGGGTCCTTTAAGGTTAGTTTGTCGACCCTTAGCTTCCAAACATATGTGCTTGCAAATCTAGCTCTACATGCTTTCTCACATGTCCTAGTTTGTTGCAATAAAAACAAGTGGGTACATGCTTTGGTTTAGAAGATGATGAATTTTGTTGTGTTTTTCTATTATTTGCCCTCTTCTTTAAGGCTTAGGTTTAATAGAAGAAGATGATGAATTAAATCCTAAACCGGATTTATCATTTCCAATTCTTTGATTTCCAAGTAGTATGTCTAAATTGTTTTTACCATTTGTTAGTCTTTGTAAGTCTAACTTTAGTTTCTCACATTCTTTTCTAATTTCTACATTTTCAAGAGCTACGGTTTTATGCATGGTGAGTATGATGTCATGCTCTTGAAACATCAAAATATTCTTGTCATGTAAGCTCTATTTTCTAAGATACATTTCTTGAACTCTTTCTTCAAATGTTTATATTTTAGATTCAATTTTTCAAAGTCATCTTGCAAATTTCCTATTTCATCATGCAAATTTGAAGGGTTAGAATTTACCTCAAGATCATCTTCAATTGCCATAAGACAGGTATGTTGAATCTTTGGATTTTCAACCATTGCAACAAGTCCAACACCTTGATCTTCACTCTCTTCTCCTTCCGATTCCGAAAGGAGATCATCCCACGTGGTTACCTCCGCGTTGAGGAGCTTTCTTCTTTTGAGGAAAGACCTTCGTCTCTTGATTTTGTGGCTCTTTTACGTGGCAATCGGCAATGAAGTGACCGGGTCGACCACATCTATAGCAATTTTCACTTGCTTCCTTTTCTTTAGATGGTCTCTTGAAAACTTTCTTGCTTGAGATTTGTTTCTAGTTTCCATTCTTCTAAATTTTCTTACTAGAAGAGCAACTTCCTCATCCGATTCATCGGACTCTACTACCAATCCTTGTGTGTGATGTTTGTGTGGGCTTGATAAGATTCATCCTATTTTGTTCATCAATAAGAATTTCATGAGTAAGAAGATTACCGGATAGCTCATCAAGGGTAGAGTCTTGAGATTCTTTGATTCGGTGATGGCGGTGACTTTGGGCGTCCATTCTCTTGGCAGAGAGTTGAGAAGTTTTGAGACAAGGTCTTCATTTGAGATTTTCTTGTCAACCATGGAAAGTTGATTCACTATTCGTGCGAATCGATCGATTGTCTCCTCAATCTTTTCACCGCTTTTCATTCCGAACATCTCATACTCCTTCATGAGCATAAGTCGTTTGGCCATTCTTACTTGCTCAGTTCCTTCATGCATCATTTCAAGCCTTTTCCATGCCTCATGAGCTGTTTCAAGACCTTGAAGTCTTATAAGCTCGGTGGTGGTGAGAGCACTTGAGAGAATATCAAATGCTTGCCATTTATGGCAATCTTATCTTTTCTTCATCTGTGTAGTCATCCTCATCTTTGAATATTGATTCTCCTTTTGAGTTGGTAATCATAGGAACTTCAATTCCTTTGACAACTGCTCTCCATATATCAAATCCACAGCCTTTCAAGTGATTGATCATTCGAAATTTCCACAAGGAATAATTTTGGGCATCAAACATAGGTGCTTTAGTGTTTGATCGGAAAATAGTGCAGTAGGCTTAGGAGATGAAGAGGTTGAGGTTGAGGTTGCCATGATCTTTAACCTTGCTACTTGCAAAGATAGGCCAAGCAATCAAGGTTAAGCTCTGATACCAATTGTTAGGTCCGAAATACACTCTAGAGGGGGGGGGGGTGAATAGAGTGTTTGGCTATTTGGGGAATTTTCTCGTTTGCTCAACTCAAAAAGATATTCAAAATCAGAGCAAGAATGAAGATGAGAAGTAGTGAATGAGTACACCGGATATAGAGTGGTTCGAATCGTAAATGATTCTACTCCACTACCACTTTGTTTCCAAAGTGGATTTTCAACAACTACTCTTCTTATTATGAACAATAAGAACAACCACAGCAACACTTACACTAATACTTTAGTGTAAGCAACAACAACAGCAACTTCTTGCACAAAACACACTTGTGCAACTACAGCAACTACAGCTTTTAGCAAGAACAACTTCTTGCTTCCTCACAACTTCAACAAAAGTTCCTCAAGAACTTCTCACAGTGGGTTGAAGAAATATAGTAAGGTTCACACTTTCTCACAAGTCTAAGCACAAGCAAGAGATCAAATATTTATGGGTTCCTCTGTGCTTGACTCTCTTTCTCTCAATATACAATGATGAGATCAAAGAAAAGCTAGACAAGCTTTAAACAAATTTACAAGTATGAGAGAAATATACAACAATGGAAAATGAAGCTAGATGATGTTGAAAGTGTGTAATTGCTTCATCCAAGCCTCTTCTATTTATAAATAAAGTTGACCCACGTTTTGAGGCTCTCCACCAAGTCTTCATCTTCAAAAATGTCAAGATAGTGCCCAAATAGTCTTTAGCCACCCTATGGAGTGATTTGATCTTGGATAGCCACCCTAGAGAATCTTAGACATGTTTAAAATAGTCAAGGAAGCATGTAGTATGTTGGGTTAAAGTCCACAAGAAATTTGAGCAAGATTGGAGAGAGAAAATATCATAGATCTCCCTTGGATTTGTTCCAAAGTTTGAAAATTTTTGAATCCTGGAGACGTCGATCGATCTACGTGCCAGAGCTGAGAGATCGACGTCTCTCAGTCAGACGTCGATCGATCGATGTCAGCCTGGCTGAGAGATCGACGTCTCTCAGAATGACGTCGATCGATCGACGTCATTAGGCTGAGAGATCGACGTCTCTCAGATGTATGTCGATCGATCGACATACCTGAAGCTGAGAGATCGACGTCCCTCAGTTATACGTCGATCGTTCGACGTATGCTTAACTGAGAGATCGACGTCTCTCAGATATACGTCAATCGATCTACGTCTCTTGGCTGAGAGTATGACGTAGATCTGAGTGCTTAAATATTTACCAAGCTTCACATGGATCTCTTGAGGGGCTAATGTAACCTTCATCCGATTCATGAGAGATTTTTCGTCTCGCACATGTTTACATCAATTTTGCTTCGAACTTAAGATATGAAATTTCATCTTAGTCCTTTTAAAACATCTTTTTTGTATCATCAAAACATTGTATAAATTAACAATACATGTGTAGTTTACATATTAAGAAAGTATGGTTATGTATTTTCTTAACTTATGATAATTAGACTGTAAGTAAGTATGTGATGTTACTAAATGGTAGTAATACTAAGATACCCTCATTTGACCGAGTCTTATACTTCATGAAACGAAAGTTTGAAAAGTAATTTTATCGCATTACACGTTTAAAAGTTCATATGCATGTGAATAATAAACGCGAGACGATTGATTCCATCAACACACGATATGTTATGTCATGATTATGTTATGTTCGCCAGTGTATCATCGCTACCGGGTCGTAGGTGTCAGGGGCATATGATTACGTTTATGGCTGAGTGTAACAACGGGTCTGGGACACGGGATCTCTGTCATAGCGTGTCACATTTAGTAGATGTACATATGTTTATGATGTTTTATGTCGTACATGTACTACATGGAGAATCAGTCGGATGGTCGTGCGTTATTATTCCCAGGAAGTGCTATAGCCATCATGAAATGTCATGTTTTCGGATTATGAAATGCAAAGTCATGTTATGAATTATGAAACGACAAGTTATGTACGTTTTCAGAAGAAAATGATGATATGTTTATGAAAAGTCATTTTTATGCCTCATGTCAGGACATGTTTACGAAAGCCATGGTTTTATGCATCATGTCATGATCATGTCATCTTAGAGTTATGATTAAGAATTCCTTAAGTCTATGATGGCACTACAATGGTCAATGTAGTGTTTATGCATGAAAGTGTAGTACATGTAAGATATACGGGATAGTATAAGTTATGGATTAGAAGTTAAGTGTGGATATTATACGATGTTACGGACTAAGTAGAACGAGATGCTGCTATGTTATGCCGTGAAATTTTCCTTATATACCTGCTTCCAGTTTACAGTTATGCTCTGATACCTTACTTGTTAAAATGGAGATGTGCTTATTATATTCGATATTTATGGTTATTATGATTTGTCACCCCATCTCCCCATGCATGATCCAAATGTCGTATCTAGTAAGACTACTTGTTGAGCGATTAAAAGTTGGCTATCGTTCATACTTGCCTTATCACATTACAAATAACAGGTATCACTACACAGTC